>CM014097.1:16447868-16976863 GCA_004119915.2 Collichthys lucidus
TTTGAAATCAAATATCAAACAATAATCAGCCTGTTCGTTTGTTTTTTGTACTTACAACGAGTGTTGCGTCGGTGTCAGAGAAAAGCCTTACAGCCCAGCTAGAGTTAGCTTTGAGTAGCTTCTTCTGTTTTAAAAAATATAACCTATAACACAGCTAGCTTTTGTAATTAAGCTCCGACGAAAAGAAACGAGAGCAAACTCTCTGCTAAGTGTCTTCTTTTTTTTTAAAGAGTTAAAACAAAACAAAAAGAAACAGAGAGCGGAGTTGTGGCTCCCTAAAATGGAGCTGCTAAAGCTAAACGGACGTCCTCGCGGAGAAAATGGAGAGAGGCTCTTTGACGTAAACGTCACGCGGGGAGGGGGGAGGTGGAGGGAGTCACGTCCGGTTCTGTGTGTGTGTTTGGATGTAGTGATGGGAAGTTCGGTTCTTTTTTAGAGAGTCAGATCATTTGACTTCACCAAGAAGCCGCTCCAAAATCGCTCTTCGTGTTACCACTTATACCAAAATGTCAGATACTGTATGGCTGGAAGATTTGTCTTTTTTGGTTGACATAAACTACTTAAAAAACTTGCAACACTTTGCACTGCACAGCCAACCGTCACATACAGTCGTCCCTCGCTGTAACGCGGTTCACTTTTTGCGGCCTCTCTGTTTCGCGGATTTATTTAGTGCAATTTTGCATGCTTTTTTTTTTTTTTACAGCGTACTGTACAGTATGAACGCACATTGTGTTCTGCGTCCTAAATTGGCTAAGGGAGAACTGCACGTGTTCTGCGTCCTGATTAACTAAGGGAGTACTGTACAAAATGCGTGTAAAAAGGTGTATAAAAGCGTGTGGTTAGGGGTTTTACGGCCTTATAACATGTATAACAAGTGTAAAACTTACTTCGCGGATTTCGTTTATTGCGGGTTATGCTTAGAACGTATCCCCCACGATAAACGAAGGACCACTGTATTTGTTTTCTTGATATACCTATATACATATACTTGTACATATAGCAGCATTGACAATAAAGTTGACTTGACTGCTGGTGTTATATATCTGTATATGTGATCACGTTTTAAACTTAAATGTTAACAGACATTGTCACAATTGTGACAATGAAAAAAAAATTCTACAGAAAATTCCACAACACCGGCTCCCATCGTTCACTCAAAAGAGCCGGCTCTTTGAAACCGGCTCGTCCACGACACATCGCTACTGTGTTGTTGACGGTTGGCTAAAATGGCTGCAGCACATCAGCGGCGGCTCTCGTAGAGACCTCTTCGGGTAAAGATGCTGTCGCAAGGGGCTGGTCGACCTCCTGAAACCCGCTATCCAGCAGCTGGACCTGCATGTACACTCAGTCAGGTAAACTCTTTTATTGAACAATTACCTGCTGTTATTTAGCTTAATTAGTCCGCAGGCTGCTATCATCCGTGTTCATGTCGCCTCAGTGAGAGTCTCGTGACTTTGGAGGACGTGTTCACTATCTTATAATTCACAATTAAAATGTTATTTTTGATATAAGTCAGACACCTTTCCCATGTTATATTGCTCCTGAATGGTTTTTAAGCATTGACACGACATAATGTACCACTGCTTCACTGATACACATCACTGTCTGCACATACACACCCCCTATTCATTTAATTGGAACCATGCTATTATTTTTCCTATGCAGTACTTGTGTGCGATACTGCATGTTTTGGTATCGATCCGATATGGCGCAGTATCGCCGATATACGATACTTTTTTCAACAAATAAGGTGGATGCATCATTGAATTGCTAAATCTCAATACATTTTCATGACCTTAAGTGTGTTTTGTGATGTTTCATTTTTTTATTCCTAAATAGTTAAAACCCAGGACAGAATTAGGACTTCTTATTAGGACTCTTTATTAACAAAAAAAAAAAATCAGAAAAGTCTTTAAATAAAAAGTACTCAAACCAGTAAACAATGTAAAACAAACATATACTGTTGAGAAACTATAATACAAAAAATAAAATTAAAATTCCCAACAACAAAAACAACAACTGGTGAAAACGACCATCGTTTATGCAGTTGTATTTATTGGGTTACCTTACGCAACTATGTCCTGCCTGACTCTTTGTACAATCTTTCGTGGCTATATATGCATATGCACACAACAATAATAATAAAAATAAAAATAATAAAAATATATACATAAAAGTATGTGTGTGTAGTCAATAACCTGTGCAATTATTCAGGTTATATATTCCATCATGCATATCTATATACTAGAAATGTGTACGTTGTGTACATAACTGTTTCAGTATCATAAAGTCTGTCTTATCCTATGTTGTCTTATCTTCGTTCATAATGTTCTGTGTGTGTGATTTGGGGTTTGTTTTCAAAGACTGCTGTTCTTAACTGATAAAAAATAAAACAGGAAACCCCCACAGTCGCATTCTTGTATCGTCTGCCCTTCCTCTGGATTAATGTGATTGTTTTATTTCTTTGCAGAGAAAGCCAAGTGGAGTTACGAGAACATATAGACAACCTGGCCACAGGTAACTTACTGTATAATGCATGTAAAATCCCTGACTCATGAGTAGGGCTGGTCTGATCGTTATTTTTATTATTTATACTGATCATTTTCAGTTGTTTGGTATGAAAAATCAAGCTGGAATCAGAGAATTTTTACTTTTTGAATCTTTTCTTTAAAAAATCGACCTTAATGCAATTAATCAGTTATCAAAACAGCTGCACATTATTGCAATAGACGACAACAAATCGATTAATGGGCTAATCGTCGCAGCTCTACTCATGTTGCCTTTTATTTTTTTTAAATGCATTTCTGAAGTACACGTGATTTTGGTCTTGTGTGTCTTGTAATGTACTGTATTTTGTTTATTTATTGTACATTGCAGAGTTATGCAGGATAAATGAGCATCAGAAGGTGGCTCTAGACCTGGATCCTTATGTAAAGAAGCTGCTGAATGCAAGACGTCGAGTAGTGCTGGTGAACAACATACTGCAAAATGCTCAGGTCAGTGTTAAACAACAACTGCTCATTTTAGAGATTCATCACTAACTCTGCAGTTCCTCCCAGCTCCACAGAGCAAACTCATGCTCTCGTCACCCTGGTTTGCAGCAGTAAAACAACATAAGCAGCAACATAACCTAAATGTTCTGTCTCTAGGAACGTCTGAGGAGACTCAACCACAATGTGGCCAAGGAGACGGCACGAAGGAAGACCATGCTGGAGGCTTCAGGAGTGTTCACCACCCGTTCCCCCAGCAAACCCTGAGCCTCCTTCTCGTCCTCTTCCTCCTCCTACTCTTGCTCTGCACAGCAAATACTGGGAACTCTCCCTGACCCGGGAGGGACACATCAGTACAGGAAACTGTAACACGAGGAGGACAAGGCTTCCTTTGACTGTTGGTTAGCTGTTTGTCTAATGACATCCTGATGTCTTGCACTGTTTTTGTCGGACGTTGTTGTCAAAGTAAAACTCTGCGCTGCTATCTGCTAAGTGTCCGGCAGCTGCAAATATGTCTAATCCTAAATATGACAGCTTTGCAGTATCAGATCATACATATAATAGAACACACACATAGGCACCAAAAGGAAACGTTATTTGTGGTGTCTCTCTTCCGAGTGTTGTAATGTCCTGTAATGTCACTCGGCATGCAGGAAAGATGACAACACATGGTGTGAGTAATCTTGTGGACCAAAATAACAGATCCTTGTTTCACTGCCGGGAGCTGTGTCCTAATGTCGCTTCAGTCTTCTGCTCTCTGGCTTTTGGGTAACGCATGGTCACAAATATGAGCTGAATATCTCTCTATGAAGTTTAAGTTAAAGGGGCTGTTATTCTGTCACTTATCATCTGACTATCTTAGCTTAACCAGACACAACAGAATAATAAACCTCAACATGGATGTATTGACAGAGCTATTATGCACACTATGATTGCACTGGGAGTAGGTGTGTCTGATGATCAGCCGGCATTCCCTGGGGCAATGCGATTATTATCATAATTTTATCGGTGTTGCTACGCGATTACTGTTGTTATTGTGATCTTCATCGTGTTCTGCAATCTTTCCACTGTTGTTCACATTAGCACATTGTTGTACAATTAGTAATTCAATTACTGAGATCATCAGCTTTGACAGTAATTTGAAGATGTGATGCAACGTTGATAATGATTTCAGTTCGATAAATGAAAGTAAGAAAGAACATCAACATCTTGACATTTCATGTCTGTTTGCACTTGTGATATATTCGGATATTTCAATCATACATCGTATTGTAGCACATATTCCCCATTGTTTCCTTTCAGTTTACTGCTACTGCAGAAGATTTAAAACTGTCAGATATACGGCACAAATATACAACACATATATGATTATTTGCGTCTGTGACTTTTACATTACTGACAAACGAACCATATGTCGTCCTGATCTTGTGATATTTTATTTTGAACAACTGTTCGTTATGTGAGTGTGTGTGCAAAAAGTCCTTTATTTGAATTTCACAATTTTGTAATTTTGACACTAGATTATAGCATTGCACTCAAAAGATACAAAATACATTGTAAAATATTTAAAATGTTAGACATTAGACAGTTAAATCTGCTCAGACATAGTAACCTCTACACAAGTTTGGTGATTCCTACATGCTGGTCCAGACTAAACCCCCTGTGCAGTTTGGACTTTATCTTCTGAGGACATGGGAGTTGGGTTTAAGTGATCATGTTACCCAGACATCACAGGTTTAAACCTGTCCTAAACTTTAAAGCTCTGCCAAGCTAGTGACAGAGCAACAGCCCCGAACAGTGTCATTATAAACTGCAGACATGCTGCTGTCCTCTGTGTTTGTTCTCTCTGTAAAGCTCTGCTGACGTAAAGGTGCCGTAACAGATCAACACAACGCTAAATGGTAGTAAACTGCTTTAATATTAGACGATTAAATGAAACTTACTGTGCAGAATGATGACGATAACGCGACATAATGCTTGTGATTTTGTATGACATTGACTGCTTCTTTATGAACGTTTATAAAATATACACTAACGCCACGTTGTCGTCTTTTTGAGCTTGCGCATCAGTTGTCTCTGCATTTACTGATTTGTCCAACACATTAAGACAAAAGCATGACATGGTTATTGTGCCATGGTTAAAAGATGGTGATGATTTATTTTATTTATTTACTTTAGTGCCTTACAAGCAGTGGGGTCAAGAGGGCGGCACCAGAGGGAAAGGGTGGTGGAATGTGCTCAGAAAACAATACTACTTCATTTAAAGATTCCCAGTTGCTTCTTAAATTTTAGTGATTTGGAGCTAATTTTAGGCAAAATGCATGTTTTATCTTGTAATAACTCCTTTATTTAAACCCAAAGTAAATTCTCCATAGACTACGTGTTCAGGTGACCTGACTTTACTGCAGTTTAGTAATTAATTGTACGTTTCCAATGGGGCTGGTCTGTATTTTCCTCTTATTTCTACCAAATTACAGTTATTGTTAGATAATAACAGACCGCAAAAAGAGCCACCATCTGACCATTGTATACCAGACAGCTTGTCTACACAAATTTTGGACAATGGCCACCAAAATCTTTTTTCCTAACACCATGAATATACACATAAATATCTAGTCATGGCCCAAAGAGTTTATCAGACGAAAGTTCGATTTGGCCCACATGATAATAATTTTTCTTAATCTAAGCATAATGGGCAGGGTGACAATAAGCTCAGGAAGTCGGTCAATGAAGGGAATAGTAGTACAATATAATGCAATAGATGTTTACTTTTACCACCATTCAGTTTCAGTCATGGCCATCTAAGGGAAAATGTCTGGGCATCCCTTCTCACAGAATAATGATAATACTTGTGGCAAGTATGGATCCCACATGATGTCTTTTAAATATATGATCAATTGCAATTAAAAAGAAATCAAGGCATGCATTTATTGATTGTTGAGCATCATCCGTAAGCTTTTTTTTACAATTTTGTGGAGCTCTCTTTTTGATTAATTGATTGAAAAATGTTATTTTGAACACAAGCACACACAAACTCAAATATTGAGTTATTTTACCCAGTACAAATACAATTTTACATTTTAACTGTTTTTAATGTTGTATTTTTGTAATTTGATATTGATATTGATATTGATTTTTTATGGTTCTTTTTGTTTGTTTCTGTTACTGTTGCTGTTTACTCTCATTCATTGTAAGGTGTCCTTGGGTGACAGAAATAAATATGAAATAAAATGTTTTTTTATTATTATTATTATTACATATTTATACATAGATACCTGAATTAGTTTAGAAAACCTATGCCAAACTTATAGGATGTCACAGATTTGTATATTAACACATGTATGACCAGACTAATACATTTCTATATATTGTGTAGAAAAGGGGGAAACACTGTAATCAGTATTAGTTTTGTTTGACCAGATAACAGTGTGTGTGTGTGTGTGTGTGTGTATGTGTGTTGGGTAGGGGGTGGTGAAGGTGGAGAGAGAGAGAGAGAGAGAGAGAGAGAGAGACAGAGAGAGAGAGAGAGAAAGGGTGGAGGTGGAGGAGGAGGGGGCGCTAATCTCAGCGGCGCCACCTTAAAAAAACAGTCTCGCGGACCTGTCAATCTAGAGGAACCAGACAGACCCTGGCTGGCGGCTCTTGCTGTGTGAGAACCCGAACGCGATTGGCCCGTGAGCCGCAGCCTCGTTGAGAGCCTCCCTCTGATTGGTCCGGAGCAATGTCGAGACACTGACGCGCACGACGTCTCTACCTCCCCCTCCCCCCCCCCCTCTCTCTCTCCTCTCTCTCTCTCTCTCTCTCTTCTCTTGGCCTCTCTCTCTCTCTCTCTTCTTCTATTGTGGGGCGTGCGCGAGAAAGGGAACGGACAGGATGCACGAGGAGACAGTGAGGCTGACAAACGGATAAAACAACGTCAAGACCAACGTCTGTGTAACGGTTGAGAAAAAAAACACACGGTTAGCTCGCCACGTTAGCGGGGATTTATTTATTTTTTTAAAACTGTAAAACACAACAGAGACAAATACAAACATATAAAAACACAAATAGCAGCTCTGGACAACACACACATACAACACGTAGAGCTATCCGAGTACAGCAACACTTGAGAGGGGCAATTGTCGGATAGCTCAACGGTCGTTTCTGTCCAAGTTCTCCTCGCTGATGTGTAAGTAGAAACATCTTGAATCTCTCTTCCTTCTTGTGTCGCCTCGTCTAGCATTGCAACCCAGACTAAATAACCAGGGGAAGTCAGTCAGTCAGTCTAAGGTTAGCTTGCTAAATTGTTGCTTTTTTTTTTTTTTTACTGTTGTGCCTCCCTCAGTCTGTCAGTGTTAGTACTGCCCCGGTTTTGTGTTTTTTTGCCCCCTCCTTTTATCTTTAATTTGTCAAACTTCAAGCAGTTATATAAAGAAATGTATAAATATATATATTTTGGTGTATTTGTTAGAGACAGCAGACTTCGTGACGCATGTTTAAACCCAATATGGGATGTGTAGTGAAGTGAATGTATGGCCTATAGGTTATTTTATTATAACACAGGTATATAACACACAAGATGAGACAGACAGACAGGCAGACAGACAGACAGACAGACAGACAGACAGACAGACAGACAGGCTTTGTCCCCCCCACCTCCAGACAAAACACACACACACACTGACGGGAAGTTTTCATTTCAAGTGTGCTGCCCTAAGGCAATCACATTGTTTTTGTGTGTGTTTGTAATACATGTTAGGGCCTATGTGATGAGCAGACATAGGAGGGAAGGTGTGGTGTTATATATATGTGTGTGTGTGAGTGTGTGTTATAGGATGGGATGTATAGAGCAACAGTTACCTGTGATGGTCGTACATGCTGCTGTGTGTCACCTGTGGTTTTAGGCATGATTCGTCGCAGTGTGTCGGGTTGTAAACGTAAAATATCAGGGTTGAAACTACAGAGAGAGATAGATGCATGTATAAATATATATATATATTTATAGTACTAGAGTAGTATTTGGTAAATAGGCTGTTCTTATATGACGACTGAAGGCGCTTTTACACTACATATTTCATTCATACACATGCAAGGTGCCAACATGTGTGTTTTTAGTATGAGCTAACCATTCATACACGTTCACACACACATGGTGCAGCATTTGGGGGGTAGTTAAAAAGAGTATCTCGCTCAAGGACACTTCGATACGCATTAGTGGATGACCCCGTTACCTACCTGGAGCAATTTGGGGTTCATCTTGCTCAAGGACACGTTGACATGAAGACCAGAGGAGCCAGGAATCGAACCACCGATCATCTGATTAGTGGTTCACCAGCACTACCTCCATGTTATTATACTCATGCTCCATCACATTTAAGTAATACACGCGTAATATTGCACGTTGTACTCCTACTACATTCATTGGCAGCCGTATAGATGCTAGTTAGTTATGGGGACTATAAATAAGTCAGTTTTTATTATCAATTAAGCTGCCTTTTGTTTGTTTTTTATGAATCATTTAGTCTTTGACATGTCAGAGAAGTTCTCAGAGCTCAAGCCGTCTTCAGATAGCTTGTTTTGTCTGAGCGGCGCACCGAAAAACCAAAGGCATGGTGTTGATTATCGCAGAGGAACAAAGAGAACCAGCAAAATATTCATCTTCAACAAGCTGAAAACACTAAACTATTTCCACCAATTGTTTGCGCTCCAGTTGTTAACATTGCAGTTTACAAAAATCTCTCTTTACAGAATATGACAGGAATGGATGTATAATATTTAAAACTCTGTTTTATTGAGTGTATCATCAGCTGAAAATAAGAATCCTTGAGTTTTATTACCTTACTGTTTAATGTTTTTCACGACGCATTCAGGTTTTGCAGCCGCTGTAGTTCCTCCTTTTATGCTCGGAAAGGTCAGGTGAGGCGAGTGGGTTGCAATCAGCAACCACCCTGCTAGATGCCATTAAATCCTTCACACTGATACTTTGGGATTTTATGTACAAAACGGAGAATTGGCCTCCTAAATTTGATTGTTTGTTAGCTTATAGAGTAGTTCAAATCAGAGAAGAAATGTTGTTATATTTAAACCTGCTGTGATTTCCATAAATGTGGCTGTTGTCGTTGTGTGGGTCGTGCTAACTTTGCACACTCCACCTCCATTGTAGAGACTCAGGGACACGAGGACTTTCTCACAACAAAGTATAACAGGACAAGCTGCACAAGCTTCTACAGCTTTCCAAAAATTATTTTTACATGAGCATACACTAAAGTAAATGCACAATGTTAAAAAAGCTATGTTAGATAACTTCATCTGGATCTATATCTGGAGCTAACAGCAAAAGTTGTCCTCTTAAGCCAACATAAAAGAGCAGTCAGTGCAGGAATACCACTAGTTTCCTATTCTAAGTTGTCTTTCTCACTAAATAGACTCAAAGTCTGACCGCTGCACATATCCTTTTGAGTTTTCTTAAAAGACATTCAGCCAGGGATGAATATGCTGCATGATCAGACCTATAAAGTCGGCGACAGTGCCCCATTATAGGGTGCTACTCTCTGTGTTTACTCTGGGTCAGACTGAGACGTAAATATCGGGTTTATTTGGAAAACTACAGGAGGTTTTATACATTGTTTTGCAGGACTCATTGTTTCCCTGAATTGTCACAATAAAGTGCAAAGACACATAGAGTCACAGTTGGCACATTTATGGGAAATATGCCAGGTTGAAATAGACTGTAATTTTGCTTTTAAAGCTGCTTACATGTTCAGGCCTGTGTATCAGAAATCCTGCACTGTAATATTAAAATAAATCCCTCAAAGGGGCCATTCAGCATTAAGTTAATGTTGCCGATAAGACTAATATATATTTACAGTTCAGTGATTTGTGACAGGGAGTACTGCTCACACTGTGAAAACACTTGTATTATATAGTCTCTGTATGTCCTTTCTACTGTCCTGAGTGATGCCTCAAGGCTAGTTTAGTTTGGACCTGGAGGAGACTCATCTATAACTGAAAGCCTGTGTTGGGGCTGTGAAGTTTGAGAAATAGGGACCCGTGTAGAGGCTCGAATGAAAGACTGTCATCACTGTGCTGTATGTGACTTTGTTTAATGTGTCTCTCACAACACGCAGTATTACTCTGGTATTACAACTTTTACCTCAGTAAGGGAGCAACTATTTCTTCTATCTACCGTTGATCATCTCTAAGAACTGTTGGATTTGCACATTTAACTGGCATCCACTAATCCCCGGTCTCCCCTCACTCTACTAACAGGGACTGATTCAGAGCTGGGCCATCATGATGCCAGTGAACTTTCTGGTCACTCATTGGCTGACCAACTAAATACCAGGTAAGCAAGACAGCAAACATGTTTGACGGCAGTACCAAGTGTTTTGGCTCTTATCGACTGTAATGTTGTCAAAGTACCAAAACTAATAAAATAGTGAGCCTTGGTTTGAACATGTGAAGCTGGTGGTTAAACACAGCTGTGACACTGCTTGGCTATGGTTGGAAACTGTGAACATGGTTTATGTAATCACTGTAGTTCGAGTTGTCACAATACCAAAATGAGTAACCACGATACTATACCGGACAAAGTATCACGGTTCCGGGTATTATCGCGATACTGCAGCTTTTTTTAAATTAATATTATTTTAATGAACTGCAGTGTATTTGTACAAGTTAGAAATACTTGATTGATTAATTACGTATAATGTTGTTTGGTGAAGTAAGAATTAGACAAGTTTGAAACGACGAGTTTGGTTTTTTGAGCAAAATTAGTGTTGCCACTGACGACGACGATGCCGCAGACTCGCCACTCGGGCCCGGTGCTTCTGCTGTGGTGAGTGTGTTGTCTCGTGTTTGTGACTGTAAGCCGTGCGTGCGTCTGGGCGCACGCAAGACAGAGCTTTAGCTTGTTGTTTGTTTTGAAGCGAGTTTCTATCGAAGCGGAGCTGTCTTCGTAGAGTTCATACTTGCCGGCAGAAACACACGGGCGTGCAGAAACAGCCTATAAAATTCCCGGACGTCTTAATTACCATACAAACAGCCAATCATTCTGTGTAGCTTGGTTGCAGTAGTTGCCATGTTGGTTTGTTTACAAGGGAGTAGCATGCAGTGAGAAGCCGGGAGGAGAGTAGAGGCGGCCGCTACGTAGAGGAAACTGGCACTGGTAGTATAGTAATCCAGTAGTAGTAGTAGGAACCATTACGATTTGGTACCGTGGGTATTGTGCAACTCTAACTTCAGTGTACCTAAAGGATTTTATACCATATAATCAATTTTTGTAGACCTGTAGGCCCTTCAATCAGCTCGAGATATCAAGATATAGAAGAAGGAAGCAGACATTGTGTTGGCAGATGGATGCATGGACATGCTGTGAACAGTCTAACCTTGATCTCAGCAGAGTATTTTAAGGACGTCTTGTCCATTTTGGCTTACAAGAATGAGGTTTAAAGTTCAAGTGACTTTTCATTTTCAAATAGACGGAGAATGTTCAATCTAAATTTGAGAATGGAAAATATGAGTGGGATTTAACATCATGTCTGAAATGCAGGAACAGGAGCGTAGCGATGTGCTGCTCTGCTTTCTATCCAACCTGCCTGATACAAGCAAATATGTACAAGTATAGCACAGTAGTCTGGCTGCATGTTTGGCTTATTTTCTACCTGCACAGGAGATGAAAAATAAAATGGCATTCATCCCTGCTTACCATTCAGTTGACAGTATAAAAGCATAATCTTAAGTGCTTTTTAAAAAATCCTGGTTTCTTTCATTGTCTTATTGCAGTTGCACCCTCGTAAGAAGGTCAGCAGAGCAGTACAGCGAAATAAAACCTTCAAATGGAGTAATTCAGCATCTCGCTTGACTATTATCCTTCCTGCCATCAGATTTATTGAGGCTTTTGTGGCTCTTTTTCAGGAACAGATGTGATGCATTGTGGCCCAAAACACATTGTTGTGTTTATCGTACAGTCGCACTGGGCTGGAGTTGGAGTGTGCGTGTGCGTGTGTGTGCGTGTGCGTGTGTGTGTGTGTGTGTGTGTGTGTGTGTGTGTGTGTGTGTGTGTGTGTGTGTGTGTGTGTGTGTGTGTGATTTTCAGGGTGTGTCTCTCTCCTCAGTGCATTGAGGCGATACATTAACTCTCATCCTCCAATATATTTAACATACAAAGACTACTGACTGTGGTCCCTGGGGACCTCAAGAATAAATTACTGTAAGAGACAATGCTCATTTATTTCTTCTCAAAACATTATTAGTTATGTAATTAATGTTTATCTTAATGATCGTACTCTGGCTGTATGTCAGTCATATGCTTGCCACACTATTTTACAGTCTTATCTTGTATAATAGAATATAAACAGTCAGTAACATTTTTATTGTGAAGCGATGCATTGTATTTCTGTCTTTGAATGTCGTCTCACCTCGGAGAGGCACATCAGAACATCTCTGTTCATCTTCTTCATAAAGACTGACAGTAAATGCCTCTGTCCCCCCTGATAGTGTGTGATACTTTAAATTAAGACCCACGACAAACATGACTCAATGAATAGTTTCATCTACTAAAACAGAACAGGTGGAATTTTAAAAAGCAGAAACAGAAAACAATGATATGAAGTACCTCACTCAGTAGGTGTGGTAGTTATGTATCCTGCTAGATTTACTGAAGTTGCACAATTTACGATACTTTGTGTCACTTTTGCGAGGAAAATTCTTAGTGTGGCGATGATAAGAGTAACACACATTAAATATATGTAATGGTTTGGTTTGCGTTCATCAAACTTTAATTAAATTTTACCATCAATAGACTGTAAAGTGACCTTTTAGATATTTAGTGTGACTTTGATTTGTCATATTGTATCATATCTCCTTTTTGTTTACGATGAATGTGTTTATTGTAGAGCTGCAGTGATTACTTTGAAATTAATCAGCCGTTTTGATAATCGATTAATCAGAGGCATGTTTTAAGAAATCATTTCCAAATTCTCTGACTTAGGCTTCTTGAATGTGAATATTTTTTGGTTTCTTAATTCCTCTACGACAGATTATTAACCATAATAATGAACATAGTAGTGTATTGCCTCCTAATGTATTAATTATTAGACACACACAAGATTAGTAATAGAAAAAAACGTAAAGTATGTAAATCCGTAATGTGAAAAAGTAACCGTAAATGTAAGTAAGACGCCTACACTTACATCACCTTCATATACAGGTGAAAAAGCAGCTCAAAACAAAACAAAACATGATTTTGCTGATTTAGTTTGTTTCACACAACAACAAAAAGGTACAAGCTGACTTAATGCAGCAAAGGTCCAAAGTACATTTCTTCTGGGCTCCCTGTTTGTATGTTTTTCATAGAAATATTGTTTTTATCTCCAGATATCTGAAGTGACAGTTGATTACATAATTATAGTGGTCTTCTGTTTTGTTTGTTTGTTTGTTTGTGTTAAATCCAACATGAGTCGTCCCTGGAAATATTTTGGCACTCACTGTGTGGGAAAGCAGGAAATCTACTGAAATACAGCCTGTGTTTGTTTGTGCGTGACAGTCTGTATTACTCATCACATAAATCTGTTTATGCAGTCACATTGCGGGGACTCGCCTTCCTTATGGGGACAAAACAACAAGTCCCCGAAATGTAGATCGTTATGTTTGAGGGTGAAGACTCGGTTTGAGGTCGGGGTCTAGGGTAACGTTCGGTTAAGGTCGTGGTTAGCAACGTGGTGGTTATGGTTATGATGGTGAGGGTAAGTCTCTCAACATTGTGGTTGTGTGTGTGTGTGTGTGTGTGTGTGTGTGTGTGTGTGTGTGTGTGTGTGTGTGTGTGTGTGTGCGTGTGTGTGTGTGTGTGTGTGCGTGCGTGTGTGTGTGTGTGTGTGTGTGTGTGTGTGTGTGTGTGTGTGAGAAAATAAAATAATAATAGAAAAAAGTAATAATGTCTTCCTCACAGGGCCTTGTTCCCTTACACTTAGACATACACAGGCACTAATAACAATAAAGGTGTATGGCTGCATACAGAGACACACACACACATAGATAAACATACAGTGCGTAGCTAATTATGGATTGAATATACCACAGTGATTATTAAATATGTAATATGATGCTTCACCCTCTAACTATAAAGACAAAGAGAGAAGGAGCACAGTCATTCATTTAATTTTAGGACACTCGGGACACTTCCATCGAATTACTTGCTTATTTCCCCCCCTGTAAGACTGGTGGCTAGATAAGTTCATGGACCAATGAGTAGTGCAACAAGGAGCAGACCTGCTTTGTTATATCTAAGAGTCTTTTGTTGTATCAAAACCGACATTTGGACAAATCTTCGTCATGAAGTCTTTGGGTGTCTTTGAAGAGACCATGGTGCTCCATATGAGCTAATAGATGTACATCAATGCAAATAGAAGAAAAAAATTATTATGATGTTTTAGGCCTTGAAAAGATTTTACACGCTTGTTATTTTTAATATGTGACAGGGTATGGATCCCGCTCTCTTCACGCCACATCTGGAAGTCGGTTTCCTTCTATTCATCAGCAGGTTTATTGTTGAAAATCTGACTTGAATTTATTCCTGTAGACCAGAAAACAAAGTATTTGTGGATGTGGAAGATGAAATAATTTCCTTTTTTTTGTGCTCAATAATTTTTGCTAAACCATTTTGGATGAGGATGATATAAAAGCATCAAATAGCAACAACAGCGGTCCAAATTTGGAAAGTTGGAACTTGCATTTCTATCATACAGTAATTATCAGTCTCATTTGTGATGAATAAATGTACAAGGCCAGATAACTGGACTCCAATCATTGCACAGTATCGCAAATGTTCCACTAGTCCTGGGGTGCACAGATGCATTTTGAAATTTACATCCAGAGTAGGTTGTCACTTCATCTGTATCTGTTACCAGCCGATATGAGTTGACCAGAGTGGATATATATATATATATATATATATATATATATATATATATATGTGTGTTCATTATTCATGACAATACCTCTTCTTGTGTCCCGTGGCAGCAGCATCATGTCGGTGAACCCTCCGAGCAGCAATGACGCCTGCCTCAGCATCGTCCACAGCCTCATGTGCCACCGGCAGGGCGGAGAGAACGAGGGCTTCGCCAAGCGGGCCATCGAGAGCCTGGTGAAGAAGCTGAAGGAGAAGAAGGACGAGCTGGACTCGCTCATCACTGCCATCACCACCAACGGTGTTCATCCCAGCAAATGTGTCACCATCCAGAGGACGCTGGATGGACGGCTGCAGGTCAGTCTACCTCTACGTCCAACCACTCACTGCTGCATTGGCTACTTTCTACCTTCTGTGCATGATACAGTACAATGCAACATTTTATGTCTGTTACTCTCACCTTCCTGTTTGATAGTCGGGAATTAAGAATTTGGACAGTTTTAAACATTTTAGATTTTGATTGGGGTTGGTGTCTTCACTCAATTCATGATCAAATTCTAATTCGAATCCGACCTGTGGGTCTTTCCCGCATGTCATTCCCCGTCTCTCTCTCCCCGCGTTCCTGTCACTCTTCGGCTGTCTCTATCAAAATAAAAGCTTGAATAGAAATCTTAAAAAATAAATTCATAGGGCTGATATATTTAGAATATTTGAATTGAATATACTGTACCTGATGATGCATGCATGTTTGTTTTATTTCATAATATATCCAGCAGGTGGCAACATTATATTAATCATATACAGTATGTAGGCATTGGGGATGTATGATGCCAAAAACTCACGGTACTGTAACACCGCCATAAAAAAAATCCACTATACGATATTTAAACATGCAGAGAACTGATGACTTGAATGAATGTATTTTATCAAACAATGATTTGGATGTGTGTTGCATTTTTATTAATATAAATTTAATATTCCCTTTTTAATTTAAAGTTCAAAGCAGTATCGAGATGCATTCTGCTGCTTTGAGGCTCTGCATCACACAGAGAAGTAGAGCCGTGATGAAATGGCATATTTGGGTCTATGTGTTCACGGATCAATCTTGTTATTTCTTCAGTTCTTCTCCAAAAGCTTCTTTAGAATCTTTTTTGGTCTGTAGCATTTGAAAATTGTTTTGGGTCTGTCAGTTTCTTTTTTTGGTATTGTTATTTCTTTGAAACTGAAACAAATGAATTGACTTTGTTTACATATTAAACATCTCAGTATAGACGTGGGACCGAACAAAATGTGCTTAAGATAAAGTGAAATTTTTGTTGTATGTGTGAGAAACCTGGACTCTCATTGGGCTCCAATTGGAAACACAGTTTACTCAGTGCACATTTTAGTATCGTAAGAGGGAACCAGGGGAGCGGGCCAGATTATGACTTACCTAAATGATTGCAGAAATGATTTTACAGCCATCCTTTAAACCTTCGTACACGCATGTTAGCATCTCGCAGACTCAGCATTCAGTTCAACAGTGCATCAAACACATGGTACTCCTGCTGTAGCTATCAGCCTAGTCTGCGATGAAGGAAGTCATGAATAAAGCTCCCCGTGTGAAGGAAATAAAAGTTCCATCTTTGGCGACTGTTGCGCATCTAAAAAGACATTGTATTCGAAAAGTTATATCACGGGTTGAGTCGTGTTTAAATCTGCACAAAGCCCTGTGATTTTTCAGCTGCAGCCAGCAGGTGAATCCAGGTTATCGTCACCCACAACAGAGCAAAGAATTAGTCACCTCACTCCCACGCAGCACAGTCAACTGCACACCGAGGGGCAAACGACACAAAGCACAATAACAGAATTATCCAAATGAACTCAGGTCACCTTTTTTTGAAGTGTTTAATTATAATTCATATATAATGCATGTCCTTTTACAGCAGGAAACAGGGAACCTAAGGTTACCTGAAGACTGTTGTAGCATAGCACAGCATGGACAGGGCCTAATCTCCACCGACTGAAGGCTGGCCCTCTCATTCACTGACGATGTGGCCGAGCTGAGATGAAGGAACAGCAGCAGCATGTTTGCTCCTGTCAAAACATGTCAATAAGTCAAGAGTACAGATCTCTGCTGTCTAATGCTGACAGTGACAAGTGCACAAACTCTGCCACAGAGTTCTCTCAGAGTTCAGATTATTTCAACTTCAGATGTCAGCGACCTTTCAAAGTACAATTTATGAGCTGAGGCAGAGAGCGACTACCTCGTATAAGCTATAAAACTGTCGGCGACCTGATGTCAGCAGCAGGACTTGATTTTACATGGAAATTAGCCATCTACGCTGTGCTTTGCCTCTGCAAGCACTGCCGCCTGCGCCCTGTGAGTGAGGAACGGATCTCTTACTATCTCAGATTTGCTTTATGGTTTGTACTTACTAAGTAATTGCTCAGTAAATGACCGCTTTCTTGGATCAACAGTCAGTCTGTGTGCCGAGAGCACAAATGCACGTCAGAGGGTGCACGACCTGTCGTAGTGATGCTGTGCTCTCTCCTCAGGTCGCGGGCAGGAAAGGGTTTCCTCACGTGATTTATGCACGTCTGTGGCGTTGGCCTGACCTCCACAAAAATGAACTCAAGCACGTCAAGTTCTGCCAGTACGCCTTCGACCTGAAGTACGACAACGTGTGCGTCAACCCCTACCACTACGAGAGGGTGGTGTCACCAGGAATCGGTGGGTCAACGACTCTTAATTGTGACTTCACAAGCTTTCACTGTCGCTGATAAATATACTTCAAATAAGTTTTTAAACCTTGTCCTGTTGATGATGATTGAGTTTTTATTCCAGATTTTTCTTCGTCTTCTTTTACAGTTGGTCTCAGCCTTCAAAACACAGGTGAGCTTCGTTCTGCAGCATCATGATTTAGCTTCCATGTGATCAAATTGTACGACACTTTGAATGCATTTGTTACAATTACAGCTGTCTTTTTAATGCCAAATATAAAGTTCAGATGAAAGCTGTCACAGTAGCACAAGGTGAAATAGTTGATGCACAAAGAAATTACCATTTAAAAGAACATTTATGAATATATCTGAATAAAGAAACATTTATGTAACAGACCAGAAGCCTGTGACTCAGTCTGTGACATTAATGCTGTATATATTACATAAAGGGAGCATTTGGTAATACTTTTTTGGTATCATCACTGTCAAGGAGTGTTGCCTTTGGTTTCTAACCTCCTCCTGCCCCCCTTCAGCAGCACCAGGCGGGCTGATCAAAGAGGAGTACATCCATGACTGTATACAGATGGACCTCCCACCTGGCATGCCTCTGTCTGACCACCAAGCGGCCCTGAAGCTGCCTCCTCCAGACCACTACGGCCAGCCTTTGCCTCCTCCACAGCTGTCCTCCGAGCCCCATGGACCCCCACCTGTCACCAGATATACTAACCTGCCCGTATCACCCAAAGGTCAGCGCTTCATTATCCGATGTTTGTATTCATTATCGAAGTAGGCTCTCAAACACAAGTCAGGTCTGATGTTTTACCTCTGCTCTGCTTCTTCCAGTGTCCGGCTCTGGCGGCATGCTGCCACTGCAGGGCGGTCACGGCGACGGCCGTCTCCAAACTGCGTCTCCACAGGCTCAAGTCATGACCCCGGCACCGCGTCCTCCGACCCCGACTCAGCCCCCTCCTCAGCAGCAGGCTGGCCAGCAATCCTCACAGCCACCGCACCCACAGCAAACCTCCCTACCTCCTTCTCACCCGCACGGACAGAACGGATACAGCAGCAATAAACACTCTCAGAGTCAGGCTGCCTTCCACAGTGAGTTAAACATGTTGTCGTCTGTGTTCTCACCTGTATGTTAGGTTACGTTTGATCGTCTTACATCCTTCTAAACTGGACTGTGCTGCAGATGTTTCTATTTTCGTAGAGTAACTTATTTTTTCTCGGGTTCAGGGAAAATCAATTATTGACTTTTCAGAAACTAAATAATGTAAATGTGTGGGAGACATAAACATCTTCCAGGATTAATATGCACAAGGTCAGCAGGTAATTCGATTTTTTCTGGAGGCGTCTGCATTATAGTCTTATAAAATCTTTATTTTTACTTAATGCTAAGTAATTGTTTAATGAAATATGAATATTAACATGCAGTTTTTTAAAATCAGAGTTAATTTTTTTCAAGTATTAATAACAAATCAATACATAGCTGCACGTGCACGGCAGTCTGTTGCTCATTTTCGTTCCTTTCCCGGTTGTTTGGTGTGTTTTCATGTGCTCAGATAACGACTGATGATATGTTGATGAACATTCGCTCTAATCACTTTTAACCTGTGATTCAGCAGTTTGGACCGGCAGCAGCACAGCCTCCTACACTCCCATAGGACCCCAGCAGAACGGGCGTGGTCACCAACAACCTCCTCTCCATCACCCAAACCACCACTGTAAGATTATGCCTTAAGACAGCTCACGTGATGTTCACTTTGAATCTGTTATTCTCAGACTAAACAACAGTGTTCTCTGGTGAGAAATGTGCCAGCTTCATTAAGCACACATGCCTCAGCACGATCCAACACAGAGCTTTATTTGGCTCAGGTGTAAATACATGTTGCTGAAGATAAAGTTAGTTTAGTGCAGGAATAATCCTTCATCGTCTGCTGTCATTGTTTTTATCTAGTATGTCACTTGTCTCAAGCCGCGATGTTTAGAGTTTAAATGTTTCCAAACCCATCTGACCAGTGTTTTCAGGTTCAAGTGTCTGAGACAAACACACACACACATAGACAGATTTCTGCTGTTTTTGTTGCTGTGCTTCAGTCTAATGCTCTCACACGTTCGCTTTTCAGGGTCTCAGCATCATGGCTCGACCTCCTTCCCTCCTTCTGTGTCCAATCATCCAGGTTAGAGATGATTAAACTGTTTAACTGACGATGTTCACATAGATTTTTCTGTCTGTTGTTGGCTCTCTACACACTGACGCACTGTTTTTTTCTTTGAAGGACCAGAGTTTTGGTGCTCTATCTCCTATTTTGAAATGGATGTTCAGGTGGGTGAGATGTTCAAGGTGCCCTCCAGCTGCCCTGTAGTGACCGTGGACGGTTATGTCGACCCGTCAGGAGGCGATCGCTTCTGCCTCGGCCAGCTGAGCAACGTCCACCGCACAGATGCCAGTGAGAGAGCCAGGTGTGTGTCTCTTCTTCCCCTAATCCCTAAAAGTCAATGCCACATAAAAGATAAACAGTTCATCCTGAAGTATTCCTTTTTTCCCGTGTTCCAGGTTACACATAGGTAAAGGCGTGCAGCTGGAGTGCCGCGGTGAGGGCGACGTGTGGATGCGCTGTATGAGCGACCACGCTGTGTTTGTACAGAGCTACTACCTCGACAGGGAGGCAGGACGAGCACCAGGTGACGCTGTGCACAAGATCTACCCCGGAGCCTACATCAAGGTTTGAATCTTTACACACATGCTGTATATGTTCTCAGTTTCTAAACCATTTTATTTATTTGAGAACACCAGCTTGAGCTTATACGCACTGGCATTGACCGTGCCCCTTCAGCTGTTGTAATGTAAGCTGTTTGTGTCTCGGTCAGGTGTTCGACCTGCGGCAGTGCCACAGACAGATGCAGCAGCAGGCAGCGACGGCCCAGGCTGCAGCTGCCGCGCAGGCGGCCGCCGTGGCGGGAAACATTCCCGGTCCGGGCAGTGTCGGAGGCATCGCACCTGCAGTTAGTAAGTGTTGTTCAGACGGCGTTAACATGCAGCGGAAGCCAGTTTGAGATTCAAAATGAGTATTTAAGGTAGAGCGGCAAGGTATTATGATTTCTCACTCCGCACCTCTTGTTCACCGACAGGTCTGTCTGCAGCGGCAGGGATCGGCGTGGATGACCTGAGGCGACTGTGCATCCTGCGGCTTAGCTTCGTAAAGGGTTGGGGTCCCGACTACCCCCGGCAGAGCATCAAACACACGCCCTGCTGGGTGGAGGTTCACCTGCACCGCGCTCTGCAGCTTCTGGATGAGGTGTTGCACACTATGCCTTTGGCAGACCCAGGCCCTGCTAACTGAGGACCAAGACCATGTTTTAAAAAAAGATTCCAATCTATGAATGTGCACACACACACACAGACACACGTTTGGATATTTTTTTTGCTTCAGGCCAAATATTTTAATTGATACACAAAAACAAATCAATCAAAAAAAATGACCAGAAACAGATTATGCTCGTAACAATCAATGCACACACACACACACATGCACACACACTGTAACCAAAAGGTCTGTATTTGTGCAGACATAAAAGTGCTCATGTCTTTGGGATTTTTCTATTGCTTTACAATCGAAACACAAACACAAAGGGATCTCTGAAGGTTTGTGTTCTGACCAATTTGTCTCTGTCCTGAAGACATTTGTATGCACTGTAGAAATCCAGGGACGTGTTTCAGAAATCCAGTTCCTCAGTATGCAATTTGGATTTCTTCTAATTGTAGGAGCGTTCTGCACATTCATTCATGGGATACACACAGACATGTAAAAAATCATGCATGATACAGCTGCAGAGGCAGCTGAAAAAAACGAGTTATCCGGGGGGAGCTTAAAGCGCTCCAGACAGATAACTGCATACCTCTGGAACACGCCGCCGCGAGCGGCCTCACAGTTCTCTTTACGTCTTATCAACGGCAGAACTGATGTAGAAGTATGGATTAAGGAAACCAGTGTTACGTCATCTCTGTGCTTGTACTGTGCTCTTCACTGTATGTTGATTCTGGAAAAAAAAAAAAAACTCAAACTGTTAGCGGCGATAGCTGGTTTTAGCTCCTCTTACTTACGCTCAAGCTCAAGCTATATTATTTTTGTACCAAAAGACTAAAAAGCCAAAAACATTTAGCTTTAAAAAAAGTAGTGTTGTTGTTCTTTGTAATGAAACAGTGCTACCCTGTATGTAACCAAATGGTTGGTGTAAATCACCAAAGCCAGAATACCTCATAACTACAGTGCAGTCACAGTTTAGTTTTACACACACGCACACACTCTCTCTCTCTTCACCATCTGTGAGAGGTACCAACAGAAAGTGCTCACGATGAAGCCCTACAACACTCTGTTCAGTGAGCTTTGTATTTATTTAGGTAGACTGTACCATGCTGTAATGTGTACTGGCAGTCGACTGAAATGTGTTACTGTGGAACATTAGTGCAGAAAAAATATAAAAACTTCTAATGGTTAAAGCAACATTATGTAACACACCACAGCCTTTTATCTCACGAAGCTCTCGCCACAGACTCCGGCGGTCTCTTGCTTGGTCACTCTGCTTCCTCCGTCAGTGTCCTCTTGGGTCTCTTATCCTGATCCTGAGTTTCTGAGCCCGGTTCTTCTCTGCGTCAGCAAATCCCGATTGGTTCTCCTCGCTCCAGGCCTGAAAAAACCTCCTCCTTCCAACAGTCCAAAGCTCCTTTGAAAGCTGTGTAAAGTCCCCCTGTGCTTTGAGCACCCAGTCCGGGCATCATAGACTGAACTGACTAGCTGGCAATAAGTGAACTCTCAACTGAGAGTTGTTTCGGAGCATCAGAGGAAATACCAGAAAACATCCAGTTTCACTAAAATCAGTGAAACAGTCGACGTGTGTGACCTAAAATATTTCGTACTTCTCACAGGAGTTGTACTCAAAGTTACATAGAGTGTTGTTTGAAAAGTTACATAATGTTGCTTTAATATAAAACAACCATCAGCTGCTCCAGTGACAGACCAAACATCAGGCTCCGACCTGCACATAGCACCAGTGCCTTTCTGAGCTCTGGCCTCATCTCTTACAGTTTATTTGAACTCTGGCTTGTTGTTTCTGTGTGTGGACAGAAGGACCCGTCCCCCTCTGAACTCCCTCTGTGATGAAATGACAATGCAGCCAATCTCATGGCACAGCTCACGCCATTAGGCTGTATTTATGTCGCATGACTTTTTGATCATAGGAGGATCGTCATCTTCACAAAGTGTCTTATTTTGTCATTAGGAGTGTGAAAGTGCAAAGCTGCTGGGAGACACTTTTAGATTAGATTAGATTGAAGTATTTTAAGATACAAACAACTTGTTTTCTTTGAGGCATCATGAGAACATGAAGCTCTGCTGAGGTAATTATCAAAACATATAATAATAATCATAAAAAATAACCAAACGGATACATTCCTTTAGTTTTAGCAGCGTTTCGTCGTATAATTCCTCGATGTTTCAGGAGGTTCCTCATGCACAGCTGCAGGAGAAACGTCCTTCCGTGGCCTCACCTCATGGCCAATCACATGCAGTGCTTATTTCAAAATATGAACGCACTGTAACTCAAGATAACTTCATTCAAGGTTACGTTAGCTGTGTGAGAATGTGTTGGATTGTTGAGACCCAAACATCTCGGTGACGTCACTGTTCGTGCCACCGTGTCAGCCAGATGTGTTCAAGATGAGCTTCACTTCTAGTTTGTTTGATTAGTCAATACATTTCAAACGTGAATAATTGTTTCATTGTTACTACTGGCATTAAAGAATAGTAAATAACAGGTGTAGAAGTCTTTGAGCTGCCACTACAAGAAGTGAGACTCGCTGTAATTGTTCCGACCATGACGCGGTACCTTTGAGCAGTGACTCCAAGGAAGGTCTGTGGAGGGTCATTCAGGTCATCTTTCTTCAGAAGTAACCTCCGCAATGCAGTGATGGAGGAATACGCCTCTAGTAGACTAATGTAGGCTTGTGTCAGGGATAGAAACCCTACATGCAGTGAAAATACCTACTGGATTTGTCTAATTCAGACTATGAATTATTATATTATCTTCAGCTGAATGTCTTTTTGTACAAATGGAGGACTGGGTTTGTCCCTTATTTTAGTATTTCCAACCTTGGGAGGCAGCTGAAAATGCAGGATCACAAAATAGAGGATCCATCAAGTTCTGCGCCGGTGTCCAAACCTCCAAACCACGAGTGGTTCAGACCACTTATCCTCCTTATGAGGAACGACTGGCAGCTACATCGCGAGCTACTGGCGTGTTTTAACAGGTTAGCGTAGATGCCGTTAGTCTCAGTTAGACTAGAACTTTGATTGAAAGAAGAGCAAAGAACGACACTTGGTGGAAAGTAAGACTAGCCAGAGTTACACGGTTTGTTGATTCGATTGGTAGACGGATCATCATCGAATCGCTTATTTGAAAGTGCCTATATCTTTTACAAACAGTTTTCAACGACAACAAATCACTTCGTAGCCGGTATGGAGACGCAGAGTGATCACAAAGGCCTGTAACTAAAATTTCATGAGAAAACATGAAGGTATCCTTTAAAGCCAAAGCCCTGCACGCACCAGATGGATGTTTACGATCCTTTAGTTTACCACTTTGAAGGAATATACACCCCAGAGTTCAAATAAACAGCTCCTTACTTAGAAACCATGTAGGCTGGAGTGTGGCAAACACCAGACGTGACTAACTAAAAAGGGTACAATATATAATCAGCGTCAGAAGGTACAATCTTTGGACAAGTGAAACTGTGCTATACTGGGAACATTTGTTTTGTTGATCGAGCATCCAAATGTGAAATAAATGTACCAACGAGTTCATGTGTGGAGCCGGGACGGAGAGGTGTAGTTTGACTGCTTTACAGAGATCACCCATCAACATATGCATAATTTGTGATTCGTGCCTTTCGTTGTCAACAGTAGATGCACCAACACTGGATTGTAAAGACAGACACGAGCTTGTCTTTCTACACATGAAGACTCATGTTGCACATGGTGTGTTTTGTTTTTTGTTTTGTTTTTTCTCAGCTGGTATTCTGTGGCTCCCTCAGGTATCTGTGTAGCCCACTGAAGATATCACCACGTGTCAAACTGCTTTATAGAGATAGAAGAAACTATTAACGAAGCGCTCATCATATCCGAGTAGTATTATTTATTGCCTTAGTCTTTTGTGAGTGTTTAAAAAAAACAAACAAAAAAATATGAATGAGTACGCTTGGCACTATTTTAATCTTAGCATGGACAACACAAATAGATGTCATATTTATCTGCTCTCCTCTGCCCAGATTCAGGGAAGTACAAGTGTTTATGTAGGCTTTCTCAGACAATGAGCAAACATCATCATCATCACCATGATCATCATCGCCGCCGCCATCATCGCCATCATCAGAGGATTATCCCGATCTCTCTACAATCAAATCACGTCACCTCCATGAAGTGCTTTCGCCGTTAACGCCACTATTTGTGCATCACTGTAGACAACTAGCTCCGTCACGTCGCCACTTGTTTTTTTTCCAGCTCGCAGTTCGAATCGATGACGTCGGGGACCATCCAGTTTGTTTGTTAGCAGGACAGCTTGTCAGGGTTTATCTTCCTGCTGTCACACAAAGAGGGTTTTTGTTCTACGGGTCTGTCATTGTTCTACTAATTTCCAGGAAAGTCTCATTTTATCTGGCACTAATTCAAGGGAAAGTAGACAAGATAAACATCAGTGGTTATTGGGCGATGTAGACGAAGGTCACATAATTGCAAATTGAATGAAAGGCTGGATTACATAAGCAGTTAATCGCAGTTAATTCGTTTGAAGTGTACAAATTCATATTATTCTTTCCAGAAAAAATGTCCTGGAAATTATTGTTGAATATGTTTAAATAAAGCGTCTGTGTCTTTTGTCCAGACCCGAGTTCAGAGCGTTCGATGCAGCCGTCAAACTCAAAGCAGCGTTCTCAGGTCCACCTCAAATCTGAAGTCCACACGCATACACAACTCTTCCACACACCGGTTGATGAACATGATTGGTTAGTGTCGCATCTGTGGTTCGATGATAGTATGAATAGACCATGTATCCGCATAAAAAATAGATGTAATAAAAACACTTTCAGTGAAATCATTTTAGCCTGGTGGTGCTGACGTTCTGTAGTGAAGTAGTCATGTCAGTGTGCTGCTGCTGCTTTCCATGACCATGCACGGACCAAAGTAAACACACGAGGCTTCTGCTCGTGTGTTTACAACAACATTACACTTCATGTATGTAATGAGATGGTGCACAGTGCACGTGTGAACCCAAACCTGCAGTGAGGTCCACTTATGAGCTCTTCTTGTCATTGTCTTCATCAGATGATGGTCTTCACTCAGGTTGACATAAAGAAGGCGTAGAAATAAGAGTGAGCAGGCTGTGAGGGGTGCTTGAAAGCTCCGAAAAAGCTAGTAAGTGATCAAGAACAGGACTCCCCAATGTGTTTCCCTTTAGAGGGCCAACACCGAAACGTAACAATGGGACACAGGCGAAAACCAAAAATTATTATATTGCATTATAAAGATGCAAAAGTTCCCTTAACTGACGGATTCCCTGTGCTCAGATTATGAAAAATAAGTAATAATTAGGGTTCTTACATATTTAAAGTGTTTGCATCTCACAAAAAATAAAACAGCATGAACAGCAATTCATTTTTTTAACTTTTTTTGATTTAATTTGACGGTTTTCACTAATTTGGTCGGCCAAATTCAACCTCATGGCCCTGTGATCCCTGGTCAAGCCCTTAAAGAAGCTTCTGACTGATATGATTCAATGATTGTAGACGCTGTTGCGTGCAATCAAAGGGATAATAATGATAACAGTGACAGGAACAACATCAATATTAATCATAACAAATACATAAATCTGATTTATTGACGCTGAATTTCAACTTAAAGCTGCACTAAACATTTAAGAGCTTCTTGGGAGCATAAGCGCCAACATTCGACTGCCAATATATATATATATATATATACATTAAAACATACATTCATACCTTACATTTGTACAGCAGCAGCTAGTGGCCAGTGGTCCTTCCATGTCTGCTATGTAGCCATAATGGCGACCACTGAGGGTGAGAAGTGTCCACACTCAACTTCTTGACCGTTAACGCACCATTCGGGTACTCGCAGTAGACTATTTACATTTTTATTTTGCCATAACTGACAATGTGAACACTCAAAATAAGTACGGAAGTACGTAAATTGAGACACAAGGTTTGTCTTACTTGAAGAGTTGCTTTCTAGGTGGTTGCTGTGAGTAACTGTAGTTTTGATGTAGGGTTGTTTTTCTTCTTCTTCTCCTACCTGCTTCAAAAAATGAATCAAACAATTGGGGATTATTCTAAATTAAAGTTATACTCCACCATAAATCCTGATTGATAAACACTTCACCTCTCTGAAAGGCTCTGAGGACGGCGGCTGTAGTTACGGTGGATGCTTCCATACGTCCAATGAAGAGCAGCAAACACGGGGAGATAAAATACCAATCAGGGCGTGTTTGGAAAAGATTAAAAACAAAACTGAAAAAAAGAGGTTTGGGTTCAATATTGAAATATTTCATTCATTTATTTTTATATGTCAAAACATGAATTAGCAGGAACATTTCATCCCATACCAAAACCACTGATGACCCATTCGTCATTACATTCTGCTCTTAATGTGCGTTTTCTTACGACTGGTGACAAACAGAGAAAAATAAAATATATAAATAAATAAATATATATATATATCTACATCATCCCATTCATGAGACATGTTTATCTGACACTTTAACAGTATTGAAAATATGTACTAAAGAACTGAATTTGGCTACGTTAGAATATTGTTATTTTTATTTTGTAGTTATTTTATTGTAAAGATGTGCTGCTCTTGTAATGTTGACTGTATATTAAAAGAAAAATAAACAAATGGCATTGTCATATTTACACAAACTGTCGATGGAGTGTTGATACATGTTGAATATTGTAATCTTTTTTAAAGAAGTCTGTCAGACAGGTTCATGTCAGACCAGTAAAAACCACCGCGTAATAACTAATAAATAACAACCTACAAATTATTCCCTGTTCATGGTGATATAAAACAGATGCAACAGCCTTAATCTTATAATAAATAAGCGCAATTTCGACAATACGTCTCAGTTTTTTCACATTACGATCCTCGGATCTGAAACTGAACATTATGATATTTTACTTATTTATGATTAGAGTAGTTTGTCTAGAAATTCTTTGAATTTAAACACAAATAAAATCCAGTGAAGGACGCCGGTCGTACACTACAAATCTGGACCTTGGGTAATAAAAAAAACATAATTTAAAAACTGAAGATTAAAAAAATCACATGTGGTACTGAAAGATATCATCACACAACATGTGAACTGTTCAATTGTGCATACAGGTATAGATGTAAGTACAGTTTAAAAGATAAGGGGTATGACAGGTAGATGCAAACATGAGACATTAAAAAAGTAACTATACATATTTGAAAGATATATATATATGCGTAAATATTGATATATATGCACATGTGTATCTTTTATAGACGTTTGTAAACTGGGGACTAATGGTGCAGGTGGTGGAATAAATATGGTTTCTTGTTCTGTAATAAATGTTATCTAAAGGTCATACAGGAGGAACCATAAACTGCTGACGAAGCTGTGAAATAACATTTAAAAAAATAATAATTTTACACCCACATTGGTTCATGTTTGATCTCCTGCAGTTAAACAGCATTTTCCAACCATTAAATACTGTGGCGGAATATGTGGTAATATGTTTACATATACACAGATGGATCAAAAGCACTGAAAACCGGAGCAACAGGCTATGTGCAATATTACTGGCAATAGAATAGGTGGAGGACAGAGTGGACAGGAAGACAGTCATATGTAGTGATTCAGTTTCATCACTCTTGGTGACGAAAACACACCAGGAAATATTATGAAACACTGTTAAAAACATCCAGATTAACACAGTAGGGAAGGGAAATTATGATCACGTGGCTACCAGCAGCTCACTTAGGGATAAAAGGGAACGAAAAAGCAGATAAAACTGCAAAGGAGGCAACAAAGAAAGAGGAGGTGGAAATGAAAGTAAAAAAAAGCAGAAGGAAAAAGTTTAATATAGACAGAAATAATCAATCAGTGGAAACAACATTGGAAGAACCAGGAATTACAAGGTGAAGTAGGAGAGGTGGGGTGTTGTGTAGGATGCACAGTAAACTGAATAACACAGTCAGTATATTAGGAAAACATCCAACTGGTCGGTGGGTGTAGATGTGTGGAGACAGTGGAGCATGTGATGGTTGCTTGTCAGAGATTATGAAGGCAGGAACAGTGTAGAAGAGTTTCATGAGTATAATATAATGAGATATCTTGTTTTAATTGGGTTTATTAAAAGAATAAAATAAAAAAAGAAGTAAGTCCAGAAGAGGGCAGTATGCAACAATAAGCGCTTCTGCTCCGGTCCTGCAGGTGGCGCCAGTTCAACCTGAGCGCTGCGTCAACACAAACACCGCAGAAGAAGAAGTTAAGCGGATTGGGGTTTAGTCCGGAAGGAGAGAAAATAAATTCTTCTTCTGCGATTTAAACCGGTTTTATTTGTAGTTTTTTGTAGTTTTTTTTATTTTTTTAAACGTCACCGAGCTGCGGACTCGAGCAGTTAGCAGCAGTTAGCAGTTAGCTGGTTGACGCTGACTGACAGGCCGCTTCATGGACTCCTGGGTCCGCTTCAACTCTCAGAGCCAAGCCAAGGAGAGAGTCCTGCGGTAAATTAATCATTAATCTACTAATTAATCAACATCATCGATCGTGTGTGCAGCTGTCAGGGCTGGAATAATGCAGCTGGATAACTTTGCTGTGTGTTAATGTAAACTAGTGGCTGGACAGTTTGTTGACACTGTGACTCTCAGCATGTTTTTGTTTGTTTTTCAGTATTACAGCTGTTTTTAATGTGAAACCTGCTTCTTCTCCATTTTATTATGACATGTGTAAATATATGTGGATCAGAGGTTATGATGCTTTTTAATTTAACTTTAATTTAACCAGATGTTAAGATCACGAAACCAGTTAAATACCAGTTAATTCAGCACTGTGTGACCCTGCTCTGTGCTGCTATACTAACTTATATATTATACTTACTATATAATCCTTATATTTATGATAGATATATGTGGATCAGAGGTTATGATCCTTTTTAATTAAACCTGATGTTAAGATTATGAATCCAGTTAAATACCAGTTAATGACCCTGCTCTGTGCTGCTATACTGACTTTTTTTTCTTGAGATACTTTATTAATCCCTTTTTTTTAAATTCTGTTTTATTTACATGCATTTTTAAACCCAGAACATACACATGCAGTACTAGGCCTCATAGACATGCAATGTGGAGAGAGATGGTGGAGTGATGGGCAGCCAGCCAGAGCAGTTGGTGCCTTGCTCAAGGGAAACTGGCACCTCTCCAGCTACCAGTCCACCTTCCATATTTTTGGTCCATGCTGGACTTGAACCAGCTCCAGTTCCCAAGTCAAGTCCCTATGGACTGAGCTACTTCCGACCAAACTTACTCACACTTTACACTAACTAATCAACATTTATGATCCTCGTGCAGAGAAATCTCTAAATTAAGGGCAGGATGAACGTATAGTATAGCTTTTTCTCCATGTTGTTATGACAGTGTAAATATATGTGGATCAGAGGTTATAATCCCTTTAAGTTAAGATCATGAAACCAGTTAAATACCATCTAATTCAGCACTGTGTGACCCTGCTCTGTGCTGCTATACTAACTTATATATTATACTGACTATTAAATTCTCGCATGGGACAATTTATTTCTGAATATTAATGATCCTCATGCAGAGAAATCTAAGGATGAACATATAGTCTGTCACACCGCCTGTCTTCTCTATCGAACATGTGTAAGTCAAGTCAGCTTTCTTGTAAATGCTGCCATACGTACAGGACATACAGAGAAAATCTCTGTCGTCCTCAGGAGCTGAACAGACTGTGAAGGTGCTCACACGTCCAGGTCGTCTTTCTTTCTTTCTTTCTTTCTTTCTTTCTTTCTTTCTTTCTTTCTTTCTTTCTTTCTTTCTGTGAAGATATTTCACATCCTTCACATCCAAGCTCTCGTCTCTTGGATGTGAAATATATCCTAAACCTGAGCAGTGTGTCTTCTTACATGTGTGTCATGTGTCAGCTTGTTTTTTGTTTTTGGACTGGACGTGTTGCTGAATTTATTCAGTTTGATTTGAGTTTTTATTGACTTTCTTTTGTATTTGTAGATTTTAAAAACACATACAGATCTTATATGTGTCATATATAATATTTCACATGTTTAAAAGTTGTTGTTTTTTCCTTCCGGTGCTTTTTAAACTACCGTCGAATGACTTTCTCCTTCACGCTAGAAAATGGGTTATGTAACTGAGAAATGGATCTGTTTCATTTGAGCTGGATTTAGTCCCTTCCTTCTACGTTTGATGTGTTTTTATTTCTATGCGATGAGTTCTTGTTGTGTCTGCTCTGTCCCCATCAGCTCTGTGAAACAGTTTAATCCTGGTTCAGCATTGTTAGGCTCATTTTAAAGTCAGGCCTTTCACAATAAGAGCCCTGTTTCTCTGCTGTGCTTCTATGAATCAGGTCAGTGTTTCACCTCAGGTCCGACTAGTGTCAGTCTGGCAGTCCCCTCTGTGCTGATGACCGACTGTCAACACAAGCTGCAGTTAATGCCGACTCTAAATATGGAGCTCAGACCTTCGTACATTAATCCAGCCGCTCGTGTCTTCTCAGAAATGCACCGGAGTTATAAAAAGTTTGAGCCCTGGCTGCAGCCTCGCAGTGAAAAAAAAGCTCTTTGCTCTTATTTTAAAGTGTCGAAACATTTAAGCGTTTTTCATTTCTTAATAGTTACGACACAAAGAAAGTTGGACTTGAACCCTGATCGATCGATCGCATGTTTAAATACTTTCTGTGTGTCTGTTTTCTTCTTTCTGAGGGTTCAGTAAGTCAAACTAAGCTCGAGTCTGTTTTTGTGAAACAGGTTCGACAGGTTCGTCTGGTTCGGTTTGTCAGCCTTGTTCAAGTCATGCACGACTCTAGAAGTCTGATAATGGTGTATGAACATCCTAACATTATTATCTTTATCAATAGTCTTGATACAGATCCTGTATTTTAGTTTTTTAATCGTGATCAATCCACCCTGCAGGACATTAAACAGTGTCAAAATCAAGTCATCAGCGCCCTCTGGTGGACAAACTGTGTCATGAATACACAGTTTCACACCTAGTTTGTCACAAATCTGCGTCCCTCATGCCTCATCATGATCGTGTGTGTTGTTGTTCTCTCACAGGGCCGCTCAGTATGCCTGCACCCTGCTCGGCTACACGCTGCAGAAAGGCGGCGTGGCGGCCGAACTCCACAAAACCGTCACTCAGCTGGAAGCACACATGAGCCTGACGAGAAAACGTGAGTGAAGCAGCAGTGACGCTGAGATCTGAGATCCAATCCTCTGAAGGATTTAGCCTCATATGTGTGTGCGTTTCTTTTTTTTAGTGCTGCGTCTAGGGAACTCAGTGGAGGCGCTGGAGGCTGCCAAGAGGGCCATCCACCTTTCCGACAGCGTGCTGAGGCTCTGTCTGACCATCAGCCACCTCAACAGAGCCATGTACTTCGCCTGCGATAACGTCCTGTGGGCGGGAAAAACAGGCCTCATCTCCAAACTGGACCAGGACAAATGGAGTCAGAGATCTTTCAGGTGAGCGAAGGAGAAATAAATGAAATGATCTGAGCTTAAACTATGACTCTCTTGACAAAACCAGCAATTTTACCTGCTAGATGATCATAACCAGCACTTTAAACTGGACAGAACTGTCTTTATTAGTATTTCCACTGTCCATCGGTTTGGTTTAAATAATCCCTACAATTTGGAGTTATTCAGTCTTCTGCTTGTCCGGAAAACATGGAAAGGATCCCCGAGTTTGACCTTTGCTTGGTTACAATCAGATGTTGCATATTCATTTTCCCATGCACGTCATGGCCAGTGGTCTTTATCAGCCTGTCCAACACTCACCGACTCTGGTGAAAAAATTGGCGTGCTACTTCTCATCGTAAACGCCTAAACAACCCTGACTCCTTTTTTTCTATATTTGTGCTAGTTTCACCATTCTAAGTCAGAGGAAAGAAAACATCAGTGCATTTGTCAAACAAGCATATTTTGCATATTTTAAAGTAAAACTCGTTGATCAAGACAACAAGACATAGGCCCCTCACAAAGTGTGCAAGCAAGTGTGTGGAGAGTTTACGGATGTGGACCAAAGGAACATGTGAACATTTGGTATCCCCATGGTTTGACCAGAGCAAAAAAAAATCCTTAGACTTTTGTTTAGTGAAAACAAGCACATAAGTAAAGTATATTTCATATTTTATAAGAAAACAGGGATATAGTTCAAAAACTGAGATTAGATTTGGATTCCGCACAGCTGTCAGACCTAACTCAACAAAAATCGTGTTCCCCGGTGTTTTCAGATGATCGGCGGTTCAATCCCCGGTCCTCCAAGTCTGCATTTCGCAGTGTCCTCGAAACCCCAAATATCTCCTGAAGCCTGTCAATGCCATCAGTTGTCATGGTTTTGAGAATGAGATATGTAGCGTAAAAGCGCTCTGAGTGGTCGCCACATACACTGTTTACACAGCAGGTAGTCTTAAAGATCACACACATCACCTTTAAGTTCTAGACAGTGTAGCTCTTGTTGGTCAAAGTGAGTTATCGGACACTCTTCTGTTCCCACAAAACTACATTTGACAGTTTCCAGCAGCTGTTAATGAACTGTGTCAGGGTTAATGACGAGCCTGGTGTGAGCCTCGACCCCCCCTGAACATTAGTCTCAAACTTTCACCATGTCCATCTCTGCAGTGGATGAATAATTGCTCCGTGTGTTGAACCCTTCAGGTATTACCTCTTCGCTCTGATCCTCAACCTGACTCGAGACGTGTACGAGCTCCGCCTCCTCATCGAGTGCGAGGAGCGTTACAGAGCCTCCAAGTCCCCGCCCTCGGCTTACCCCGGCAACAACGGGCCCGCCGACCACCTGTCCTCTCCGTCCTTGCCCGCCTCCCCGGCCGCCGTCGCCTTGCCCGTCATGTCCGCGTGGCTCCGCAGACGGCTCCACTTGGTGGCGACCGTGCTGTACAGCAACCCGCCGCTGCTGTTGGACCTGCTGAAGAACAGTTGCGATATCTTCATCCCGCTGGACCGGCTGGGGATTTACCCCACGGGGAAAGGCTTTGTCGGGGCGTGCGGCCTGGCCTCCTCCGTCCTCTCCATCCTCACCATCGTCCACCCTTGGCTCAAACTCAAGCCATGACCCAGACACACCCAGGCGTTGTCGGGCTGAGACTAACAGGTTTAACACACTGATCATGTTGTGAAGTGCAGCTGCTGCCGATGGACTGTGGTCACATTTAGGAAACAAAGGCAGGATGTGCTTCAAGATATCCTCAAAATAAGTGACGGGTTGCATCAAGAGGACTGATACGCTGTGACGCAGGTCCACACACACGCACTGCTGGAGTGTAGCGACGCTACACAGAGCTCACACTCGTCCTCATCCCCGACCGTCGCTCCATACATCGCCGTCTGCAACGATGCTTTCAAGTGCTCAGTCGCTGAGCAGCTCACACAAGGCAGAATACAAACTCACGTCGTCTTTAGAGGCTGAAAATAAAGATTAAAAACTCGACGTGGAAGTCAGAGCGAGGGCAGATATCCTGCATCATGTTTGTTACTTCTCAAGTAGAGCTTGTAAAGTTACGATGAAGCAGCACACAACTCGCATGCGATTACACATCTCTCCTCCGGTTAGACTCAAATTAGAGATTAGTTGCTGTGTGACAACCAATCAAGATGATTTTTATTTATTTGCACCGGCCTGACGTCGTCGTTCACACACAGCGAGTTTGTATTTTCAATTTTTTAGAGCGCCTAACAATGAATATAAAGTTTATAATTAAATACCACAAAGCTAAACTTTTACCATGAGGAAACTTTTCAAAAGGTTTATGATCCGAATGTCAAACATCTGCATATTTCTGTAACCCGTTAACGTCACACTTTTGTTTTGTTGTATATTGCTGCCTGTTAATAAAGAGCATGTGACCGTTCGTCTGTCCGCTTTCATTGTGGCACCAACAACAAGACTCGAGCTAAATTAAAAACAAAACAAGTTTAATTCAGTGTTCCATGTTTTTGACCGTTACAAATAAGTAAAAACAGAAAAAGGAAATAAAAACATAATAAAAACTAATAAACAAAGGACAGTCCTTTCTCGGAGCGCTCGGTGGCTGTCGGGATGTCGTCGGTTTCTGTTCAGGTGACGCGCCGCCGTCCAGCTGAAGGACTTTTTCAATAAGCTTACAGACGTTCACTGTGGAAAGAGAAATAACGAGTGAGTGACTGTAGACGTCAAAGTGAGGTCGGTTTACACGAAACACAAGGGAATCGAGAACCGGTTTCAAGTTGTCCGATCGATTCCTTTTATTGATGCTGCTGTGTTGTGTTGCTTTTTTTAATCCTTCGATGTCGCGTCTTTCTATCGTTGAAGCAGAAACAATCACGGCAGAGAGGAAAGAAACCGAAGCCGGGTTTCATTTTACAGAGTCAAGACAACAACAGTGCGGAGTTGTAAAGTCTGTAAAACGATCTTTTCAAGTCAGGGTGCGAAAACACAACGTGAGTTTAAACTGACACCGCTGCACAATCCCAACCGAGCCGCAGCACGTCTGTATCGAGTGGTGAATACTCCACTGACCAAGAAAACGAGCTGTGCTAATAATAATTCTCTGGTTTCATCCAAACAGACTAGTTGCTTTAGCTTCGTGTTTCTTGTTATCAGGCGGACGTTCTCTGTGTTCAGAGAAGTTAAAGCAGCTTACTTCTTTCACACAGTAAACCAGGAATCAAATACAATCTCTACAGAAGTTGACCTCAAAGCCTCAGCTGTTAGAGGTAACAAGGTGAATGTTTGCCGTCTTGTTACCGACTCTGTAAATAACTAAACCCTGTGTGTTAAACTGAACATCTCTCCGACCTGAACTCCTCTCCGTCACTCCTGGGTCTCCATGCTCTCGTCCTCTCCGTCTCCTCCCTCCTCCAGAGCTTCGTCTTCCTCCTCCTTTCTCTCCGGGGGTTTCTCGTAAGCCTTCTCTGAGGGAGTGACGATCACGCCGTCCCACGTGGACATTTCCGTCGCCAGATCTGCAACAACAGTCCGATTTATTTTATTTTATTTGTGGAATCGGAGGTCAGCATGTGAAACGAGGGAGAACAGAAATACAGAAGCTGAAATGAAAGTCTGCACGATGTTTTGGAAAGAGAAGTTTGTGTTTAACAAGCTGTGGAGCGTTTGTCGTGTGCATCCTGGTGACAGCTGATGAGTAATATTTAATAAATCTGGTCATCACAGTGTTGTGACACGTCTGGGATATCTCTAAAGTCCAGTATATTTTGAGCAAACAGCCAAACTTCCATACATGTAGAGCTGCAGTGGTTAGTGCATTAATTGATATAAGTTGTCAACTATTAAATAACCAACAATTTCCATAGAGAAAACTTTAAAATTCTCAGATTCCAGCTCATTAAATGTGAATGTTTTTTGGATTGTGGACTTCACAATCAACATTTTTCAATATTTTATGGACCGAACAACTCGTCGATTAATCGAGAAAATGACTGACAGAGTCATCAAAGGAAATAAAGGTGACTTGCGGTCCTACAGGAGAAGATGAGAGTGTCTCTACAGCACGTTACTACCTGTAGACCTGAGTTACAGTCACTATAGCTCTGAAGACACTGCAGCAATAAGTTTTTATCCCCCTGCTGGAAGTTTCTCATAATAAAAGGACGAGTTCTTACAGCTGGCATCTCCCTCGAGGCCGAGGATCTTCCTGTAACCTCCGTGGGAGAGCACCCTGACCAGCGTCTGAGCTGTGAAACACACCATGTCCTGTACAAACACACAAAAAACTGAAGATTAACACGCTGTCGTGAGCTTCATGCATCAGATAGTTGTCTCCGACATCGTTGCAAACAGAGGTTAAGTGTCAGCAGTTCAGCAGTATAAACACACCTGCTGTTCCAGAGTCATGACCGTGTGCACTCTGAAGTTTCCGCTCTCACAGGGGTCGGTGATGCCCACAGAGCCGGGCAGAAAGAGACCGGCAGCCAGCATCTGCAGGCAGCGTCTTTAAAAACACAAACAAAAGAGTCCAACACAAAGCTTAGAGACCGAGTCCGACCTGCGGAGATCTGCGATGGATGGAAACCGAGGCGACACCAACCTGTAGGCCACGTTCAGAGAGAGGGGCTGCCTGGACGGGTTGTTCATCACCGCAGAGTGACCCTGGAACAGAACGAAGAGTGTGTCATGTACCGACATACGACACAATCTGGTGAGGGACTGGGCGACTTGTGGTCTTACCAGCAGGTCCAGGATCCAGGGAGTGAGAGGTTCAAAGCCAGGGAAGCGCAGCCTCAGGTCCTTCAGCAGGCGGATCAGCACTTTGACCCTGAGGAAGATCGACATGAAACCATCTGATAAGTTCAGCGTTTCTGAAACATGAAACAGACGTACAGACGGAAAACGATTCCTCACGTCGACTGAGATGCGTTCTCCTCGAACCAGCGGGCGTGACGGATGGCAGCGAGCGCGCTTTGCAGCACCTTGATGTCCACTGGAAGAACAAAAACTTTTGAATTCGTGGCAACGCGTACACAAAATGTAGTTATGATAACTCGTGTGCATGCTGAATGTATATCTGTGTGTGTCTAAGCACATACAGTGCAGCTCGGGGTCCAGCTTGCGCAGGTTGGGAGGGACGGTGGTGATGAGGATCTTGACTGTAGCGTCAGCTGAGCTGATCTCGAAGCCCGTCTCATTGGTCAGCATGCTCAGCACTGAAAGCAGCAGACACACAGTCAGCTGTTATATTAACAGTCAATGTTCACGACTCTGAGCTTTCTTTCAGTCGCTTCCTCGCTGTTGTTACCTTCGGTCGGGTCCTGTGTGCGAAGGGTCTCCACTACTTTGTTGCCGAGAGCAGCGACAGCCTCCACTGCGAGAGAAAAACGATATTCATGAGCCTGGTGTTTGTAACACGGGTCAATTTTAAACTTCTTATTTAGGTGAAGTTGATTGTATTGATTGTGATTGTGTTTAGACGTTTGGGATCTTTGGCTTTAGTTGAATGAACGACAGAGAGATGCTGATGTGAGGCGAAGAATTTGTCAGTTATCATGATGATATACAAGTTTTAAGTGTCTGATGAACCTGGTGTGGGATCGGCATGCTAAATAAACAGCGGACTTCCCACTGACAGGGTTCCCACACCTTTTTCATGAACAAATTCAAGCACCTTCAAGCACCAAATTTCAAGCACTTCACAAAAAATTCAAGCATTTTCACAACCTTGAAAACACTGAATTGAAATTCAAGCATTTTCAAGGAATTCAAGCACACGTGGGAATCCTGCACTGAATACTCACGTGTCGGGAGGATCTTGAGGATTACAACCAGGTCGGCGACGTTGTGTCCCGTTGTCATGGTGCCCTTCTTGTAGGAGCCCACCTGACGCACCTCTTCAATTTGCTATGAGAAGGCAGACACACGTCATTATTATTAACATGTGAACTACAATCTGTGTGTTCAGCTGCTTCAGGATTTTAGATTTTTTTTTTTTTTTTTTTTTAGGACTCACCACTTCAAAGTTGCCCGGGGCAACAATCAGGTTGTCGATGACGTTGTTGATCTTTGTGACCAGGGACAGGATGGAGGACTAAAAACGCAGAAGAGAGAGAGAGCGACTGTCAGTGACTGTAAATAAACACACATGCGCGTTTCTGTCGGTGTCTGTCCGTGCACTGACCTGCTCTGCAGGCGTGGGGCTCAGGTCCTGGTTTCTCTTCAGCAGACACTCGCTGAAGGCCGTCTCATCGGGCGCAGGCTTCACTCTGGGGAACGCCATCTCACACTGGTGATACACGACAAATCTGCATCAGTATACATGCAAACAAACCAGACCAGGAGGGGAACAGAAGCCAACAAGGGGAGAGTGATGTGCTGCCACAAAGCTGCATGTCGGGGGTTTGCAAACACCCATTTTCTTTTTATACTCACCACATAAAAGTCAAATGGGATGTGCGGGACAAACGGACGGTACCTAAACGGGAATAAAGAAAAGATGTGATGACGACTTCAAGCGGCGAACAAAAGAAGATCTGATGTGAGTAATGTGCAGCAGGGGGAGCATGCTGAAGTCTGAATGTTTGAAGATTCAGAAAATGACACAAGAAGCAGAAGTTATGAAATATATTTTAAAGAATGATTCTGCACCATCTCTAAGTCAGCAAAGCACATTTGTGAGTTGTATCCCTTCCACTGTGCGTCATCAGAGGCTTGTTAAACCAACTTCATTCACAGCCAGCGTCTATCTGTTAGAAACATGACTGTGAAAGTGTGAAACCTTGAGTCTAGCCATGATTTGATAACGGGGGAAGCGCCTCTTTGCTCGGACACTTAGTAAAAAACAATGATCTGCTGTAGCATTCAGAAACAGACAGACGCTGACTGTAGATTAAAGTTAGTTTAACAGGATCAGTCCCAGCTGGAAGAGATACGACCTGTTTTGTTGTTTTGAGGTTTGTGGCAGTAGCTCAGTCCCAAGCGGAGGGTGTCGTGGTGGACCGGTGGCTCCATCATCTCTCTCCGGATTTGCACGTGAACCATGTGTGTACCATGTGTGTGTGGGTTAAAAACGTAATTATTGTAATGTTATTTCCCCGTTACTGTCATTGCCATATGATATTCTACCATGCATGTGTCTGTGCTGTGCTGAATGTTTAAAATAAAGATACATTTTCTATATTACATTGTGATTCTGTGCAGGTTTTCATCCAATAGCACATCTCTGAATCATAAAAGGTCTTTCTACTAACCACACGTGTGTTTTTGGTCGTGTCACAGTTGGAAAAACACGATTGTGGTTGTCCCCAAATGGTGGAATGACCTACCAACGGCTACCAGAACTGCAACATCTCTTTCTACCTTAAAAAAAAACCCTCTCTCTTTCGAGAATGCTTCCCTGCATAACAAAACTAACAACTACTCTGAGCTCCTTTACACCTTTTCAGCTTATGTCCTCCTCTGTAAGTCGCTTTGAATAAAAGCGTCTGCTAAATGTAATGTAATGTAATGATTTCTTAGGCCGGTAGCATCTTTTTGTCTCATTTATTGAGTCTTATCCATCTGTAACTGCTTATCCTCACAATAGATCCCGGTCGCATGCTCTTCTCTTCATCCGTGGCCACAAAAATGACAGAAACTTGTTGTGTTTAAATATTTTGAATCCTCAAACTCTCTGCAGAAGCTGGATCTGTATATGAAGCTCCTGTGCATGCTGTCATTGAACTAGAGACCTGCTGACATTCATTTTTCAAGCTTATATTCTCACATGCTTTGCAAACAGATGCTTTGTGTGTGTGTGTGTGTGTGTGTGCAGTAGCTCACCCCTGGACCAGTCCTCCTCGGGACCCGAAGCGGCCTCCCCGGCCCCTGCCGCGGTCCCCTCTGGACACAAACACAGACAACATGTCGGTACAGCTCACACACACATGAATGAATGAAATCTCTCTCTCTCTCTCTCTCACACACACACACACACACACACACACACACACACACACACACACACACACACACACACACACACATTCATTCATTCATTCAGCTGATCTGTGTCTCCTGTGGATAAACTACAGGAACCAGCTCCGCAGCTTTAGAAAAAAGTCACATTTTATTTTAAATAATTTAAATAATTAACAATAAAGGAGCTAACGCGTTAGCTTAGCCGCCGCCGCTCAAACAATAAACGCAGTTAGCTTCGTGTTAGGGGAGCTAAATCTTCTACAAGCCGAGCGGGTATGAAACTGTGACTTATTTATTTAATCTTACGTTTGTTTTGGCATCATAATTACCTCATTGCGTACGACGTTTTGGTTGTTTAATGTGAAAATCCTCCGAGAAAATGTGGCTAACTGCTGCTCCGGGTTCTTCTTCGCTGAGGTTTAAACGGCAGCTGCAGCGTCCTCAGTGTTGAGTTAGCGACACCTACCGGAACAAACCGACTCCTGCATTTCAAATGAGACACCTGCTGAACCTGCTGAACCTGATTGTCCAGAACACCTGTGGTACTTTTCTGGTTGGGTATGGAAGCCCTAAAAGGCCATACATACATACATTTTATTCCACCCGTTTTCCCGTGATAACGAGATAATTAATTCGAGATCTCGAGAAAACAAAACAATAGTCTAGTGTATTAAATCAAGTGCGCCCGTATTACAGAATGTATGGCAAATGCATGTAGTCCATGATACGGAGCGAGCAAACCTATTACGCCACTAAAAAATCCCTTTAATCCATAATTTCTCAAGATCTCGAATTAATTATCTCGTTATCACAAGAAAACGGTAGTCCCTCGTTTATCGCGGGGGATACGTTCTAAAAATAACCCACAATAAATGAAATCCGCAAAGTAAGTTTTACAATTATTCTACATGTTTTAAAGCCGTAAAACCCCTAACCACACACTTTTATACACCTTTTTACACGCATTTTGTACAGTACTCCCTTAGCCAATCAGGACGCAGAACACAATGCATGTTCATACTGTACAGTACGCTGTAAAAAAAAAAAACATGCAAAAGTACACTAAAAAAATCCACGAAACAGCGAGTCTGCGAAAAGTAAACTGCAATATAGCAAGGGACAACTGTATCTCGTTATCACGAGAAAACGGGTGGAATAAAATGTATATGTATGTATGGCCTTTTAGGGCTTCCGTAGTAAGTTCTCCTGACTTCTATACATAATCCGAGAACATCAAACCTTGATCACATCTAATCTCCCAAGTACATATTTCAATGTAGATCCACAAACAACTCATAATTTAAACTTGGAGAACGCAACTGTCAACAACATATTTATGAGCCCCATTTATAAGAACCCTGTCTGTCTATAAAAGAGAAGACTGCCAAGTTGTGACGTGATGGACTTATATAAGATGTAAATCAAAAGTTAAGAACTCAGGAGGAGGAGTGTCAGGAGAAACAGACGATGTTTGCATGTTGGCGACAGGACAATGAATTAGTGATTGTTAGATGGAAGTTGGATCTGTGGAGATCTGGAGCAACCTGGACGTTTCACACTTGTTTTTTCTTTTATTTTATTTTGTGTGTATGCTGTATTGTGTTTGTATGCTAATGGAAATCAATAAAACCTAAGTCTTAAATAAAAGAACCATATCTTTTTATTATGGACTTGGACATGGAAACATCTTGAAAACTTGAAACTGGTTTTTGCCATCCGACATCTGCATTTGTGTAGTTAGCAACACTAAAGTGATTTTTTTCTGTAAGGTAAATTTTAATAGGAGCAGTAAGTATCAGACACCAAACACACAGAGCTACAGTTACAGTTCCTGACAATTAATAACTGCTGCGTGCGTAACTCAAGTTAATCTGATTCAGTGGGAAAGTATGGAGGACTGCATTTCAAACAAAAGCTAAACATTCTCCCAAGCCTTTTAGTTTGATAATTAGTCCTGATGAAGGCTCCTACCACAAATCTCTTTAAGATAAGATAATAATTGTAATAAAAACTTTACGCAGCATAAAGATATTTACACAAACTAAATTAAACTCTCTTGGCTATTTTCCAGCCAATAAGTAAACTCTGAAGGCGTACATGAGCCACAATTGCCTTTAAGTATGTAGAATCAGTAATGTCAATGAGATATAATTCATTTCTGGACTAATCCCTGCCCATTCTAAACGAATAAATACCATGAGACATGAGAAACTACAGCACCATTTATGTAATCAAGCAAAACCATCTCAGAGACCACAGGAACAGTACTGGACTAAAATCTCCTGACTTGTATTCACCATGGTACAACCGAGATGGCTGAGGATCAACACTTGGTGTTTATTAACCATGGCTATTTCAGGTGAGAAATGTTCATTTATTAATAGCTGGTTGAAAGAATAAAGTGAGCATTGTTAAATGTCCTGCTTTGAAGACTATTCTGGTGTTTTTCCTGGATATTTCTTGACTTGACTTAAACGCTGATATGATTCTCTAAAGTGAATTTAAAACCTTGGGCATGCTCTTGAGACAACATATTTTAAATACCAAAATCCTAGTGAACAAACAAATCAAAATATTTTTGTCTTGGTTTGGGCTTAATAGTTGAGACTGAATATTATATTATATTATTGACCTTGCAAGTTGCATGTTATAGGTTTAAAGTCCCATTTTAGTGAACACTCATAATGCTGAATCTACATCTGCAGCTACAAAAAGGCCAAAGCTTTCTCAACCTCTGGGTTGACCCTGCATGAAACTACTTGATATCCAAATGAGGTTACAGATTTATACAACATTTATTTGTATGATTTAGTTTTGATGCCAATCTGCAGCTCTCTCCATGCTGCGTATAGAATACACAACAATGCCAAACACAAATTTAAGACCATCTGACAAAACAGAGTAAGAAACTGGAATGGTGAAACCTACAAATCAGGTCACAGGTGGTGGAAGAGGTTGAGAAATGCTGTATCGTCATTAGAACATCACTTATATTTGGACATTCATTCACACATTTTGCTACACTAATGTTGCCAATGGGTTTTGATGTGATTACATTAGAAACATCAATACATGAGTGATATTTTGGTGCATGTTTCTCTGTCAAGTTAATGTTAATACATCACATTAAAACCTGCAGGGCTTCTGACTGTTCAGTCTCTTCACCCGCCTAACCTACTCGGTGTAGAGCAGCCCACTACTCCACCATTCTCCTTCCAACTGCCAATGGAGATCACCAACAGGGTCTTCACCAAAGAACTGCTGAACCCAGCTTCTGAGGAATATCAGACCTTGTATAAAGAAGTCAGGGACTTGGTAAGATAACTGACAATAGATCATTATATAAAACTGGAGAAGGTTTAATTCTACAGGTAACAAGACTATGTCAAAAAAGGTGAGTACAGTCATCTCGTGTGTCTTCTGCCACCTCATAGAAGTTAAAGGAAAGGATTTAATCACCTGCAAGCAAAAGTGGACTTTGGCATAGTCACTGCATGCAATTTAAAAGAGGTTTCGGGTCTAAGGTGTTGATGTATTTGTTTCTTTTTATTTGTTTTTCAGCTTCAAAACATCTATGGCTGCCCTGACATCAATAAATGTCCAACAAATTCCTTCTATGGAGGTGTTTCAGCAATGACTTTCAGGTATCAACAACTTCATTGATCATGGGGGAACTGTATTTAGATGTATATATACACAATACAGTGAAGACTCCTCATTGTAGTATCATTGGCATCCAATGCCTATATCTTATAATTACGTTCTTTTAAAGGTCTGGATCATTTGGATCAGTCATCGCAACTCCAACTGTAGTCTTCCATGGTGTCCAAATCAATTCAGCCATCGTCCGGACATTGTTTGTTATCTATGTCAGGAGCCATGAACCCCAAACTCTCCAATTTGATCTAAGATATACAAGTAAGATCTCATTTTGTACATAATCATAACTATTTAGTGTTCAGTACGTATTATTGTGATGTTAATGATAATATAGCACATTCAAATCTGCAGGACTTCTGACTGTTGAGTCTGTTCGGCGGTCTAACCATCTCAGTGTAGAGCAACCCACTACTACTACTACAGCTCCACGATTCGCCTTCTATCTGCCAATGGAGATCACCAACAAAGTCTTCACCAGCCAACTGCTGAACCCAGCTTCTGAGGAATATAAAAGCTTGTATAAAGAAGTCAGTGACTTGGTAAGATAAATAACAATAGATGATTATCCCCACTTCAGTATCTACTGTTGAGGACAGTGAATTAATGTCCTAGAATTCAAATATGAAGAAGTTTTAATTCCACAAATAACAAGACTTTATTGAAATCTAGTATATGATGTGTGTCCAACATTACAGTAAAAGTTTTATTAGATTTTTTATTTTGCAGCTTAAAAACATCTATGGCTGCCCTGACGTCAATAAATGTCCAACAAATTCCTTTTACGGAGGTGTTTCAGCAATGACTTTCAGGTATCAACAACACCATTGATCTCTCAATCATAGAGGAACTGTATTTGGGTGTCGATTATACTACTTCCTAGCCACACTATAAGTGTCATTGACATCCATGTTGTTGCTAAGAACAATTCTTTATGACCAATGAGGCTATATGTTTAAATACATGGAATGATTCTCCAATCAGAATAGCACAAATGATATGAATGTAGTTATTTCTTTAAACTACTGTGCTTATAACTGTACTTTCTTTTAAAGGTCTGGATCACCTAAATCAGTGATCGCAACTCCAACTGTAGTCTTCAACAGTATCTTTATTGATCCATCCATCGTCCAGGCATTGTTTGATGACTATATCAAGACGAATGAACCCCAAGCTCTCCAATTTGATCTAAGCTATACTAGTAAGTTCTCATTTTGTACATAATTAGAATAGTTCATCCTCAGTGATCAATATGTTGAATCTGTCAATGTAATCAATACTTTTTTTATCTTTAGATGACAAAGTACGATTTGCTACCACCGCAAACCCTACGACCATAACTACGATAAAACCTACAACTACAACAACAACTACACTTACAATGACACCTACAACTACCACAACACGATCCACAACTATAACAACAACACCTATAACTACCTCAACAACTACTACAGCACCTACAACTACCACAACAAGATCCACAACTACCACAACAACTGCTACAACAACACCAACAACCACAACAACAACAAAAACTACAACAGCACTTACAACTACTACAACAATACCCACAACTACACCAACAACACCTACAACTACCACAACAACAACTACAACAACAACACCCACAACTACCACTACTACAACCACAACTACAACAACAACTACAACTACCACAACAACTGCTACAACAACAACAACAACCACAAAAACTACAACAACACCTCCAACTACCACAACAACACCCACAACTACCACAACAATACCCACAACTACAACAACACCCACAATTACCACTACTACAACCACAACTACAACAACACCTACAACTACCACAACAACACCTACAACTACCACAACTACAACTACAACTACCACAACTACAACAACACCTACAACTACCACAACAACACCCACAACTACCACAACAACACCCACAACTACCACAGCAACACCTACAACTACCACAACACCCATGACTACAAGAACACCTACTATCACAAGAACAATACCCACAACTACAACACTGACAACTACCTCAACCACCACATCCAAAGCTACTACAAAGACAGTGAGTTTAACCACTAAGACAAATCATAGGTACCCAGCTGTGAATCCACATGATAAGCCCATGGACTCTCACAGTATTTCAGCTGAAAAGCCCAGTGATCCGCCAACATCAGGTGGCAGCAGCAGCAACAATGGGAGCAGTGACGAGGTTCCCGAATGGGCTATCGCCCTCTTAGTGTTAGCTGCTGCCATCTTTTTGCTACTGGTAATCATCTTTATCATGATGGTGAGTTTATGCTACTGTTTTTGTTGCTCAGCTCTATGTGACATATTCTAGTAAATGCTTATGATTGAATTTAAACTGAAGCTGTCCAATTTAAAGGCCAATAAACGCCAAACTAAAGATTCCTGTGTAAGAATAGAGCTCAATCAGTCTTTAGATTTCAGTTTTTTATATATATACATGGTAATGTGATGTGCCCTTAACTCTGTTTTGATGCTCTGTGCTTCAGTTGGTTCGACTGTGTTGTAAGAAAACAGAAAGCGGTTACATGGACACCGCTCAGGATCCATATTACAACGAAAAGGCACAACCCCCTCACGCACCTGCCCTGCCAATGTACTCACCTCCAAACCCGGCGAAACCAGAACCAATGTCAACCCCGGTCATTTTTGTAAGTGATGTTGATATTTTGCTTAAATATTTTACATCGTTTTGTATGTTAAAATACACATTTGACACGTTTACATGCTTTTTTAACAGGGGGACACGCTTAAGAAGAACAGAGCAGGGTTTTATTCTGTGAATCCCTGAACATCTCTGCATGAATAAAAGCCATGAAAAAACAGGTAGTCTACTTAATGCATGCAACCGGTTATACGAGCTATATAAGACTTAAGAGTACAGGAACTGCTCTCTGGAAATTCATTCAACAGTTGACTGCGTACATCAAGTGGTAGTTCTCCTGATCTCTGTACATCCTACACAGCATCTCCATAACATCTCCAAAACAATCCCACCAGAAAATGAGTGGCTACATATCTGGAGAACAACATCTTTATGTGCCTGGAAAGAACACTGTTGGAAAAATAAAAGACGGATATCTGCAGGCTTTTTACAAGGAGATGGATTATAGTTGAGACACCAACACAAACAAATGGCTGGAAATTGTGATGGGTATAAATAATATGTTGTTAACTCATAAGATAAGAACTCAGGAGAAGGAGTGTCAGGAGAAATGGACAATGTTTGCATGTTGGCGAAAGGACAATTAATAATGTATGTAGATAGTATAGAAGCTTGCTCTGTGGAGATACACCAACCTGGACGTTTCATTGTGGGGTTTTCTTTTACTTTCTTTTCCATTGTGTGTATGTTGTGTTTGTATATAAATTAAAAGTCAATCAAAATAAAGTGTTTCTGACATGGAGATTGCTTTGAAATAGTTTTTTGCTGCACTGCCATGTAGTGACAATTAATAACTGCTGTGTGCGTAACTCAAATCAATGATTCAGTGGGAAAGTATGGAGGATTTTTCCTCAGTAGATTTAATTTCAAACAAAAGCTAAGCAGCTTTTAGTTATATTGTGATAATTATTCGCAACTGGGGTCCCTACCACAAATTCCTTTGTGCATGAACTTACTAAGTTTAGATAATAATTGTAATAAAAAACTTTATGCTTGGCTATTTTCGAGCCAAAGTAAACTCTAAGGGCGTACATGAGACACATTTGCCTTTGAGTGTGTGGTTTGTAGAATCGAAGAGATATCATTCATTTGTGGTCCAGCCTCTAATCCCTGCCCATTCTTATCCTGAATGAATAAATACCTTGACATAATAGACTGCAACACCGTTTATGTAATCAAGTAATATCATTTTAGAGATCACCAGAGCAGTGCTGGACTAAAATCTCCTGACTTGTATTTAACCATGGTACAACCGAGACGGCTGAGGATCAATACTTTGGGTTTATTGACCATGGCTATTTCAGGTAAGACATTTATCATTTATTTATTAATAGGTGGTTGAAAAAATAAAGTGAGAATTGTGACTGGTATTTGTATCATTTACTACTTTAGACTACTTAGTTCTAATAAATACGCACAAGAGATAACAGATTTTAAATGCCACAATCCCAGTGATGGTATATATTTTTTTACAAATTAATCTCCCCATAGGGCCAATATAGTGGCTTTTCTACAGCAGCCAATGTGATTGGCCTCTGAGCAAACTCAAAACATAGTTTGGCTTGAAAGTTGAGACTGAAACTTAATTATTGACCTTGTAAAAACCTTAAATACCCTTAGGCAACATTCTTTCTCAACCCAGATGGGGTCACAGATTTATACAACTGATATTTGGATATTTGTGTGATTTATTTTAGAATATTTTTCATTATCATTTGAATACAGTCCATCTGCAGCTCTCTCCATGCCTGAAAATAGAATACACAACAAAGCCAAACACAAATCTAAGACTAATCTAAGGTCATCTATCTTTCATTTTCACATTTTGCTACACTAATGTTTCCAATGGATTTTGAAGACACAAATCAGATTAGAAACATCAGTGTATGAGTGATATTCTGGTGCACGTTTTCTCTGTTAATTCATGATATTATATCACATTGACACCTGCAGGGCTTCTGACTGTGCAGTGTCTTCACCCGCCTAAGCCTCCTGCTGCAGAGCAAACCAGTTCTCTACAGTCTGCTTTTTATCTGCCAATGGAGATCACCAACAGAAAGTTCACCTGCTGAACTGCTGAACTCAGCCTCTGAGGAATATCAGATCTTTTATAAAGAAGTCAGTGACCTGGTAAGTGAATTCATGTCCTGTAACCTGGAAGGAGCTTTAATCCTACAGATACTAGTTCTCCGAGCTGATCTCACCTTTCCCTCTCTCTGTTTCAAAGTTAAGGTAAAAGTTGCTGATAAATTTGTTACTTTTCTTTTTTGTTTTGTAGCTTCAAATCATCTATGGCTGCCCTGACGTCAATAAATGTCCAACAAATTCCTTCTATGGGGGTGTTGCAGCAATGACTTTCAGGTATCATCAACATCATTGATCATCATTTTTCCAGTATCTTTTATGCATTTTTTTAGTATCCAGCACTTGAGTATTCAGTGCAACAGTATTTTTAGATGAAAAATGGAAGTAGATGTACTTACTTACAAAAAAAAAGTTGGATATAGATGTTTCTAACTTCTTCTTTTTTCACTTGGCTTAACTCTGTTTTGATGCTCTGTGCTTCAGTTGGTTCGATGGTGTTGTAAGAAAACAGACAGCGGTTACATGGACACCGCTCAGGATCCATATTACAATGAAAAGACACAACCCCCTCATGCACCTGCCCTGCCAGTGTACTCACCTCCAACCCCAGCGAGACCAGAACCAATGTCAACCCCAGTAATGGTTGTAAGTACTGCAAAGCTACAGAAGAACTGTGTTATACATTTGCATCACTTTGTATGTGAAAATACACATTTGACACGTTTATATGCTTTCCAACAGGGGGACACTCCTAAGAACAGAGCAGGGTTTTATGCTGTGAATCCCTGAACATCTCTGCAAGAATGAAAGCCATGAAAAAACAAGTAGTCTAGATAGCAGATCATCATCTTAAAATATTTTGAGTTGACGAGGAGTAAACGCATCATCGCACCTGATAAACTCAGATACACTTTTTAGATATTATCTGCTTTTATTGTTCTTACATTATAGTGAAGTTATATTACTGCTGAATGATAATATACTGCACTTCATAATCAGTTTCATAAAAGGTTCATTAGAAATTGGCTGGAATTGGCTGGAATATATTCGAGAACATTCGTGCCACTCATTCGATGTGGTCATGGTGACTCAGACGTTTTGTTTTCAGATGTTGCCAAAACATTGTGTCCCCTTGTGACATGAAACTCAGTGCAAACACACATTTTTACCCGACGTATAGATTTCTATATTTAGCCAGTTTTGACACCTGTGGCGGCAAATTCATTATTTAGCTTTTATCGTGCTGCCTTACGTCACTCCATCCTCACAATTATGATCAATCGATTAATCAATGTTCCCATTGTTGAGAAGTTAAAGAGCACTCCTGCTCCCTTACCCAGAGAGTCCATCCACCAGTCAGGTGTGGCATATCAAGATGCTGATTAAACGGCATGATTATTGCACAGGTGTGTCTTGGACCGGCCCCAACAGAAGGCACGAGGGAATATCGCCTATTTTTATGTTTCTGACGTGATCACAAAAAGTATTAATCAGATGTTAGGGCTTCCAGTGTGTCAACATAGTGTATGACCTGAACTGAACCTGGTTCTTTCTCAGTCTTGTATTATCTTCAGGATTCAGGTATATTTCTGACACCTTCAAATGACTTAACCCCTAAAACAAATGCTGAATTTAAGATCATACAATGAGAGAAATCCATCAAATAAACTATCCTCCTGAGACCTGAGCTTTTGTTTGGTGCGATTGTTTTATTTCTCATAAAAAATAAGTATTGTCTTTGTCTTCTCTGACAACTAGACGGCACAGTAAGTGTCCCTGAATGAGGGCAATAGGTCTAAGTTGAGCATAATAAAGTATTATGGTGCAGGGAAGCCGAACTCTAATGTCCCCATATGAGGATGCAGGGTCACAGGAGGCTATACTACTTCTACTGTATGTAAAATAATTGGTCACACACACACCTCTTCTCAATTATATAAAGCTAATTATGATAAACTTATTTCTCAAATCAAAAAAGATTTTGAGAGATGGGGGATGCTTCCTCTATCATTGGTAGGCAGAGTTGAAGTTATAAGGATGAATGTGCTGCCAAGGTTGTTATTTCTTTTTGTGTATCTTCCTATTGTGGTCCCTCTATCCACTTTTAAATTCTTAGATCAATTGGTTTCCAAATTTATATGGCAGAACAAAAGGCCCAGAGTGAGACTCAAAGTTCTCTGTGCAAGTGGGGAGAGGGGTGGCTTGTCCCTGCCTCACTTCAGGAGTTATTATTGGGCAGCACAGCTAAGAGTATTGGTCTCGTGGATGAAATTGGATATGGATACAAAATGGGTACACATTGAGCAAAGTTCTGTAAGGAATGTATCACTCACAGCCCTCCCCTTATTAAGTACAGGTGCATGCCGTGTCCTTAAGATACGTAATGAGTGGGTTAATTACACATTAGGGGTGTGGAGGAAGATAAGACTGTGGTTAAATCTGTCATCGTCTGTATCCAGGGCAACAAGGGTGGTGGAGGCTTGTGGATTTCTACCAGCCAAATCAGACAGAGGTTTTAATAAGTGGGCTGAAAAAGGTCTGATTACTATAAATCAGTTAATGGAGGGAGGGACGCTCAGGGCCTTCTCGCAACTTCAGACACAATATGGTATTGAATCAAAGGATTTATTTAGATATTTTCAAATTCGGCATTATTTGACTACACACAAGGATTAGGACAAAATTAGAAAGGAACCTTCAAATTTTGAACGTTATTGGATTGAGGTAGCAGAAAATCGAAATGTGTCACAAAAAATAGTATCCTGTTTATACAGCAAAATTCATAATGATAAATCTGCAGACACACTGGATGTAAAGGGCAAATGGGAGTTGGAGGCTAATGCTATAATTGGGGATGATGAGTGGGAGAGGTCCTGGGTGTCCTGGCGCAGATGTTTAAGCAGCCCAACTTGGAGAGAATTCAGTTGGAAGGTGAGGATGAGATATTTTAAAACTCCTATAGTGATAGCTAAATATGACAAAAAAAAGTTCCTCTCTCTGCTGGAGAGGCTGTGGTCTAGTGGGAGATTTCTCACATATTTTCTGGGATTGCCCCAAACTACTGAAATTTTGGAAAGAGGTGATGGAGGAAATACGTGGGATCTTAAAGTTGGACAGACTGATTGATCCTCAGCAGTTGATTCTCGGGACACTTCACACAGATCTGCGAAATAATCATCTGTACCTGCTTAGAGCTCTTGTGATAATTGCCCACAAAATGATTACTGTGAACTGGCTTAAACCTCAACCACCGACCTTACTACAATGGACTCAAAGGCTGAAATCTGTGAACTGTATGGAAAGCTTAACTGCGCGGTTACGACTCCGGATGGACCTGTATTTGGAAAAGTGGGCACCTGTCATAAACTATTTGAGTGACTAAATGTAAGAAGTTCAACTCAACTGGGCAGATTAGATTGAACGTAAGAGAACGAACACCTGGATGATACCTTGTTACCCCTTCCTGTGTATATTACTGCAGTGATGCCTATTTTATTTTATTTCTTGGTCTACGTGTCAACTGTCTATATCTGATACTTGAGCACTGTGTGGATGTCTTGTCAAGGAATATGTTCTAATAAATGTTCAAAAAAAAAAAAAAATTGGTCACAGATGGACACACCCGTACCACCACACAACTTGCGGCGATTTAGATTCCTTCACCTGCCAAATCTCACATTAACTCCTCCTGGTGTTTAACGAATCCATTGACAAAAAAACATTTTAGGCAAAGTGAAATTGTTGCATCCTGTTTTGAGGAATGTAAATATTTGATTGTGTTGCATTTCAACGGCTTTATACAAAGATTTGTGACGCTGGCATGCAAACACATACCCGCTTGGAACTTATTGTCTGATTTGTTGCTATTGGACAATAACTGGTAATGTGGTACCACGGTACTGGGCAGGTAGGTAGCTGTAACAACTTTGCTCTTAACAGTTGCTTATCAGCGCTCAAACCGCAGAGATAAAATACTTTAGTGTTGCGTATACAATTAACTCCTACTCTTTCTTCTGAGCTCGAGAAGCAACATTTGCTCAGAGCTGTTAATAGGAAGATTAATAGCTGCTGCATTGTCAGCAGAACAGTGGGTAGAATGGAACGAACACAAAGCAGGGTGTAACCAAATACAAAGCTAACACCACATGATTGTACCATAACACACAAACACACTAAGACCAAAACATTTCATAGTTATCTTTTCAGATTCCACACGGGACAATGTTTCTGCTGCTGAGGTCCATAATTAGTTCAACAGTCGCCCACAAGTTCATGTTCTCTTCTTCCACCTGACTTTAATTATATTAAAATGTTGGTATTTTATCATTTTTAATATTAGATTTTTTATTATAATATGGGGGATATTTGTCTAGGACAAGAAAGTTAATTTATATCACAATCCAAACAACACTTAGAGAAGTGACATACAGTCGCGCAGACCTCCCAGTTTCAATGCATTCACCCGAAGTTAGTGATAGAAAGTGACATTTTTTGTCTGTCTCTCACACAGTTGTCAGTGATGCAGGAGGACTGTGCCTTCACCAGACAAGGCTCACATGTCCCAGGAATGGGTGGACCAAAGAACAAGTTCCCAGCTCCATTATTTCTTTTGTTAGGAAATTTCTCGTTAAGGATTACCTGAGTTTTCAATAATGTTGCTGCCTTTTTAAAAGATCCCCCCTGGTACCTTTTTGAATTTTATTTTATGTGATATTGTATATTGGGAAATTAAAGTAGAGTACTACAAATTGGCATACAGTGTTGTACTTGAAAACTGTATTTTATTATATCTGATAAAACATACCCAACGTTAGTGATGGTGTTACTAATGTTAACGTTAGTGTTCTAGAACAATAACCTCAGTTTCAGTTTTACTGGTTAACACAGGGGCACATGATACAATAACATCACTAGACATAAACGATAAAATAAGATAAACAGAATTAAATAGTTACTTAATAACATTTTCAATAAGTAATGGAGCGATGTGAATCAAATTTAACACTATATAAATATGGGAATGATTAAAACCGGCAGTTCAAAATGATTTAAAATCTGTTATTTTATTGTAGTAAAGTTACATATTGTTGCTTTTGAAGCTCGGGTTCTTCAGTTCACTTTCCTCGTCGTGCATCCCTTCACACGGCAGCTTTGAGTCACCTATTTCTTGCTGCTTGGAGACAGAAGAGACAATGAGACTGCACACTGCACCTTCACACAATAAAAAAAGTCATTGGAGAGCGATGAAGTGTTTCCCCCCTCCGGCGTGCGTGGGACTTAATTGCACTCTCTCCATTGTAAATCGTGGTTTTGTGCAACATTGTGTCGGTTTGTTTAAGTGACATTGGCAGAGCTGAGTGGATGACTTACCCAAAGCAAACGAGCGTCACAGAAGAAAAGCGTCACACAAATGTTTTCTCTGTGTCCACAACTAGTTTTCATTTCGTGCATGTTGTCCAGATAAAAAAGGGAGTGCCTGCAGTGGAGCACAGGCTTTCAAATTAAAATTAGATTTAATTAGTCTGCATGCATCATTAGTACATATAAAGAAAATGAGTGAACACACATTTGAATTTTATAAATTAGTATTATCTTATCCATCGCGGTGCCTTAACTTATAAATTAAACATTTAATGTTTGGAATAAATGGTGACAAATTGTTTAAACAAGATTCCTGAAAGTAAAGTTTGATTTCTCAAAACACAAAACTGAAAACATTTTGTCAAAACTCTCAAAAAAATCTCTTGCAAAATTAAAAACTGCACCTTTTTTTAACATTTTTTCTTTTCTCAAAAATTATTCTTTCCACCAAAACAAATCGAAAGAGCATCAGTAAAACACAAGTGTGATACATTTAAAACACGACCATCAAAATACTGTGATACTTCTTTGTTGTTGGCACTTTATCCTACACAGCATTAAGACTGTCGCTATATTGCAAGACAATAGCGTGAATATATCATATAAATACTGTACTGACACAATTTTAGGATACAAGGCACATTTGTCTGTCCGGTGAGCTCCAATTGGGCTGAATGCACAACCCAGCTTCACAGAGTTATAGTTACATAAGTTATAATTATTACTGCAGCATCGTTAGAGTTCTGAGAGGAGAAATGAGACACACTAAAATGTTTAGATTGTCTTTCTGCAATCTGCAAAAATATCACAAAGTTGCACTGATTTCATTAGAAATGTCAACTTTCCTTTCTTTTTCTTCACCTGAAGCCTCTTTTTACACTCTGACATATGATTGGAGTGTCTGCTGTTTGTAGTTACGGTGTTGACTTTCGAAAAGTGTTTTCCAGGTGACCAAAATGTGCTAAAGACTTGAAAAATGTGACTTAGAATTTCGATTTAAGTGAAGAAGAAGAGTTCAGCAGTCTGGAGTCTTGTTGATACTTTAAGTAACTTTGAGTAATGGAGAAAAACTTTAAATACACAATGATTGTGTTGCAGACTTCTGTCCTCTGCTGACACCTCCTGCTCTCAGCAGAGAGTTGCAACTCAAAGTCCCTGTTCACACACAGCTGTCAGTTCACACCTGCATCAAAATGCATCTCCAGATGCATCTTAACTGTCTTACCAAGACAAAAAAATTTAAAGAATAATAATATGACAATCACATGAATGGCTTTTCACTTCATGAGTACATGCTTTCACACAGGATGTCAGCTGAGAAAGTCCCTCAGTGTGGAGGACACATTCACGTACACACCCGGACCGGACCACCTCCAAATGTGGTCTGAATGATCAGATTTCAGTTCATCCTCAGTGCAGCTTCTTGTGTTTGGATTATGTCACATGTTGAATTATCATGTTTTCTGTTTTCCTCCTGTCTTATCTTTCAGTTGTCCCCCTTCCCCTGACCTGTGTGTAAATTCAGAAGTTACAACTAACTAAACTTTAACTGAACAGACAGAAACATTCAGGAAATGACCAAAAAAAAAAACAGGAAACTTTCTGTGTGTATGCATTTGTGATGATTTATTGAAAAAGAAAAAAAGCTTCACTTACAGTTGAACACCGCGGTACTGGAGGTGATTATCAGTGATGATTGGTGGGAGTGATGATTCTTTATGCGTCATGCTTTCCACAAAGAATCCTAACGATACTAACGAGCCGGTGCAGAAACACAGTGTCCGACACACAGATCTGAACAAACGGGCAGCCGAGGCCGTGGCACAGACATAATGACGCCTAAGTATTTTTGCTGAGTCATGATTATAGTTACAACAGCTTTTCAGTCCAATATGGTTAATTATACCTCAGAGCATCTGATTAATGAGTGAAGTATACCTCAGTCTTGTGTAACGAAGGAGAGCAGGCTCGTAATAAATTAATTTAAATTAATTATAAGTTGTGCGGGCCTGATCATGTTCCTGACATAGACTGCAGTCATTCATTTCCAGTTCATATCCACATAGACTAGTCCTTCTCCCCCAAACTACTTCCTTCAAGTAAGATCTCAAAACATTGCTATATATAATCTCTGTGTCTGTATCTCTGTATTATAACTGTGTCTTTTTAAATGTGAGCAGTCTTTACCAAAATCTCATAACATAAGAGAGCCGTGGACTTTAAACTTCTAAACATTTCATACTCATATGACAGATAATCTATATACAAGTCGCCAACAAGCAAAATTATGTTCCTCACCTTACCTGGATTATATTTTTGGCATCTTAGACATCTGTTTTTAATATTTACATACTTTCTACATCTTTATAGATGCGCTGTTTATGTTATGTTTTATATTATTTTTAAGTAACTCAAATCTGAATATATATATCACCCCAATTATATGATTGTGATGTCTTCTTATTGTGGCCTGGGGCTTGGAGAATATACAGTAGTTATATGACAGTTACAAATGTATTTACAAGGCTAGGAATTTAAAACAAAGCTGCTATACATAGAAACATAGAATCCAATATAAGGTCCAAAAGTCCAAAATACCTCGGCCTCTGCTGCCTTCCAGCTTCAAGCTTTAATCTCAAGATAACAGGTTTGAAATGGACGATAGATATTAGACGGACTGCTGTAATACCATGTCAATTAATACTGGAATGGATTAAAGAGATAGAAATAAGTAAAAGGTTAGTTTAAAAAAACAAACAACGACAATAACAGTCACATGTGTTTTTTCACCTTTGAAAGGCTGAATAGTACCAGGTCACTTTCTAATTAACACAAAACTGTTAGTGAAGTGTTTAAATCCTACACACTCTAATATAAGATCTTTACTTTACTCTTTCTCCGACTATACAACTTTTCTTGTGGTTTTAGTATTTGAAGAATTCGACATTATCAATAAAACTGATCCATATCATAACCACAACATAACTGTAGCGCGAACACTGATGCTGTGTTCATGTCATGCCAGAGGTGAATGGACAGGATGGCAACTTTAATGTTTGATTATTATTTTATTAACTTGCCTTCAGCCAAATGGGAGAAAACTGGGTCCTAATTACGACCACCGAATAGTTTTTTTCCTAGTTGACATCCATGTTTACACTGTGACTGACATGACATGACACCACAGGGTGTGTTTCAGATCACGGTTCTGTGGTATCCATTTCTATCGGCTCCACCTGTGGTTCAGTGGGCGGGGTGGAGATTTCCTCCACCTGCTCTGAATCTGGTTCGGTCACAACAACAGCCACCTGTCGATACAGACACAGAAACACAGTCAGACGTGAGCACGGCTTGCAGAAAATATCACATATTAACATAATAAAGACTTTTGTTCGGGGTACCTGAGATGGCTCAGCTGCAGCTGTAGCAACTGGAGCAGCCTGCACGGCTGGAACAGGTGGAGGGCGAGTCTGTGGATAGGCAGGTCTGTGGCTGGGAGCCTGCAGGACACACATCAACCAACTTTTAATGTCTCAGTTGGCTGTTTCAGCGTTAGAGAAGGGACTACAGAGGTCAAACATTACTTGATGGAAGGTATCGGAGCTCACCTGGGTCCCACCAGCAGCTAGGACGCTGAGTCCGAACAGCATCGCAGTGATACAGATCAACAGCTCCAGCACCAGGAAAATCACCAGCGTCCCCAGGATCCCGTCAATCAACAGCTAGACGGAGAAATCCAAGAGTATATTTACTGTGAGGTCACAGGGAAACGGCGTGTAAACTGAAACAACGTCAGTTAAAAGACGTTTCTGTCTTCTACATGCACTCTACAACATAAACCTATCTGACCAAAGTATGAGTTGGAACAGTAGTCAGTTCACTTACTTTACACTTTTGCTCGATCAGCCCGGTGCATTTCCTGAAACAATGTTGCTGCAGTGGACAGTAAAGACAAAGAAACATGGAGTCTTGTTTTTTTTTATATATAACACGTTGCGTCAGCTATGAATTCATGTGATTGTGCTAAAAGGGAAAAACGTGCAGTCATACATCAGTGATGGCTCTGTGTATGCTACACAGCCTGCCTCCTCCACTGCATGAAATGAAATCTACATACACTGCTCTCGTGGCGTCGATGATACACAGAGTTCAAGACTAGCTGGTGAATATAAGTCAGAATTTAGCAGCTTAAAGTGTCGGATGTTTCCTTCAGGAGTTGGTGGAGACCAAAAAAGGAGCTAAAAGACGCTAAAATACTTGATTTACATTCATCAGGTGCACTTGCATTTGTTTTAATAAACCCACTGCAATATCTAGGGAATATGGAGAATTTGATGGTGGTTTGTTGAACTCCACAACATTTTAAACAAACGTGGTGGGTCTACCACTGAACTTAAGAGCATTGCTGCTTCTTTGAGCTGAACTTTTACTGTCCAACAACACTTATCATCCATTAATCACCACTGAACCTGGATAACAGTCAGTTCAGCGTTGTAAAGGATCCGTAACTTTGTCACAGACTTATGAGCCAAACTGTTGATTTACCGAAACACAACAGGATATATGTTTGGAGATATATAGTGTAGGACATTTTGTGAATACTGTTCGTGATTTTACACATTGTAAAACTATAATTCCATTTCTCATCACGGCATGCTCTCATATTTTGAATTTTAGCACCCAATACTGTCCATATACTGTATACCAAAAAAAAAACTTCACTGCTTCAGGTTTTAATTTGAAATTCAACACATTTCACAAGTGTCATCAAATTTAAGCTGAGATTGGACACCACTGCACCATTAAAATGACGCTGCTCAAGGTTTCTGCCTCTTAAAGGAAGTTTTTCCTTGTCAACACTATAGTGGGAATTGTCGGGTCTCTCTAAATAATCTTATGAAAGTATAGACTAGATCTGCTCTATATGGAAAGTGTCATTAGATAAATTAAACTGAATCAAGTTAATTTGAATAACGGGTCAAAACAATCAGGATCACTTCAAATTACATAAAAAAATGTCGAAACTTTCAACTCACAGTTCTTATTTATACAGTGACTGTTTGTAAGTTTAATCTGTGAGGGTTTCTTTTTGTTTTCGGGGATATATTTCTGTCCTGCAAACATTGTTTCAGTCTTGCACCAGGCAAGACTCAAATCTTCCAAAAGCAAAACAATGCAGAGAGTAATGAGCAATTTGTCTGGCAGCACGTTTGTGCCATTATTTAAGCCAGTTCATGTTGAAGACTGAGTGATGTGCTGTGGATCCTAATCAGGCTTGTAACATGATCGGCCACAGAGCCAGAGAAACAGGCAGCAGTTCTGTTTTGCCACAGTTTTATAACTAAAACTAAAACACAATGAATTTCATACAGTGCTCTGGCCCGTGTAGGTTTTAAAGACAATACCACGGCGTGCAGCTCCAGTCTGCGGCAGTGTTCACAGTGATAGGAGTCCTGGCGGTAGGGGAGGTGTTTGGACATCAGACCCAGAGCGGCAGTGGCGAACGCAGCGCTGATGAGATGCAGAACCAGGACACATTTCACCTGCAAATGACAGCAGTGTGTGAGCACACAGGTACAATCATCATAGAGCGCCTGAGATGACCCAGACTGTAACATGGACTCACCCAGAACAGAGTAGGTCTCCTCGCACTGTGGACCAACACCGAACCGGACAAAGTCACCTGATGGGTTACAACTTAGTTAATATTCAAGTCCATGAGAAAAATATGAATCTACACGTCGTCTAACACACCTGTACGACGACGATCAGGAAGAGGGCCACATCTCCCGTGAAGTGGACCTCGTGGATCTGGAGCACAGAGGCACTCAGACAAAGAATCAAAGCCCCAATAACGATCTGGATCGCCTGGAAAGGGGGTAAAGAGCAGAGGTAGAAGAGGTGAGGAGCGCGTCAGCAAGTCCTACAGGTGCATTAAAAATATGATTGGACTTCTCTGAGGTTATGCTATGTCTCATATAAGTCTGACTGACTGATTAACAGGATATGTTTTTATGTAAACTGAATGCTTCTGCTCACCCCGAGGGTCTTGGGCTCCATCTTAAGGTGGGACTGCAGTTGGCCCGGGGAGAGATTCCCCACCGGGAGCATCGGGTCTTTGTCATTCTGAGCCATCGTGCTACTGACGGAGAAATGACAGAAAGAAAATTCAGTCAAAGAGAAAGAGTGACTAAAGAAATACATGCACACACGTGCACATGTGCAATATACAGTTCACCTCAGACAGTCTAATGACGTTGAAATCAGCAGTTTATTGTTTTTATGCCCTCACAGCTGTCTTTTATATTTTGAAATTCTTCTTCAAAAAGATAAGCTGCATGACATCAAGTGTGAAAGCTAATTTTGATCTAAAAATCTATGATCTTACGGATCTAAAATTAAATTCTGTCACCTCTAGCCTTAAGCCTAACCCTAACCTCTGCACATTGATGGAGTCCAGTGGTCCCAAGCTTGAATACAGCTGCAGAAACGTCCTCTTGAATGACCCTTTGCAAGATAAAACATGATAAAATGCCTCTAGGCTGCCCTCAAGTGGAGAAAATGTATTGCAGCGTCATACAGGATGCCCTACATGCCAATAATTTAGTACAATCCACTGAGCAGTCACAAATGTTTGGAGCTTTAACTTCATCTCAGCTTCGGGTAGATGTTAGTGAGCTGTGAGAGGAGTCACGGTCCATGTTCTTAGTGCCTGTGTGACTACTGTGCATAGTTTACATGTTGTCCTCTTTCATAGACAATCTGAGCAGCTGATTTAGAGTTTATTAATTAAGTAAAAAGGTGACACTTTATCATATTCCTGTAATTCATTTGAGATGAATGCACCCGGCACACGGATGCTTCATCATGTCCATTATCATTCACTGCTGCAGGCTGCACCAGGCCGAAGCCTGAACATGCAATAACAGCCTTGAGTCAGCAAAAACAGACTTCTGCCACAACAAAAACAGAATGCTGGAAGAAAACTGAACTCAATATTGCGAAAATATCAAATATTCATGTGCTGACATGGAGAATATTCAAGATATTTCCAAATGTGCATGTTAAATTTCATGGTTGCTGTTTTGTATGATCTTTAAAATGTTGGTAAATTTAAAGAAGACCTTGAAACAACTTTCCTTTTAAGGATGTCCTTCAATATTCATCTGAAAAAACAAACATATTTTCACTTCCAACCAAAACACAACAACAACAAAAAAGATCTGGCTGAAAAATCCACATTTCAAACGTCTTTCCTGCACATTTTTTTTTGCAGTGCAGTATAAAGACAGGACACAGTCCGCAGTGGGACTTGGCGCAGCTCCAGGAGCCGCAACAACACAAGTCAGGCCGCCCTGTGCAGGACTCCTGGATATTTTTGGACACCTCCCTCCATCTCCTCCTCCATCTCCTCTAGTCATTGCCATCCTCATAAATGTCCCTCCAAACAATCCTGATGCCAAAATGCACAGTGACGCTTCCCCCTCCTCAGTCAGCGCCCCCGGTTTTCAATGACACCTCGTCCTGTCCCGGGTTACCTGGATGCGGTAAACAGATGATCTTACCTCAGCTGTGCTCACCGTCTCTTCTCCTTCTTCGCTCCGTGGAGGTGTTACCAGCTGACGGGTGTGCTGTCAGTGCGTGAGGCTGCTCTGCGGGCTGCAGCAGGGTGTGTTCAGGGGCTGGATTTCACTGCAGCAGTAACACTGATGCTCAGACTTGTTTCGCAGACTTGCTGTCTGATGCAGTTCTCATGCACGACTGCGGAGCCGCATCAGGCTGAGCTCCTGTTCACATCACAACACCGCACGTGTCTGAAAGTGTGACACGGCTGACACGGAGTTATGTTTGACTTATTTATACGAGTTTAGAGTTGCAGCTGAGTGTGAAGAGATGCTGAGGGGACTGCCCGGACAATTTTTTGGACCCCCCTATAATCACATTTGTAGTTCAGTTTTTGGAGACCCCTAGTGGTGATGGAGCTCCAACAACATGCAAACTTTACACAGTGGTGATGGTCAGCCTGCCTCACAGCACTTCTGCATCACCAGGCATCATGTATAAGATTACATTATGATTAAATATTTATTTAAATGCATTGATTCAGTGTCTCACTTGTATGTATGCACGCCATGTAAGGCCAACTCATGATGAAATGTGATTCCACTGCATTGATGTGTCATTCTTCCTCGGTTAATAGCAGACATCCTGCTCCAAGTGCAAGTGAATAGTTCATTCTGTCTCATTCAGTGTGTGAGTGTGTGAGAGTAGCTGCCGCTCTGGACTGAGTGCTGGAGTTTAAGTAAGTCATCGACGTCTTCATTCAGACAATTATTCTTGGTCTTCTATGTTTTGAACACGAACACTGAGCTGTAACCATAGTAACTAACTGATACTGTAACCACAGTTATTAACTGATACTGTAACCATAGTAACGGACTGTCACTGTAACCATAGTAACTTACCATCGGTATAACAATTGCAATTGTCACACCTGAGCTGTAACTATGGTTACTTACTGTCACGGTAACCATAGTAACTCACTGTCACACCTGAGCTGTGACCATAGTAGCTTACTGTGACTGTAACTATAGCAACTAACTGTCACGGTAACCACAGTAACTCACTGTCACACCTGAGCTGTAACCATAGTAACTAACTGATACTGTAACCATAGTAACTAACTAACTGTCACTGTAACTATAATAACTTACCATCATTGTAACAATTGTAACTGTCACACCTGAGCTGTAACTACTGTATGGTTACTTACTGTCAAGGTAACTATAGTAACTCACTGTCACACCTGAGCTGTAACTATGGTTACTTACTGTCACGGTAAGCACAGTAACTCACTCTCACACCTGAGCTGTAAACATAGTAACTTGCTGTGAGTGTAACCATAGTAGCTTACTGTCACTGTAACTATAGCAACTAACTGCCACTGTAACCACAGTAACTCACGGTCACACCAGAGCTGAAACCATAGTAACCAACGCGTTCTCACTTGTTGGAAAAACTTTACAAAACAAACACCACAAAACTCAAAGACTCTGATATTATTGTGAGAATCCTCTGACATTTTATTTTACAGGTTATTAAACCTGGTTACTTAAGTGTAGACTTCACTGTGAAACATGTTTCGGCCACTGAGGGGCGCCAGAAGACAACCAGCCTAAACCTTCCTGAGCTCTGTCTGCTGACCCGGCAGCCAGCTGTTCTTCTGTCTTGTTGTGGCAGCTGTGTTCAGCGTCATGTTGTGGAACTATGAAATGTATTTGTCACAGTTCACAACTTTAGGGAGGCTGCAGCCCGTCAGAGTCTGTCCACATTTAATTATACTACATTCCACAGCATGGCACACTCCAGAGGAACACTTGCTTCTGATTGATCAGGACCCTATTACTGATCACTGAGTTACTGACTGACTTTAACACATGGAAATTTTTTTGTATTTACAAAACGCAGCTGTTTAAGACATACTGATTTTATAAAAAATCGTGACAACAGCTAGAGAACAACCGGACAAACAAATATAATTATTAACCTGTGCACAGTAGACCCCACTGTGACGTCATCTTAGTAAGAGTGGTTGGTGAAACTGGGATGATGAGCAGACTCCTGATGAGCTCAGTCGGGTGCTGGATATGATGAATGAGGTGGATTTCAGGCTGAAATGACAGCTGACAGCAGCAGAGAGAACAGATTTAAAGTTTGACAGCAGCGATATGATCAGCACGAGGATGATCTTCCTGACTGAACTTGTGCTGAGCTTCATACCAGGTCGTCTATCTTTAAAATCCTGCTATTACAAGGATAAGACTGTGAAATCTGCAGGACTTGATCCAGATAAAGAATAAAACACTTGATATTTGATTTGTTTGTTCATATGACTGATGAATTTTATTCATTCTAGATTTTCAAAAAGTGGAGCCGGACTTCTGAACATGAGCATCAGGTTCTTCAGTCATTCAAAAATAAAACATCGCAAAACAGTCAGTGAGCTGAACACGATACGACAAAGTGATGATTGTGCTGGAGATATAACAAAAAGGCAGATAACAAACGTTCACTATGAAGCATCTTAGAGTGAAAAACTGAAAACATTGTGTTGTACATTTGGTCCTGATTTTTCCACAAAGTGAAAGTGTTCGATGAGCTTTCTGTACCGAGAAAAATCGACCTCCTCTAGTTCAGTTCAGATCTTTCAGTACCACAGACAAACCGCGTCCAGCTCTCGGGCAACATGAAGTACAAATACAGCAGCAGTGGTTCGAGTCGTTCACAGCTAAGTCTGCTTTAAAACCAAGATCTGATGGATCTCAGTGTACCTGAAAGCTCCAGTACCAAAATATTCAACAGTACGACAAACACTGGAAGAGAGATTTGTAATAATAAAGATGATCAGTACGTTTACGTGAACACGTGGAAGCAGCTTACTCAAAGTAACCTGGTTAGTGGAACATCCGTGTACACACGCAGCAGCTCAGTGATTTACTCGACCCACAACACGACTTGGGAACTGTAGTTAAAATGTAGTGTGTGTCTGTGACTCAGGCTACTTTCAGAGGACACATTTCAGACTGAAGACCGTGTCTCCAGTTCAGAAAAAAATGATTTTTGGGTCAGTGGTTAGGGTAAGTCTATTTAATGGGTGTGTGTGTGTGTGTGTGTGTGTGTGTGTGTGTGTGTGTGTGTGTGTGTGTGTGTGTGTGTGTGTGTGTGTGTGTGTGGTGGATTGGCAGTGCGGTGGCAGTGTGGTGTGAGAACAGGGAACAGCTCTTCTTTTGGGCAAACATGCCTGGATTTTACAAACAGATGAGTGGTTAGTGACTTAGTGCAAGTTAAAGATGAACTTTGAATGTAATCATTAGGAAGAAAAGGATAAATCTCTACATATACGGCTGCAACAAACCCAGACTTTCATTATTCATTAATACGTTGATCATTTTTGATCGATTAATGAGTCGTTTGGTCCATAAAATGTCATAAAATGGTGACGCCTTCAAGTGTCCACAACCCCAAACATATTCAGTTTACCGTCATAGAAGACTTAAGAATCGTTCCTATAAGAAATGACTCAAAGAGATGAACTAGCCGGTGGTTAATAGTTGAAATCTAGCTGAGAAATCAAGATGACAGGTTGTCTTCTCATTTGTTTTAAATGTTTCCTTTTATCGGGAGAATTCTCACTGCAGAAATGAGGTATATGTTTATGGCGGATTCATTTCCAGGTCCGTAGAGTGAAGAGAGATGAAATAAGGCAAATGAGAAGCACCGTATGTTTCCTGTTTACACGACGTTTTAAGTTCTGGCTGCGTGTTTTACTGATGCTGTGTCCAAATGGCCCGATGTGCATGACGCCTAATAACAAAGTGTTTGTGGCCTCTTCATTTTTACTTATAGTGCTGGGGAACTTGACACTGAAGATAATCCAGGCATCAACTCTTTGGTTCCTGATTCTGAGATGTTTTTTTTTTTAAATCTAACAAAATGGCATTATCCCATAAACAGAGATAAATAAGTGGCAGTCACTGGCTTCGCATCAAATACTGACTAGTCTACAAAAATATACAAAGAACTAGCTGTGCTGGATCAGCTCGTACCTTTCACACACAGAAACATTCAGAAAATCACATCACGTCCGTTTAGTGTCTGGCAACAATAAAGAAGTACCAACAGTCACATGTCTTCATTTAAATACCACAGGAATAATGTCTTTCAGTCAATTAGGTCCAAATCGTACCACAAGTGTTTGTGTCGCTGTGCAAACAGAACCTCCCACCAGTCGGATGACCGGTCCTTGTTCAGATGGGGGTGTTGGGCAAATGCCCGTTAGACCCTGTGAGTGCCCCGTTACTAACTAACCCGCTGGCCTGTCGGCTGTGCGCCGCTTGTCCGTTGCGTTTGCTCATGAACTGGTTCCCCCTGAGAGCCTCCTGCTCCACGGGGGTCTGCCTGTCCGAGTCTCTGGCTGGAGTTCCTGCCTGTGGGACTGTTCGTCTCCGGCAGCGCTTTCTAATGACGTACAGAAACATGGTGATGAGCAGACTAAGGCAGAGCAACAGCAGAACTGACACGACCACCAGCTCCTTTAGGTAGCAGGGGCTTCGGGCTGACATCAGGGGCTCCCCGTCCCGAAACCCCGACTCGTTCAGCCCGGACTCCTCAGACGTCCACAGGGTCAAGTTCCTGCCAAGCTGTCTGGTGGTGGCATCAGCGTCCTTGCTGGGCAGCGTTGGCTCAGTCCTACCGTGTCTTGTTTCTGTTCTTTTAGGCCCAACAGACGTATGCAGTCCACGTCCGGTCCCGGGTCTCGCCGCAGCCTTTGTGGTAGGAACAGGGTGCGTCTGAGGCCACGTGTTGCTGGTTGGAGCGTGAGCCACGGGGCTGCTCTTCTGCTTGACGTGATATATGGCCATGGTCTGCTGGTAGCCGTTCTCAGTGGACAGGCAGATGTAGTGGCCCAGAGTCGTGGGGGTGGCCACGAAGCTCAGACTGCCATCCTCCAGGTGCAGGTACAGGTCCGGGGACAGTCGGCTGTTGGGACGCTCCCACAGCTGCTTGGAGAGCCGTGATGCCGCGGGACACTGCAGCCGCACCACTTCGTTCAGAGACACGGACACCAGCTCACCTGCAGGACATGAAGCTGAGAATACAGATTACAGCTCACCAAGACTCTCAGTACACCAAGACCCTCCATAACCCTCAAAGCTAGTTATGGTCCTGCTTCATCAGGTAAGTTCAGGTGCGTTCTAGAGCTTAGCTAATAAGGTGCAGGTAGAGAGACGGGAAATCAGGAACAAAAGCAAACTCGCTGCTTTAAATATGCCAGTTTATCTGCTTCTTCATATTTTTTTTACATTCTCAGAACGTAACCTCTCGGTTAAGCCATGATTAGTGCATCAGGGTGTGGAGTACAATACAGCAGCCGACTGAGCACACTACAGGAATGATGGTGGCATGTTCTGAAGAGAAACCAAGAAAGTTCGGATATGTTTGAAGGCGAGCAGCCAGCTTCAATCTGCACAGAGCAGCTCGAGATAGCCGGAAGTTAAGACACAAGAATAAGGGCGTAGAGAATCTGTTTGATTTTTCAAAATAAAAGCCCCTGTGCAAACTTCAAACAAAAGTTGGCGGTTTGAATTCATGTAGAGAACGAACCAAAACAGGAGACGTCCCCGTTGGAGTTTTGCCGTTGGAAAGAGCATCTTCATCACATCACAGTCCTTCTTTGTACTTAAAACAAGAGGTCGCCGTCCAGAGTTGTGCTTTTATTGTGACACGTTTTGCTCCGAAGAACACTTCCACCATTAATCTCTCACATGGAGTGTCTAGGTTAAAGCAAAGCATAGCGGCTGATATAGACGCACTTACCTGCGGGCAGCGTGTTCAGACCAAATCTGGCTCTGTGCGTCAGTGACACACTGTTGCACGCCTCTTCAACATTCCCTCTGTCTATGTCCTGGCCACTGAGGAGGGGGAAGTAAAACTTCCTGTCAGTGGCTGTTATCTTTAATGATGCAGTAAGGGCTCAGTGTGATAATCTGATTTACGTGGTCGCCGGTTGGTCGAATGCCCAAACAGACGCACATTAATCACATTATAAGCTATTAACATGAAGTGTAATGATATTAAGGGCTGGTGAAATGATTCGTTAGATCCAGAGGATTTAATTGCAGCTAAGCTGTAGCAGCTGCTAACGGGGTGATAATAACAACAATCTTCTCGTGATACTCACAGACTGGTCTGGCTGTTGGAGACCTCCACACACGCCCTGCTGGCAGGATCCCAACCGCAGAAGGGGTCTCGAGCCAGAACGCACTGAGGGCAGGTCCAGTAGAAGGAGCAGTTGGCGGTTGGAACCCTCACCACGCCCTCTGATGTGCCAACGTATATCAAACCCTGCAGGCAGGCGGACAGGACGAGATAAAAACAAAACAAAATGTCTGGTGTAAAATATGAATTTCTGAGTGAATCAGACTCAGGAGAACTTAATTGAATCATATTTCAGTTATGGAAGTTTATGTACAAGGCCAGTCCGACAAGAATTAGGCCACTAATAAGTGGAAAACTGAAAGAAATATAATATTTTGGGGGGTGATTGCTTAGAGTTGCTGATTCATAAACGTCCACATGGTGGCAGTATCTGTCATGTTACTTTATTACTTTCAAAGAATTATGTACCTTGTACATCCAACCGTATTTCTATCCTTTACAGAGAGATTAAAGGGTTAACTTTATTTTTCCATTTTGTTTGTGGCATCCAGGGTGTACCCTGACTCTCGCCCAGTGTCAGCTGTGATCGAGTCCAGCCCCTCTGCAACCCTGATAAAGATAAGCTGTTACAGAAAATGGATGGACGGGTGCGCTGTGGCTGGCCTGAATTAGGGCGTACTCATCGTGCGTGAAAATGCATTCTGATGAGTGACCTTGGATTGAGGCCTGGAGGAAGGGCGTGGGATTGTTTTTTTTTGGCAGGATACGTTCAAAATGTAGCTGTCTTTGCTGATTTCTCTTCAACCATAGCGTCACTTTAAGAAAGAAAGTCTGAAAGTCAACTGTTCCTCAACATGTCATTTAATCTTCTAACAAGCGACAGCAGGGTCGTACATGTACCATGTAGTTTGAGAATGAGAAGACAGAGATTTAAAGCATGGCACCATTCCAGTTTTCATCTATATAAAATCCCTCTCTCCTTTCAAACAGTCATTAAATCTCATTTTAAAGACAGAGGAGACTTGCTATTAACTGGCAGATGAACTGTGTTTGCAGTGTCCCCTCTCATTGTGTACCTTGGATATGGAGAGCTTCATGCTCTTGATGGGCTGAGGCTGCTCAAAAACCTGGACCTCCTCTATGATGTGGGCTCCACTCTGCAGCAGCACTGTTTTGTGCATGTGACCGGACTCTGCAACAAGGTTAGAGAGAGAAAACACAGTTTATACAGTGGACAGACTTAATGCTGTCCAACTCACGTGGAGACAAACATCTGAGATAAAACCATCAACCAGGCAGAGGTGGAGTTACAAGAAAGGTTTTGGCTGACGCTGATTTCAGTAGATATCTCTACAGTCTTCAGTAGAAAACAGTTCAAAACATTTGTCCTGCAAATGTTTCATGAGTAGGAAAATAGTTTTATCGTGTTTGTTAGCTGCACAGCGCACTTTTAATACAATATGTCAAACATGGACTGTGATGCAGGTTCCTCAGTCCAATCCAGTTATTCAATCTAAATTCCTGAATATACAGCTGAGGTCATTCGAACAGATTAGACAAGTTAAAACTCAACACTGGGATTTAACATCCTACCAGTTCAACCCCGAAAAACCCAGGACACAACTCTAAAGTGTACGCCTTCAGCGGACAGGATATTTACAAATATAAATAACAGTCAGTGATCGATCGTCATTATGAATCAGTACGTCATGCGCAGTTTGAAAAGGGTGGCGTATTTTAGGAGCATTTTGCCAAGATGAGAAACAACAGGAAGTCTCGGCGAGAGCGAGAGATGTGGAAGATCCCCTGAACTGGGATCTTTTATAGAGTTATAGATACAACACACAAGTCTGTGTGAATTATCAGAGTGGAATATTTCAACTTTACAGACAAATCTCTAAAAATAAACATGATTTAAGAGGTAATCTGTGTCTTTATGAACATATTGCAAAGCCTTCTACAGCATCTCATGCTAAGAATGTTGATTACTTGCTTATAAACCCACACACAGACGTGGGTTTTTTAGAGATATGTTTTTGGCCTTTTTCAAGCTTTATTGTATAGATGCAGCTGAAGAGTAACAGGAATGGGAGAGAGAGATATATGGGGGAATGACATGCAGCAAAGAGCCGCAGGTCGGAAACGAATCCTGGGCCGCTGAGGCGAGGACTGTGCCCCTGCTCATCCACCAACCATCCTCACTTTTATCTCCCAAGATGTCCTGATAGGGCTCTGATTTAAAAAGTGGAGAGGCTGCTGAGGAAGAGCTGAGAGGATGCAACCCTGTTACTGTGAGCTGATCACCACAGCTGTAGCCTAATAGATGATGTCTAACCTACAGCTTGACACAGCTGTAAGTAGAACTTTCCAACATTTTTGGATTGTGCCAGAGATTCTTTTCAAATGTGTCCATCAGGCCTACCTGTAAGCAGAAACAGGACAGTGTAGTGTCTGTTGTTGGCAGCCTGGACTCTCTGGACTGTCAGATGGCTGTAGTTGTGTTCGGCGGACACCATGGTTAGACTTCTCCCGACTGGTCGCACACTGTCGTCGGCCAGGAAGTTCTCTTTGACGAAGCGCAGAGCGTTGTCGGACGCGTTGTGCAGACCACACTACCACACGAAAAGGCAAAAAAGTTTAACAGTAAAATGAACTGAACCAAGTACGTTCACAGTTTAATTACAGATAGATCATGAATACATTTTGCAGCAGGGACATCAGCAACGAGCCAGCATCGTTTCTCTTCTCTAAATAAGTTTGTCTAACCCGGAGCTTTGTTTCCAACCTGATCATCTGACCCCTTTTACTTCCTCAAGTAGTTAAAAAGCATGAGATCATCTTGTTAGAGCTTTGTTTGTCTTCTTGATTACAGAGTTTTTTTCCCCTTTCGAAGACTTAATGAGCAGCCTTGTTCTCGTTGCAGTGCCTTTCTATTTTCATATCAATCAGAAGTGACCCTTTCCTTACCTCTCCTGGATTTGCGACTTTCTCTTGAACCCGTGTGCTCCACTGTAACGTGTCCCGGTTCAGGACTTTGTAATTACCAGAGAAGACCGATTTGATGTCAGCCAAGCGGAACGAGCACACTGCCGACCGCCCAGAGTTCACGGACCTAGTTAACGGAAAAACAAACATTGACTCTATGAATGAGAGCTATAGACAAAATCCCAAAGATGCGAGACGACGCAACAATTTATGTCTCATCCTTGCGTAGAGAAAAAACAATGGGGTCTATGGGGTCACGGCGGGATGAAGATACAGCTATCAAACATGTACATACACCAACACACACACTTGATGTTGTGGGAACTGTATTTCACTCATGCCAGGCATGCCTTTTTTTTTGCTTACTGACCACTGGGAGGTGAAGATGCCATAAAAGAGTGTGTGATCTGCAGGAGCTCCATCTGCTGGCGGGAGGGTGTCTATGTCTTGGATCACATTGTAGGGCAGCTCGTTGTCAGCCTGACACAACAGCTGAGCTTTGGCGAACGTGGTCCAGCGTCGCTGCAGAGTCCGCTGGCCTCCGACATCACTCTGATACACGAGAGGAGAAGAAGACGTCATGCACAACACAGCACTGCAACATACAGTCAATATGTATTTATGTGTATTTATGTTTACAGAGCCTCCTGAAGGTCACACATTCAGTACAGCCATTCCTGTTTTTCATTTTTTGTGCCACTTAAGAGTGAACGTGTCTGTGCGAGTGGTTGTTTTAACCCCTTACCATGCAGATCTGAGAAACACGGGAGACGATAAACTTGTCGATGAAGTCGTACTCTCTGCCCACTTCGCTGAAGAAGAAGTAGATTTTCTCCTCGTCAGGGATGAAACTGGAGCTGATGAAGGTTGGATCTATAGCAAACAGGTGGCAAGTTGGTGGAAATATGTATGAGGGATTCTGATATTATAAAACAAAACAGTTTTCTTTTTTAATGTTACAGCTTATCATGTGAAACAGTGTTTTCAATCAGGGACATTTCAATCAATGGGAATGTACTGTGAGCTCAGCCGTGGATTAATTCAATTAAAATCAGCTTGTTTACTGTGGCACATTTTTGGGGATGTTTATCCCGTTTCAAGGCAGAGAGACTGTCTCAAACATTTTTTTTTTCAACTTCTATGCCTACTATATGTTTCCTTTTGATAGACAACACACTCACCCTCCAGCCACCCTAACGTATCATCCAACTTCAGGTCAACGCGCCTGCCCTCGCTGAGGTGCCGGGAGATGACTGGCCGGTTCCCCCTGTAGTCTGCCACCGTTCCCGTGTAAAGCTCTCCGTCTGAGAAACATAAGAACCGTTCACACAACACTGCAGAGTGACAGCCAACGTGAAGGTTCAAATCTATCTGCAAAACTGGAATCCTGACATTATCATTTCTGTCGTTGTGTTCAGGACTGGATAAAGTGTAAACTGGTCCTTCACTTTCATGTCAGTGAATCAGGCCATCTGTGTTTACTCACATAAAGCATGAAGAGGCTGCATGCTGAGTGGAGGTTTGCACCCACAACATCTCAACAGAACTCAACTTTCTGTTTAGCTTTAACTTAATGTGTAGCTGCTGGCTGCACATAAAACGGACCGAGCGCTTGTCAAACTGTTTGAAGTATGTCAGCCATTTGTTTTTTCTGAGTCGGGCCTCGGTGTTGTCTCTATGACTCATTGGAAAACAACACAGCGCATCAATCCTGAAGTGGGCTGCAGCAAAGATCCATCCATCCATTTTAGCTGCTTAGCTGCTTGGCTAAAGGCCCGCAGACTGTCTGATCTGCTGTTTATGGTCGAAAGCTCAAAGGGATAGTTCGGCAGTCAGTGCATTACATACTGTAGATGGCGGTTGGCACGCCCTCAGGTCGGAGAAGCAAGACAGGAGAACTAGCACAGAAGCTAAGCAATGTGATGCTGCTGCTGCTGCAGACGAATGCAGCAACAAAACATATTTTAACCGCAATAGAAATATGTGTGTTTGTGCTACATTCAGAGTACTTTCACAGCTGTATCTTGCTGTCAGACAACCTCCAAAACCAACAGACCAGTACTGACAAAACCAGTGATTTTACCTTGCAGAAGACAGGAGCTGCTGCTTCAACCAAAGTAGCAGCAGACTTGCCTCAGCTAAAATTATATTCCAGCAAATTTAATCACAGCGAAATGTGTGCAATCATCGTTTCTTTACCTACGATGATGGCAGTGTTGCGTTGGTATGGGTCATAGGGGCATCGGCCTCTCCCTTCATCGGGCTTGAGGTTCATCGTTAATGTCTCGGAGTTCTGCAGAGACAGAGATGAGGACGTAATGTGGCATTATTCCGTGTACGCGAGCGTCAGTTTAAAAAGTCTGCGTAAACAAACGCACAATGTAGGTGCAGCGTGGGCTGAAGGCAAACGTTCCACAGGCGTAGATGTGGGTTGCGTTCAAAAACTGCAGCACGCGGATGAAATTGGGACAGTCGGCCTGGAGGAAGCACACAGAGGACATTGAGTTAGCTGCTCCGGTAACACCAGAAAGCACAGCAAGCAGCGTGAAGCGCAGGACCTTTGGATTCAAAACTATTTACAGAACAGGAACACTGAGATAACCTCTCTTCAAATTCACATTACATACCAGAGACACTCATTAAACTTTGATGGAAACTTTGGAATCTTCTGCTCATTAAAGCACGTAAATAGTTGCTGTAAAAGTTACTGATAGCCGCATCTTATTTGACAAGAGGAAAACATTCTGAACTTCGGGAGTTTAACCGGTTCACGATGTTTGTACAATATCTACTTGCCATTTTCTTGCCTTTCATGGAACACTGTTCAAGGTCTTTCTCTGAAGGGCTCCAGTCCAGCTGAGAGAAGAGAATACAAGTCAAATTCATCAGAGAAGTATCTTAACCACGAGCCACAGCCTTCAGCACACACACGCATCTTTACATTTTCCATTACAAAGCTTCAGTTATTGTGTCGAGGGTGATATCTGAAGGACGTGGCAGTTTTTGATTTTGTTTTATACTTTTTGAAACAACTGTGATGCTTCATTATTCTCATGCAAGCAGAGGAGTCACTGAAAACACCAAAGAATTGCAAACACCCCCTCCCACACACCCTTGTGTGCTGTTTTTGTTGGGTCGGACAGTGAAGACCGCTTCATATCACACTTGGGCATGACGTAAACATGAGTAAGCGCTGTGAAATTGTGCTTTTTGGGCTTCGCCGAACTGAGAATCAACACTCCAACACTGCATGTTCAATGTCTTATCTTCCCAACTGACTCGTCAAATTGTCAGTTTGTTTGTTGACAGAATCAAAGTGTTTCTTTGCACTGTAATGACTCACAAACTCATGATGATAATGATGAGGAAGGGTAAAACCACCGAGAGAATTATCCAACCACATTCCCTCTATTGGGACATTCATTCTGCAGTTATAGCGTGCTCCTCTTAAAATTTTTAATTTTCCTTTTACCCACAAATAATACATTGAAAGGAATTAACGAGAACAAACGGCTAACTGACATTTATGGGTTATAAATTGGGATTTTTCTTTTTTTTTTTTTCACCTGCAGATGTTTATTTATTGCTTCTATCATTTACTTATTCCTTACTTGTGTGTGCATGTACACACAGACACCATATGATCTCGTTTATGCATCCAGAACATATTTGTGTGAGTATACAATTATCTCTGATTATCACGTGCTATCTAAATCACATAACATGCATCCTAGTCAGAGGCTTGGGTCTTGTGGCCGCTGTGTGTTGTTTATGGTTGTTGGAGCTGTTTATGTTAAAAAAAGCATACATTTTTTTCTACATCTTTGCCTGCAACTCCATCAGTGTCTCCCACCTTGCTTCTCAGTACGATGGCTTCCTTTTGGCCAACATCCAGCGCTAACACAGCATCCCGGGCTCCAACGTACAGCATGTCTCCATCCTCACTAAGCAGCAGTGTGGTGGTGTTGCTGAAATCGTGGCTACTGAAGTGGGTGAGATGTCTCCCAGGACTACCTGTTGTTTCACAACACTGGGGTTATCCAATTATCACAGACAATTAAAAACATCCAGGTGTCAGCAGGCTGCAAATTGATCATCTGCAGAGCATTCATCGTTCAGCCTTAAATATGTTATCCTGAGTTATATCAAATAACTGTCTAATTGTCCATATGTTAAATATATACAACTGTATAATATATAATGTAACTGTTTTTCACTTACCCAGAGGGAAGGACACTCTGGGAGTCAGTTTTGTCAGGCATGGGCTCAGAAAACCCAGCAAGGCCACAGTGAAGGACAGCAGGCTGTGATTCTCCATTGCAGTAGGAATGATGGAGTCCGACCTTATTTACATCTAAGGTCAGAGGGCGAGCACTGGGTCTGATGTTCATCCAGGGTGTCAAGGATTCGTTAGCAGGGGTGGAGATCGCAGCTGAAGCAACCCCATACTCTGGTTTCTATGGCAGATCATCACTGAATCTGAGACAGACATAAATATAGATGATTGTTTCTGGGCAGCAGCAAAACGTTGGCAACAGGCAGGTTATTATCTCTGAGTATGTAGTTTTTATTTCAGGGTAATGCTCCAATCATTGCCTCGTGTAGGGTGTGTGTGTGTTCGGTTCTCTTTTATTTCATAAAAGATTCCTCAATTTAAAAGATTGTTTTCAGAGTTAACATTTTTAGATCAGCATTTTAAATGGTACATTTTTGTATCCTACCTGCTCATCATTGATGAGTGGACCCAGATTACTTAGGGAGCAGATAAGTACATATAATTTGTTTATATTTAGTCATTTAGCTGATGCTTTTATCCAAAACAACTTACAGGTTTGGTTTAGTATCTTGCCCAAGGACACTTGGCGTGACGGATTACAGTTTTTAGCACCTGTTAGATGTTGCTTGTTGGTGACGAAAGCTGCCACTGTATGTCACCTGATTTTTAAAATCAGCCAATAGCAAAATTCAAACGCAGTGGCAACGTTTCAACCAGTGGAGAGAGATACAAGCACAATGTGTGTAATCGACCCAACCGTGTGCACCGGTTTTCATCTGGAAAAAAAGTGGTTTGAAAGTTTAGCTACTCTTTTTAAATGCGACATTAAACATGGTTATTCAGTTATGTCAGCATGCTGACTACACTTCTAAAAGACAGAAACCATTTAAAACTATTACACAATTTAAAAACAGAAATCAAAAGATGAACGTGAATCGACCCAACCGTGTGCACGGGTTTTCATCTGGTAAAAAAAAGTGGTTTGAAAGTTTAGCTACTCTTTTTAAATGCTACAATAAACATGGTTATTCAGTATGTAACTGACAGAAACCATTTAAAACTTCTACACAGTTCAAAAACAGAAATCAAGAGACGAATGTGAATCGACCCAACCGTGTGCACCGGTTTGGCCGATTTCAAAAAAAGTGGTTTGAAAGTTTAGCTACTCTTTTTAAATGCTACAATAAACATGGTTATTCAGTATGTAACTGACAGAAACTATTTCAAATTTCTACACAGACACGTTGTGGAGGTTACGTGTCAATATAACATAACCACTGAGGATGGGTGTGTTTGTAGCCTCCTTTGTTCAGCTGGATGTCATTTCTTGCCCTGGGCTACATGTGTTTGTGTGTGTAGGTGTAACTGTTGAGCGGACTAACGTCTGAGCTCGGAACGTTGCTGCGTAGCAGCCGTTAGCCAGAAAAACCAGAAAGCTGTCGGCGGTTAAAAGTCCAAATTAACCGGCACAGAGAGAGGCAGCCAACGGCTGTGAACACCTGGAAAGTAACGTAAATGTTTACGAAACACGTGGGTACAGCCTCGTATAACATTACACTAACGTTACAACGACATGTTGTTAACGGCACGACGCTGAGCTGCACTGTTGCTTCGTGTGGTTGTGCAACAGGAGGCTGTTAAACGAATGAAAAACTAAACAGATGTAGAAAACGTGACACAGTTTAAAGTACATCTTACATCTCCGTGGCTGGCTTCCTTCACTGCGTCCTTTTCCTCGATCCTCTTCTTTAAAAACCTAAAAGAAATCCTGTTTTTTTTTTAGTTTGTTTTAGGGCTCCGGTGGGAAACAAACAAAACAAAAAACTGGACAGAAGAAACGTGACCCGGTGAGAGGAAAACGCTGACCGCGGTTGAGCCTTTACTATAACAACAAAGCCCCCGAGCCTCCTCCTCCCATCTGGAGGTCCAGCAGGCTCCAGCCTCCACCTACAGGCCCGGTACCCGCATTACAGCCCCCTAACAGCAGGGCCGGTGTTGAGACTTCCCCGGGCCCATCTGGGTGGGTGGACTGAGCCCTTTTTACTAAAGTTCCTGCAGGTGTCCATAATGCATGATAATTCAGGTTCATGCTCACATGTTTAGCTTTCTATTGCAACCCCCGTCCATCATCCAAGGCTGTTGAAGTAAAGCCAACGCATCGAGATGCCACTTTCTTGAACCACTTGATGCTGACTACAAAACGCAATGACAGTATAAAGAATGGACAGACCCCGAGTGAAGCCGAAAAAATATTAGATTAGATTAGATTAGATTACAATAGATTATAATTTATTTATCCCACAACAGGGAAATTCACTTGTTACAGCAGCAGAAAGTGTAAAATACACAACAGAAGTAGAACAGAAATTAAAAATATCTATAACCTACACAATAAACAATAAACAAACAAAAAAACAATCAACTTTCAAAACAGACTGAGTACTGATTAAAATATTCAACACTGGCCGCCACTATGTTGGATGCACTGCTTCTTCCACGATTTTCATAAGCCCCCATATTAAAATGTTCAACTTCACAGCAGAAGATAAAGTCTAAGATTAAGACTTTATTGATCGCACACCTGGGGAAAGTCACTTGTTACAGGTGGATAAGAAAAATACTGATAAATAGTGGTGCCTGGTGGACCCCCACCCTTATAAAATGGCTAAGACCTTCCTGCAGTGACCTGGATGAACTCTCCTACTCCAACTCCACTTTTTTTTGTTGCTGTCTGTCCCTCTATGTTCCTGCTTTACTGTCTGTTATGAGTTGAAAGAGTTGCGAGACCGAAGTGAACTCATTCAGCCACGTGTTTACATGTTTAGAGCCTGGTACAAAAAAACGGTCTTGGTCTCTACAGCTAATTTCCCTGTTCATGACGACCGTAGTGGCCTGAGTTTATTGATAATTAACCCATTCGAATTATATTAAGCCTTAAAGTTATGCATAATTAACAGCATGGCTGCTTTAGGCCAGATAGCAACAGATTGCTGCATATGAATGCAGATAACTAACTAAAAAACCTAAATCATTGTCAGACGATAGCCGATTGGTTCCAATTGGTGCCAATGCTTTCCACCCCTTTTTGCTCCCCACATGGACTGTTGCAACCAGAGCTTATTCAAACATGACTAGGCAATACTACTCTTGCAAACAGAAACTAGAACACATCTGGTGCCAGTATCTTGGCAATATCTACCTACATTCATATGCAGGTGTCTGTTAATAGAGATTGTTTCAACCCCACTGACCCAACAGTCAAAATATATCCTAAATGTCCAAGAAAAACTATCTGCAATGCTCCAGGGTTGAAACCATTTGGCATTGGTCTACAGTGTAATTTGTGTATGTACCTGTTCGGTATCTTGTTGTTTTCCTTGATTTCCGTGGGTAGGAGAGTCCTCTGACGTCTGTTCACACTCCTTCACATACAAACCAACTAACTGGTCAAGACATATAGGAACTTTACGCACACAGAGGATTTCGCTCGTACAGGCGATCCGTTCTTGGCTCTTCTTAAAACCTCATCCTGCCTCTGTTCATCAAAACGTCTATTCTGCCTGTCATGCCACACCATTACAGATTAGAATTCAGCAGTAATTCCAGGTACGAACTTAGGTTCAAACTATGGCGTGTATAATTAGTCTCCTACAGTATTAGTCATAGACCGGCTTCGTCGTGAGCGCAGCAGGGAAAGGAGTGGGTAAGATGGCTAATGAGTAGAAAAGAAGATTGGAGGGGATTAGCAATGACCTGGAAACAGCCATGTGGTAACAGGCTGTTGGCCTCCATAGCATCAAACTGCATCGAGCTGCTGACACACAGGTTGATGTTGAGCAGTGAGGATATATAACGAGAAAAGTGTGATGCTCTCTCTCATCTGCTTCATGGTGGTGGTCCACAACATACTCTAGCTAAACAGACCACTTGTAATCGTCCATTCATTCAGTGTTCTGAGGGTCTTCTAACTGTAGCACCCTTCACATTTTTAGTTTCTGCTTGACATAATCTACATGTCTTCACACCGTGGAAAGAAACCAGAGAAAAAAACATGCAACCCACAAAAAATGTAATGAGAAGATATAAAATTTTAAAGACAAACAACTTGAATGATCAGTGATGATCAAACTCAGGAGCTTCCAAGACCCTAGAATCACTGCGTGGAGTCAATGTCCTTGTATGTGTACACATACTTGGCCAATAACACGTATTAATTGCACACATTTGTTTCATAACAAATCAAGCACAATAATATACTGTAAGTAAAATGATAGTCTTGTCTCGGGACCTTCATTTTGGTTGACCTTGTGTGCTTACATGGCACAAAGTCATATGTTCACTTATTGTAATTGCCAGACAGGAATGCTGGGCCAGATAGTCTTTGATGGTTTCTGAGACTGTAGACTAAAAATAATGAGATGAGATGAGGCTTCAGTTATTGATTTCCAAGGGGAAATCCACATGTAGCAGCAGCACAAGGACAGACTGGGTATAAAAACATACAAAGAACTATTTAACTGAAATAAACACTGGGTGTGTTGTTGTCCACAAACAACATTCACCGGGCTGGTTCCACTATTCCTGTTGTATAATCTGTAATATGCAGAGTGGCCTGTACCTGATGCTCAGTAAAGGCTTGAAACTCATTTGTTCCACAATGGCCTCTTGGCTGAATCAAGACCTGCATAATGAATCTACTTCATCTCGTAAAGGAAGTGTTTCCTGAAAGGCATGGGAAAGGAAGCCCTGGAGGACATTTTCTCACCACTTCAGGTCATTAGATGACCAGATGCATTAGCTGTTTTTGATTGTGCTGCTTCAAATATTCAAATATTAAGTTAACATGCAACAAATTCTACATTTATGAAGCTTGTAATGTTCAGTATCGGCCCATCTTTCTGTCTTTCTACATACTGGATATTGAATTGCATTAGATTGCACACAATTTTCCAATGCACCTGCACTTAAGTCAGTCAAACTAAGTAATTCACAGTCAAAACAGAGAGAAAGCATGCAAATCTACATGCTGCGTAGTGGAGCACTCAGACAGAGTGACAGTCTGCAGATGTGTAATGTGTAACTGATGAACTGTGTAGTCATATTATAACAGTATTTAGTCATTTCCATTCTTATCTAACCAAATGTAGCTTCAGATATGACCTGGAGCTTCTCTTCCCTGGTGAATTCACACTGACCTGATCATTTCGGCTGCTCTGCGGAGAACGTCAGAGCCATGTTGAAACCTCGTGGATTTTGTGTTATTATCGTTCAGCTGCTTTTGGCAGCAGGAATGGATGCTGGTAAGATCATTACGCGTTTTAAGGGAGCATTAAAATAAGCTTTAGTTAGTAAAATAGATACATTTGCTGCTGTTTTAATGCTTGTTTTCATATATGGCATTTGGTGAAGCTTGTTTTAAACTGTAAACTTTAAACTTTAAACACTTAAACACTTGTGCTGTACCAATTTCTCTAATCTTTATTTAGTATAAGAGCGGAAACCATAATTTAATCATTTATAATATATCATGTGACCAAGTAAAACAGCCTGTTTTGACCTACAATGCATCAATGAACGATTATTCTGATCATGAGACGAGGATAATTTGACACTAACTTACCTAAAAACCAGCGGCATTAGACATTAAGTTTATTTTTTGTCATTACAGATTGGAGTGTTCAAAGGACTCCATTCAGCTTCAATCTTGGAAACAGGTGAGACACCACATGATGCATTAAACCACTGCTTTTTATGTGATAAACCTGACATGATCTCTGACAGGAAACAGCTGTACAGTGTAACATTGTGTTTGTATGTACTACAACTATTAATACTAATTTAACTGAAATAAAGACAAAGAACACCATCAGAGTTAAAGGGACGCTGTATCTCTGAAAAGTCATATCTGGCATAAGATAAAGCCCTGTTTTTTGTCCTCTTCGATGTTAGACTAAATTATCTCACCAGTTACCGAGAGTGTTACGTTCATGTTCTCCTGTAACAGCTTTATTGATCCTCTGACTTTTCATCTATCACCATCATCAGATCTAAGTCTGCATTTGTCCAGCATTTTGTGAATAGAAATGTAGGATTGTAAGCATTGAAAACACTGGACCTCATGCAGCAACATTTTTTGAATTTCTCCTTTTTCAACTCCAGATGCTCCAAACGTTTTTAACCAGCCAAATGTGCTCTTAGCCAGGTGTGCTGAATGATGCATCCCACGTGATCATGAATTTATTAGCATAAGATAACACTATATAAGAGCAGGTGTTGTGCCTTGTAAATTAGATGTGTGTGTTCTCTGTTTAAGAATTAGATTATAAAGTATCTAAGAGCAGTATTCAGCCATTTAGAAGCTAAATACATGTAATATAATCCGATGGTTTTTATAGTCTTAGCATTTCTTTATTTTTTCATAATAATCTTAATTTCATTATGTGATATTCATGTGTTTTTTTCATGTTTCTCAGATTTAAAACTTCTTTGCATTAGAGAAACATTTTGTAGACTTGTTAAGAGTGCTCTTGACCACTTCTAAGAAATGTTTCTTTACTAAGAGAGGAGCAAAACTAAGAAAACAAACAGAGGCCCATTATCTGCTGAACATTTAGAATATTAGCCTTGACATTATTAGGATGACCTTTACTCTTTCTCATGTCAATGAAAGATTTCTAGGCAAGAGACCAAGATTTTGGAATCCAAGTAGCATTGACCAATCGCGTTTGAACAGGCTTGGTTGCATGCAGATGAACAGTCTGTGTAGAGAGCAAAGGAGGTGAAACAGTGGCCAATTTAGCTTTTTATTTTTAGAAAAAGAAACATGTCGTTTTCTGTATATCTGGCTACACTGGAGGCTGTAAAACATTGGCCATTGCCTCATGAGGCTAAACTGTAGTGATACTGTCTAAATGCAAATACTTAAGCATATTACTATTCCAATTCCAATTTCTTATCTATTTCCAGGCCATATCTTCAGATGACTCCACCGTCGTTTGACCCACTACACTCTGATCCTGGCGACACTGGACAGTGGCCAAGTGATCTTTACAATGACATTAAGTCCAATCAAAAGAGTGCAATCAATGGTAGTGTAGGTTTGTGGTTTACAGAGCCCCTGATGCCATCTATGTTGAAGATGGGTAACCAACAACATATGACCCTCAGCGAAGTTGATACTAAACCCAGCCACCAAACTATAGTTATTATGGAAGAGGACCCTGCAGTGATTGAGTCTGCCACTTACCTGTTTGAGAGGCATCCCACTACATCAACTTTGCTGAGGTACCAGAGAGGGGTGCTGCATGTTCTCATGGGAAGCCAAGTCTTATCTACTAAATATCATGATGTTATACTGGTTGGCCATGGCAGCAATGGTGCCAATGGAGCAGCCCAGCTAGCTGGTTATGGCCCAGAGGAGCTTGCCAAATTCGTGGTAAAAATTCAGAGCATCTTTGGTCATCTTGGCACCCTCAGCCTCGTCAGTTGCAATCTTGGGAATGAGTTGCACTTTGTGTCGCAGCTGCTACAAGTTCTCCGGTCTCTCAGTGTAGAAACAAAGCTGCACCTACACAACTCCTTCCTGTCTGTTAACTCTGATGGACAGATAATGACTAGGACTGGCGGAGTCTGGAGGTCCCATGACAACAGGAAAAGAGTTATTGCTGAACTGGACCAAAGAGGTAACCTGATTACGAGATCAGAGCTTGGCTGCGCAGGGCCAGTGTTTCCTTCTTATAAAGGAAATGTTTTGTATCTTCAAACATTGGAGTGGCCAAGCCACCCTCAAATGTTTGTTCCAATGGAGTTGCGCAAAAAGTACCCATCTATTGACTGTCTGGAGGGCCTTACTTGGAGCTTGTTCTTTGAGGAGAATGATAGAAGGCGTGCTCCTAATTATGTCCCAGACCTTGATCAAAGACACCTGAAAGCAATTTGGCTTACAGAGCCAGGACCAGATGAAAACAACATTATCTACAAGCATATCGTCAACATTCAGGATCTACTTGTAGAGATACGATACAATGCCAGAGAAGAAGTCACATCAGACCTTTACTACGTTCTCAATGATTGCATTTACAGAGTATACAGCAGAAATCTTAGTGTTAGTCTGGTGGGCAAGTTCATGAGCGGTGACAGCAAAGCTGAAATTGAAAATTTCCGCCTAACTTTCAACGAGGATCAGCGCGAAACCTCGCTACAGGAGTTGAGACAGGGTCTTAAAGATACCAAATTCAATGACTTCTGTCGGCAGACTTTCCAGTACCAGCAGTGCAACTACAACTGTGAGAGATGGGGTCGTTACTTCATGACAGCAGTGTTTTCGGCATCTGTGCGTAACTTCAGAACCTTCTCGCTGTTCCTCATGAGCGTCATAGGTTGTGAAGTAGGCCGCTTACGGGGTAACGAGAGCCCCCTGTGCACCGCATTTGTCGGAGCTGACCACCCCATGGTGACTGACCAACCCTGGCCCGATCGATCGATGAAACGAGGATTCTACGGCTGCACCGTCGACAACTATGACATGGCACCGCAGAACAAACAGATATGGTTAGATCAGGTGGTAGCCAAGGAAAATGACCTGTACGTCAAGGCGAAGCAGATGATGAACACCGTCGACCACGATGAACAAACAGAGCTGGATATCTTCGGGAAGGTCAAAGTCATGAATAAGTATGTGTTCTCATCTTTTATGGAGTCCTTTCGAGGTACACCTGAGGGAAAGAAACTCAAGAGGGGATGTAATCTGAATTTCCGTGAGAATTATAATCCATAATTCTGGTGTAATGGAGTTAATTTGATTGTGTGTTCATGGCTGTCTCTAGTGTTCTTCTATGCAGAAAGGCCTGACATGTTTTGCCTGATGCTGATATGACAATATGCTATAAAGTAGTGAATAAGTTACTTGTAGGCTACTGCTCGGCACATTTGATAATGCTTTAATGGCTAGGAGATTGGAATTTATCTTGATATGATGTCATACATAACCACAACAAAATATAACTGCCATACTGCTATTTTCTCTCATTAAATTTAAACAATAACAAATGCAGTCCTGGTGATTTGTTTGTATGTTTATTACATCATTTTTCTTAGGGTGTCACGCAGGTCAGAATACAGAGAATTACAAAACATAAATACATAGAAAATGCGGGATCACAGAGGGAAAAGCATTAATCGTTAAAAACTTATAAAGGGACTATAAAGCACACATTCTGAGATGTTTCTCCAGATGATCACCAAAGTCCAACGTTCAAAGACATTAAGAAAACATCCAATCTACACTTTTGTGTTTTGGTACTGACACAAGAGGTCAAATTGAGATGATTAGTGTCATATACTTCTGGTGTAACACTTGATGTTAACGTGTAAACGCAATAACAGATACTGTGAATTGAGAACTGCAGCAAGAGTCAGTCCTGCACAAAGGAATAAAAAAAAAAGATTCAGAGCTTCTAGAAGTTTAAATTGTCTTTTTTTTTGTATTTCTAATGACGTGGCCTCAACTCTGTTTGTTTCTACATGCTCTCATATTGACGTGCCTTCGAATGGTACTCATGAGTTAGCATTTTTTTCTTTTACATGCAAAGTTGACAAGACAATATGACATGTATATAAACTATGGTATACGCTTTGCATTAATGTGATTAACTAATGAGATGAGAATTGCTAGGCAAGTGAGAAAAAATGGACACCCAGGACCTCGTCCTTGTTCCTTCTCTGAAACGGTGAATGACGTCGTATCATCTCCATTCGATCGATTTCATCATTTACAAAACTGCCAGCACTTCGCTTTGAGCTATTAGAAAATGTACAATAATGTAATGTAAATACGACAACATTGGGCGGTTCGTCCTCCTTATTGTTAGTGGAGTAAACGCGACCTGCATTTGAAGGCACCATTATACATGGAAAACAAGCGAGACTGAACCGGAACAAGTGACTATGTTTGTGATACCGCCCATTAAAATTCAAAATGAGTGTTAGAGCCTTGTAGTGCTAAATGCTGCTGGATCGTCTAATAGTGCCTGAAAAGATTATACAATGTGAAGCTGAAGAAGCTGTGGCTTTCGGACACTGTTAGGCTATCCAACAAGCAATTTTTTTAGCATACTGATGGACATCATCTAGTGCTGAAGCCTTTGGAGTGTAAATCTGTTGATAAATGGTCAGTTTGATGCTGAGACAACAATACAAATCAGATTACTCTGTCCAGAAACAGCAACCTGAGCCAATTTATTAACAAATTTCACTGGTGCAAAGGCCAAAGTAAAATGTAGAGATCACAGCATTTGGAGACTGTAATGTTTTAGTGTTTGGGAATAGCTTGCTCTGTGCAGACTAGACTTCACCTTTGTATTCTGACACCTGATGAGGAGAGCGATGTGCATATTGTTACATTTCAGGATGGAAACTCAAGAGATTGCTGATGTGTTGGGCTGGAGGCCTGCTTTTTTTTTTTTTACAGGAGGATGCAGCTGCATCCCTTCTGGCCGGCAAGAAGGCCGTGCTGCGTGGTGGCTAGTGACTGGATTAAGCTCCAAAAATGCTTGAAAGAGATGCCTTCTCCTTCACCTACACCCATCTTCCGGATGATTTCACCCAGTCCCTGCTCTGTGCCGACCCCCTGTGGGAAAACACCAGAACAACAAGCGGAAATCAGGTCATGCAAAACAGTTTGCAATTATTTGTGCGTTGATTGTAAAAGTGAAAGTGCTATAAACACTAACAGAAACTCTTACTCCTAGTTGTAAACTGTACAAATAGTATACAGGTTATTAAAAACCCTGCATTGAACATGGCCCTAAAACATGTCAGACTAGCGATGAAACTAAAACCCAAGTTAATAAAAGTACAGTGTATATAGTATACTATAAACTTTCCAACAGTCTTACTTGTTCAAGTTCAAGAATTCTCATAGGACATCAACTTGTGCATCAAACATTAGGATTTCTTCTGTAAGCGACAAACTAAATTATGTTATCTGTGTAGGTCGTGTGGAGGCCTTATCCATGTGGAAGATGCCCATGATAGGTTTCCATAGTTCAAGCGGAAGTCTTTTTCTCAAGGATTCAAAACAGAAAAAAAAGCTGCAAATCCACTTGCTGGAGAATGAGAATGACAATGTTGTGTGATCGAAAACATTGGTCTGCTCCGCTCTGTGGATTAAATAGAAGCAGCGCAGACAGCTGGACAGCTGCGTAAGATGTGTTGCTAATGAGGCACATCTGGTCTAGACAGAGTTAGAGCAGAAAGATCCCAAAAACAGGCTTAATAAGGATGTTTCCCAGGGTTTAAAGGGATACTCCAATGAAAACTGTGTTTTGAATATCACATGTAGGCTCGAAATGTAGCTCTAACATCCATGGAAAATGTGCAGAAAAATATATATTCTGCATCATAATCCATGTCTCTGTCTCTTCATATACTTGGTCTGTCACCAAACCATGGTGCAATGCGATTGTTGCAAGCGCACTGAGCTTGTGACTAGTATACACAAATGTTTATACAAGCCATAAATATTACAGCCGTCTTTCAACGCTCAAGGGATGATTCAGATCAGCTGAATTAAAGCCGCGATGATGGGTTTGATCAACAGTTATCCGAGCCAAGTTTTTATACGTGTGTTTGTATGCCGGTGTGCACGTAACACTCTCATGCTGATGAGCATGTTTCTGACTGTCTTTGTTCGAGGTGAGTAAGGTGAGGCGTGCTGCTGCCACACCCAGCCGCCGCAGTCAGCACGAACACGGAGCAAGTCTTACCTTGACCAAGTTAGGCAGCTGAGAGGACAAAAGGTTTTTGAATTCGTCGGTTTTCAGTGTTGGACCATTGTCGGCTGAAGCTGAGTGGAACTGGGTGACCAGTGTGTTGATGGCCTTCTCAAGATCTGAATACTGCGGGAGAAGAAAATGAACACATGGTCATTCCAAGATCTAATATCACTAATAAATAAATATATTATTATTGATATTAGATATATGTTCAAGCTCTGTTCACCCCAAAGCTCGGCACAGACGACAAATGCAGCTACCGACCAATCAACTGTGAGCATGCAAAGACCTTTAACAACCTGTATGAGTATTTCCTGATCTGCCACCTCTGTGTTTCTGTGCTACTATATATTTTATCAAACCTATACAAAAACAAAGCAAAGATGCAGAAAGGGGATCATTTAGAAATGAACCTACAGAGGATTGTCAGCCCAATCTGTAGCTCCCCTCGGCTTTTCAGCTCATTGTTTAGCCGTCCAGACACAACTTTGCTTGTTCTGATTCACTCTCGCCGCTCTCATCGTGTCTTTTATGACGGCAGCAGGCTGCTGTTTCCATAGGGAAATCTCTAAAAACCCACCACACACTACCTGTTAGGCAGCAAACAGCAGACCCACACGGTAAGAGACGAGCTGAAGACAGATATTTCCCCCCAATGAATGTGATTGTCACTCCACAACTTTGAAGCTATATAAGGTGGCAAAAAAAGACACTCAAAGTTCATTCTTGACCTTAAAAAATGTATAAAACGATCAACTTAACAAGGTGATGATGTGTCAGTGTCGGTCTCACAGCTCGTTTCTGCTGCCCTCAAGTGGAAGAAATCAGTTGCTACATGTTTGAGGTTGGAGATGGATGATTCTCATTAGCGCTGGGCAGCGTAACACTGTATACTGTTTGTCTACCGCAAGAGATGTTCTCATGCAGTTTGTACTGTGCCTCTGTTTTTTATGTCAGTGTAGATTTAGAGTTTTCACATCAGTTTGATGAAATGTCTTTATTTTATCTGCTTGGTTTATCCTCCTGATATCCTGTAAATCAATATCACACTCCTGATAGTCAAACGACTAAAATATGGTGAGGGAAATATTGTGGTCTCGACTAAAAAAGAAACAAAAACTGCCTGCGGGCAGAAGACAGGACGCGTGCAGCAAAGTTTCCGGTGGCAAACCTCAAACTCCATCTGCTTTAAGGAAAACTGGGAATTCGGAGAAGAATGGCGACGCGTAATATCGCAGCGAAACACTAATTTCACGGCTTCCTGTGTGCTGAATCATCACCTCCTGCTTTGTCGCAAGGTTAGCGAGAAGGAAACAGGCAGACTTGTGCATCATTAGTGTTTTTATAGGAAGCTGTTTGTAACTTTGGAGCGTGCTCACATTCAGATTCAAGACTTTTAGAGCTGCAGAGATCGACAAGATGAACGTGAGCAACGTTTCTTTACTTGTCTGGAGAAGCAAAGGTGATCCGGCCTTTACCATCCACCTGATTTTATGTGTTTAGATATAGCTCTATCTATTTAAAGTGTATAAAAAACTGTTTAGTTTAATGAAGTTTTATAACAAGGGTCATTTAGTAACTGATATTGAGCTTTTAATTAAAACACATGAGCTTCCTCAGCTTCTTCACAAAGACACACAGGTTAATAAGTGACGTTTTAAATGTCTCTATGAGCTGTCAACTTGTCCAGGTTGTACCCTGCCTCTCCACCTATGTCAGCTGGGATCAGCTGCCACCCGGATAAGGGATGAGCGGTTTATGGAAAATGAATTGATGTTTCTGTCCTGTAAACCAAGATGTTCCTGAAAAATTCTTAAAACATAAACATCTTTAGAAGATTGTGATAGGACTGAAAGCTCAGGGATTGTGTTTTGGAGAGGTAAGAATGAACTTGTGTCATATTTATGGAAGCTTTTCTACTTTCTGTAGTTCTTTCACAGCTGATATCGTTTAGTTGCACAATTCACAAGGAATGCACAAAATATTACAACAGTTTAAAGCATTCATTGTTTTATCCAGCAGTTATGGAGTTACAGCATTAACTCTGTCTTACAACTCTATTTTTGGTTTGTTCAATTATGAAAAATATGTATCTCTCTAGCTGCTAAATGCTCCACCGGCTCGACTCTGACTGTGTCTGCTGCTTTTCTTGCTGTTAAGGAAAACTTCAAACGTGCCGTACAACCGAAACTATCAGATAAAAAGCTGACAAGAACTCTCTGCGAGTCTCATCCCAGCATCTTCCCCTTTAACGTGCAGTCACCCGTCCTAGTTTGGATGGTTTATTTTGAGCACTGAAAGGCGTTTTGTTGGCCATCAGTGAAACACGCTCCAGTTTTGCTACAGTTAGTTATTCGATGCATGTGGCCCGACAGCTTTGTCAAAAAAAGAAAAAGAAAAAAGAAAAACCACACCCTTTTTGACTGATACACCACAAGCTGCTGCAAGCCCTCGACAAAAACTATCCCACTGAGATCACCGATGTCACGGCTGTGGACCGTTTAAACGGCTCATTGTATTCACTGGGAAGATTATGCTCGCCTACAGATTAAAAAATAATGAGTCAGTGAGTCTCTAAAATAGAAAAAAAATCTGTGGAGGTTTAGTTAAATTACATAAAATATGCAGAGATGTTACTTTTATCAAGTTTATCCTTTATTAGAAAGTATAATAAAGCAGTGAAGTAATAGATAAGCATGTTTTTAATGATATGATCAATAAGAACTTAAATTAGTGAATACCCATGACCACCACACCCAAATCCAGCTCACAGTGAGGTGAGCTATGAGCTTGATCTGTGGCCTTCATGATATAATTTATATATTTTTTAAAAAGTATCTTTAACAGTGAGCAAAGCACAACAACGCCTCCCTTCCTCTCGCCTGACCTCGGGTTACAGTGGAGCATTGTGTGTAGTTCAGCTTGTTTTTTAATCATTTATTTGAAACTGGTTGAAGTTCAATATGCTCTTCTTACTTTTTGTAGGGCGGCACAGGGGGGAGCCACCAAAGCCCCTGACACCAACACCAACTATGTTACTGTACCCTCCTTTTCTTTAAGATTGTGCTGATAGATTATTAAGTTATTATTAATAAGGGAAGGAATAAGATTTAGAAAGTAAAGCGGAAGCTGCATTTCACAATCATACAACACAGACACAGGTGGGGGGAGCTTCACCTGGGGCCCTGCGTTCAAACTGAGACACGCCCGATTCAGTTATTATGTTAATCATATGGAGAGAAAAAAAACTTCACATATGCTCCCGTTTATGTGTCTGATTTGGATTACAGATCGCTGTAGTAATCTCACAGAGTGATCATAAACAGATAAACTACTGTAAATATGCGTCTTCTTCTACAGGGAGGGGCAGCTGGAGCTGGTTGGCACGTCTGAAGCGCCTCAACGTGAGTTTAACATAGCATGCGCTTTAAGTTGGAGCTGGAGGGAGTTTGTAAAAAAAAAACAGCAGCTTGGTTACAGTGTCTGTTTTTTATGCAAGCACAAACAGTTAAAGCCGCAGTTATCAGGGTGAAAGTTGCGCATACAGCGACATTTCTTTGCTTTTTTTTCCGCCCTGCGTGAGATGGCGGGGTAACCGCTCCGTAATGACCTGTTCCGCTCCGTGCGTCACTCTGACTTTATACACACACGAAAAAAAAGTCTGAATCCATGTGTACATGTATCATGAGGTGAAATAACCCATGTGGAAACTTATCCCCCCTCTCCTCCTCTGCGTGCAAACTAATTAAAAACTGAACTTTAGGAAACTTCCAGGCGCTTTTACGCACGACTTTTTCCTCCTCGCACCAAATAAGACAACATTTTCTTTTTAAAGAATATGTTTCTTACCTGAGGCATGTCGACTGCGAGCTCTTCTTCAATGTGGTCACTTTTCTTCCTGCGTGTCTCGTTTGCTGGCTGCTGGTGTGTGTCAGTGGAGCATTGCTTCTGTCACCAGCTGGCAACCTTCCTGGATCCTCCCTCGGCAAAGAGAGAGGGAGGAGGAGGAGGGAGCTGAAAGCCGAGGCAACACCTTCAATCTACCTTCCTTCATACAGATTATCATATATGTACGCATGTAAAGCTTGTGTGGCGTGAATCACTTGATATTTAATGTGTCAAACTACATAAAATGTTTGGATGTCGTCACTTGAGGAGCAGATCACAGTCGACACACAACTCCACTCGCACATCTGGAAACCTTCAGTAAAAGTTGGACGCTGTTGCTTTGCGCAATAACTGCCTGCATGTTGAGGCTGGTATTCTACTTTTTCTCCCACACTGTCACCCATGTTAATCTCCACTCCACTACCTAACTGTTAAAAAAAAACCGTGCAACCAGATATTTTAACAGTTGCATGTTTCAAAAGCAGATGTGTCCTGACTTTTTTTTTTTTGGTGAGATATGTTCTCTGGAAAAGTTTTTCCAATTTCAAAAAAAAAGGGAAGAGAGAGAGAAAGAGAGAGGGAGGGAGGGAGGGAGGGAGGAGGAAACAAGCATGACCACATTCTTTCTATCTGGTTTTATGACTTCAGACAGTCAGTGGGGTGGGTGTAGATGTGAGGGGAAAGCTTAACCACAAGAATCTATCTAAGGACGAAGGGAAGAAGAAAAAAATGAATTAACAGACTTCCAGCTCGCAGCCTCGACTAAAAAAAGGGAGTTTTTTTTCCAGATACTGTAAAGAGCAGCTGATGTCCTCAGGGTGAAGGGTGTGTCAGAATATATAATTTCAATGATTTTCTTTTCTTTTCTTTTCTAAACCACCCCCCCCCCCCCCCCCCCCAACTCCAAAACTCTTCCTCCTCCAGGTCCTTGAATATATGACTGGGAAGGGTTGATGCCACACCCAATCAAAGAAGCCACAGTGAATTGTTTCAGTATGAGACCATCAACCTTTCCCCACTGTTTTCATCCCTCCAGTGTTCGCTGAGCTGTTACCAGATGCTTTGCATTAATGCACACACACACGCAAACAAACATGAACCACCCCCACGCATTAGACTAACAGCAAACATTCCCATGATATGACACGGCCGGCGCTCCTCCTTTCCAAAACTTCCAGACTAACTTTGATACGAGTCCTACAATACCCATAATGCCACATCTCTTCCTTAGACCCTCCCTGCCTGTTGAACATCTTTCACATGCCAAGGATTTCTTTTATTCGTGTGTACACTCCCGAGGCTTTTTTTCTCTGCTCCTCCAGAGCCTGCAGAGCACGTACGAGTGCTTTCACAGGCCGGCTAACCATGAACGCGCCCTAGTGAATCAGAGGAGTGGGATTTAGTTGTATAAACAGTCATTATGCTGGTTGACTTAACGTGAAGTGGTGACCGAATCAGAGGTTTCTGAGTAAAGAGGTCTGGGAATCATGAAACATGTCCAATATATTTAAAGTTCGTCTCTAACATTTAAGTTTTGATCAGTTACATTCATGCGTCTGCTTCCACGTGACGGAGCTTCTGCTCATTGTGTAGAAAAGATTTCAGGAAGTAGAAGCAGCTAAGAATCAAACGTTTCCTCTCAGCAGGGCTCTGAAGTTATTTCTAACAAGTCGGATTATAGAAATATTAAATAGAACTTCGCCAGACGGTGTAGTTCTTGTGTCATTCCCAACAAACTCAACTGATTTACAGAAATCACACAAATGGTGGATTCAGCAACAATTTTTGTTACTAGATGAGAAGTTTGAGACAAAGCAGTGGATCATCGGCAGACCGAATGATGCTTGGGCTATCTGTACCGGCACCCACCTGTCAATCAAAGCAGCCACACTGTTAATTAAGCATAATTTTAAGCCTTAAGATACCTGAACAGGTGAGTTGTATATAAATTCACCCTCAGTACAGTCGTCATGAACGGGGAAATTTTTGTACCAGGCTGTAAACATGTTTATTTGAACATGGAGACTGACTCACTTCTGGAGCCGGCCTCAAGTGGACGTTTGAGGAACTGCAGTTTTTGGCACTTGTACCTCATTTCCCAACCATGGAGGTCGCTGCTTGGTTTGCCTGCCTGTAATTGTCAATATATAATTTAAAAAAGGCTCAATGATTTCTCTGTAGTTCGTAACGATGGATGGAGACTCGTCATCAGACTGACACGCAGTTTTGTAGTTTGCTTCATTGCGGGTTTGGTGCTGCACACGAAAAGTGTTCATCTAAAAAGCTTCTCAAAAACAACATCATGGTCTACACAACTCACAGCATAATTAACTATTCACGGCACAAATGAATCGTTCAGTTAAATCTCTGCTGTCAGTTCAGAAACTCGGTGCTGAGCTGCAGGTGAAAACCCTCCAGGTGTTCTTTAAGTTTCTCCCTCACGTCTTCTCTCATTTCCACCGACGCAGCGTTCATGACAGACTGCTGGTCGCCGTCGCAGGCTGTCCCACCTCCGCTGTTCTCCGCCACGCGTCGTTTAAGATCGACCTCCGACACCAGTATGGTTTGTGCTTCGCCTGAGACTCCCTCCATCTTCAGGATGCTTTGTAAATCGTCTTCAGCGGGTACAGGCACCAGGATGATCTGTCCTTCAGGACTGTCCTGTATCCAAAACAGCTGCTGCTGGTCCGGGTGGTGCTCCCGAACCATGGCTGCAGTTTGACACATGTCAGAGAGCAGCGGCTTCTGCTGAGAGCCTAAAAACGGCAAACTCTGCTCGTGAACATCAGTCACAGACACTGCGGCTGGGAGTACGTGTTGAAGACTTTGAGTTTGAAGCAGGATTTTGGTGTTTGGTACATCTAAGTCGCTTGTTTTCCCAGGCGGCCTTTTCAACCTGACTATCCGTTTCTCTTTGGCTGTGCCACAAGTGCTCGTTTCAACGCTCGTCTCGATTGTCAGTGAGTCCTGATGAGCATATTTCTCAGTCTTTGAAACTCTGCGCACTTCCTGATCACCAGCCTGCGCCTGTCCTCTTCCACAGTAAAAGCAGTATCCCTTCTCCTCCTCAGACCAGCTGTTGGTGTCTGGAAGTAAATGACCTCCCAACTCCATCTGATCCACACATCTGTCCTGGAACACATCTGTTTCCTCGGATTTAGTGTCACTCTCGCTCTCCTCCTGGTTATCGCCTCGTCTCCTCTCCGCCTCTGGTGTCCAGCTCCCCCTTTTTCTACAACCGTCTCGTGGCACGAGCAGAGCCTGCTTCAGCCTCTTATCACGGAGCCTCAGCACTGTGCTCCGCAGCCGGTTCTCCCTTCGCCTGGCCGCGTGCAGCTGCCGCAACGCCTTCTCCAAGCAGTCTATGGCCTGGTCGTAACGTCTCCTCCACAGCAGGGGCGAGAGCTGAGCGTAGCTGTGTTCCTTCGACAGGTAGAAACCTGGAGGAGGAGGAAGGCGCCTCATGTAACGTGACGGGGAAGGGGGACGAGACGCCGGCGGTGGAGACGGGCTACGTTCTTGCTGTGAGAGCTGCTCCACCCCTGACGGCTCCTGAGAAGATGCAGGTTCATGGTTCTCCTCGGCTGCTGCCTCCGACTTCTGAGCTGTGGGTTCTTTGGAAGTTGGATCCTTGTCTGTCTCTTGTTGTTTGCGCTCCTGCTCGTCCGAGTGGGAATCCTTCCTGCAGAAAAAGAGACAGAGTGACAAAGGCTGTCTGTTCCATTAGTCTTTCCTTCCCATGGTGTGACATGACACTCTTATCAGCACTACTATACTTGTTAATTTGAAACCTGTCTAAAATATATTGAACATATGCTGTGAGAGTGTATGCAAACAGGCAGAATTTGTGTTTTTCGTCATATATCCAAATCATTATTCTTCATTTAAGGGTAAGGCAATATCTGCAGCTTCACAGATGAATGCACTGCAGTGATCCTGCATATATCTTTATATGTGAGAGGTGCAGATAAGCTGATATTTAGAGATACATAGGCGTGTTTTCTAACCGCAGAACCCCTCTGGGCACTGCGTCGATGTTGCAGGAGCGTTACAGAAGCGCTTTACCTGCCTGACTTTGTTCATTTTCTTGGTTTATGTGCTTCTAAATATCCTATGCGGTTAAACTGTTTCCCTTTTTCGTTTGCACAGGGTGCTTTATTTTGAAAAATGGACCAGCCGTCTTGAGCTACTTGAACTATATGGACGACAGTGGGACACACATTAACCAAACTATCTGTCGATCTCATTGTGTCTTTTTATTGCCGGCTCTTTTATGGTTTCACTTTTTACTCACGCTGTAATAACTCCTGATGAATGTAGGTGTGTACAGACACTGCTCAAAGACTAAATCTGATCATACGTCAGCTGTGTTTACCTGACAGGAACGTCTTCTTGTTTCGGCAGCGTTTTTGGTCTCTTGCATTTGGTTGTTGAAGACGAATCAAATACTGTCGGAAAGGCATCTTCCCTGAGTCTTCTGATCCCACTGTGAGTGAAAAAAACAACATAAACACTCATATTAGACTCATATTTTGATGTGTGTAATCTTTTAACGCCCTGATTGAGTCTACAGACCTGCATCCAGTCAGCTCAAAACTCTCTGGGGTGAAATGTTTGGAGCAGAAGTAGACAAAGTCAGTCTGAGGATCCCAGGAGTCTGCACGGTGGGAGTTGGTGATCCAGAGGTTCCTCCTGGTTTCTCCTTTCGGTAACCTGAAATTATCACAATAATAAAAGTTAAGCTAAGTGATGTTGTCTCCTTAATGTCGTTGTCACTTGCGCATGCTCACTTGTGAAAGGTGATACCAGCATCCCGAGTCTCACGATTGTCCCGAGATTTGCAGCCGCCCGCTGAGCAATGTCTCGGCATCTGAAGGTGACACAGTTAGGAGAAAAAAGGAGCCAGTGAAATATTTTGTAGCATTGTTAACACTCATAGTCCAGGAGTTTATTGTCTGAAAAACAGTATCACATTAATATTATTAGAATATTAACTTCTCTTCAAGTGTTTTAAAATCTGACAAAGAGTCAAAAAAGGAACATTTATACATTTCCCGTCCTGCGTCTGATCAGATCAGAAAACTTTAACTTGATTATAAAAAATTAAAGTTCGGTTGTTTCTTACTGTGACGAGTGAACCGCTCAGGGCTTGGACTCTTCAGTCAGTTAATTATTACGACAAATTTTTCCCATTCACAAATGTACGGAAGCCCTAAGCAGTCATACATTCATACTTTTTTTTTTACTTCCTCTGTTTTCTCGTGATATCGAGTTCCCAAGTTAATGAATCAAATGTGATAGGCCTTGACCTGATGCTGACTGTTGGATGTGATGCGTTGATCAACATTTTCTCTGTTTTTTCCCCCCAAGATAACAGCAGCATACTTTTCTCAAGATCTTAAGGTAAGAAAACTTTGTTTTTCCTGAGATAAAGCCATAATTTGACATCTGGAGAAAACAAAAATGATAGTGCAGCACATTAAATCATCTCAACTGCAACGCTCTCGTGCTCATTGCTACAACAAACGCTCTCAAAGATTTTGATCTTGAGACATAAATAACTTGAGTTATTAGGGCGGGGACGTTTGATTCGAGATGTGAAAGAAAGAAAATTGTGACAATGAAAACAAAATTGTTGCATTTGCATGTAACTTTTATGATTCCATTTTTCAAAATGTTAGTATTGGCATCTTTAGCGTTGTCAGATCTGCTCTTTCAAGTGTCTTTTTGGACACCCCTGCTGTAGTCGTATATTAAATCATTGCAATTGCAACGCTCTCGTGCTCGTTGCTACAACAAACGATAAATAACTTGAAATCTGGAGCCGCTTAGGAGCTTTCGTAGGTGTGCATGTTTGGAACACATCCAGAAAGACTGATTCATTGTATTATTACTAAATGTCACATGTGTGACAATGTGAATCTACTTATAAAAGTTTGTGTTTGTATAGGCTGAAGGCTGATCATCATCAAACATCAGTGCATTTGTCAAACAAAGCATATTTTGCATATTTTGAAGTAAAACTTGTTGATCGAGGCAACAAGCCATGGGCCCCTCACAAAGCGTGCAAGCAGTGTGTGGAGAGTTTACGGATGTGGACGAAACGAACAAAGTTGGGGCACATTTGGTATCCCTGTGGTTTGGCGAGAGCAAAAACATCATTGCACAGACTTTTGTTTAGTGGAAACAAGCACATATCTACAGTCACTGCACATTTCTCCTTTCTTACTTTGCACCAAATCAACACTGCTAATTTGCTGCATATACTTTTGTACAATGTTTTTTTTTACTATTGCCATTTTGATATTTTATTATGTATAGTTTGTTCTTTATATTTTTATTCTTATGTTGTCACTGTGTGTAATGCTGCTGCTGCACTGTAATTTCCCGGTCTATCTATCTATCTATCTATCTATCTATCTATCTATCTATCTATCTATCTATCTATCTATCTATCTATCCTATATCTGTTAAGTACAGTATCTTTCATAATTTTTAAGAAAACAGGGATCCTATAGTTCAAAAACTTGACATGATAGAGGAAAAACTGAGATCAGTTTTTGATTCTGCATCCAAAAATTGGTTAAAAACAGCTGTCAGACCAAACTGAAATTTAATCTAATCTAATTTAATCTAATCTAAAACTAAAAACTGCATTATAACCTACATTTTTTGTTTTGTTTCTAGCAGAGTTTATTTATATAATATATAAAAAACAGTATATATATTATATATACTGTTTTTATTACTGACACAGTATGTACGGCTGAGGTCAGAAAATGTAATTCAGCTTTAATATTTTTTTTATTTTTATTTTACATGCAGACAGTGGTGCCTGTGTTTTATGACCACACACACACACACACACACACACACACACACACACACACACACACACACACACACTAACTTTAACCAGCAGCTAGCCTAGGAGCAGCTACTTCAAAGCTAACCGAGCTAAAAAAAAAAACGTCGTCGTCATGACAACGCCGCAGGTTTTCGGTCGCCGCTTTAACCTCGGGCTGACGCTGCAGTCAAACACGGTTCATGCACACGGAGGTTTGTTGTTATTATTATTATTACCGCTGCAGAGCTCGACCTCACGAAGATGGCGGACCTCCTCTTCGTTCACCTTCTTCCTCCTTCTTCCACAGCCGCCGCTGCTGCTTCTTCTTCGTCCTCTCCGTTTGTAATGGCAGGCAGCGCTGAGATGCACACCGCCACCTTCTGTCCAAAGTGTGTAACTGCACACCCTATTTCTAAAGCAGCGTGGGCGTCAAATAAACAAACCTCCTCCTCCGTTTTATGTAAATAAAACTATTTATAATAATAATCATAATACATTTTATTTTTATAGGCGCCTTTCTGTCACCCAAGGACACCTTGCAATTAATTAAAGTAGACAGCAAATAACAGAAACAAACAAAAAGAACCATAAAAGTATCAAATTACAAGAATACAGCATTAAAAACAATGCAATTGAATCAGTCAGATGGAAAAGGCTGTTTTAAACAGGATTTAAGTGCAGAGTGAGTTGATGTTCCTTATGACAGAGAGGGTAAAGGTTGGGAACCACAAATGTAGATTAGTTTTTGGTACCAAGATGTCAACATATAACATGCAGAGGTAAATGACCTATTTTCCCTCTGTGATTAAATTAAATAATAATTTTATTAAAAAAAGATTTTCACACAAGATTTTAAAACAAATAAACGTGTTTTGTACTTTAGCTCCATTTTCCAGCCTTCACATTTAAGTTGATTTATTTTCCAGGTTAAGAGCAAACATGCTGCCTCTGTCTGGTGCATCATCTGACACTGATACACCTTCATTTCCACCTGCTTAGTGCCCCCTAGTGTCTAATAAAATACAAAAATAAATGCAAAAATAACAAATAATAATAGTAATAAACTATTCCATAGCTCCTATAAGGTTTAAAATGCATGTTTGACTCCAGCTTGTCCTTTGGTGTGCATATTTCCAACAACCCCTCTACTAGGAATTTATGCATTTTTAATTTAAACTAATTGCTTAATTAAATTCCACAAACCAGACACTAAACATGGAGCTGGACCCTCAGTGTCTAGGTCTGTGCATTCATATCAGCCTTGTAAATGTGGATGCCCACTAGTCTGCGCTGCTCCAGTCTGCCTGCGGTCACGGTCAGTGAAAGGTAAAAGCGGTCCCAGCTGGTGTCTGGATGATCACTGTCTGGGTCTGGATCCTCCTCCCCCCACCCCACACATCCACCACCACCACCATGGATCACTGACAGGATGAGAAATAGGAGGCGGGCTCTAAATGAGACCGCATCCCACAACCAACACACACACACACACAGCAGTCTGCTCCGCACAGCTGAAGGACCCGCGGGACAGTCATATCACAGGATGAGGAAGATGAGGATAGTCTATGGATGCACCGCACGGAGCTCCAGGGTCGTGATGTAGGTTTCTGTGCTGCGGGTGGACGCTGACAGGTTTCTGGACCGGTCGCTCCTGGTCCTCCTCGCCTCATGCGATACAGAACGGTCCCGGGAAGAGATCCAGCAACACAAGGTCCAATGGTTTTTGCTCCTGCAACTGCACTAGACCCCAGAAACAGGGCATGGATATATGTAAGTCACCCTGATGGGTTTTTTTTCTTTACCAGACTTTAATATATGAACAGTTTCCTTGTGAGGCTGCTCTCACTTGGGTTAGGACATATGTCCACCCACAGACTGGACTTGTGATGTCTGCATGCGGCTGTAGTCCTCCATCCTCCATCATCATTTGGCTGCATTTTTAACTCCTCAACTCTGAGTTTGTCGCAGTGTTTTATGCTCATGTTAAATTATAAGGCTTTGCTGTGGGAGATGTGCATGGGTGGATGTCATAAAAGCTTAAAGGGAGACAGACGGTATATTGCGGCAGATTATCAGTCCTTAGGTGTCTGTCTGTGTGGACAGGCCGGGATGATGATGAGGCGTCCACCACCACCACCACCACCATCCCCCCACATCCTCCACTTCACCCCCCGGCAGACTGTCAGACAGCACAGTCCCCTGCAGCACAAAGAAGACGCTCATGGAAAACCAGTGGGGTGGTGGTTACTAGTGACAAATCTACAAATGCATACTGAGATTTAAAGTTACTGCAATCTTATTTTAAACATCTTGCTTAAGAAGACTTTTCTCTCCATAGTCTAGACAGGATTGTGTGTGTGTGTGTGTGTGTGTGTGTGTGGAGGTGGGGTGGCTATTTCAGTCATATGCAAATGAAACAAGGAAGGCCAGGGGTCAGTCTAATTGGCCAAGCAGTGTGTTTGCATGTTATGGTGCATGTGAAGCAAAGACAGGCAGGGATAGGTCAGTTAAATTGGGTAAATGCTGCAAGCTAGAGAAGATTTTGTATCTCTATGAGCACAAAACAGGTTCACAAGACTTGTAATAACTTAACTTAATAGAGATTTTAATTTAAAGGCCTTTTTACGGGTCGGCAGCAACATTTCCATTCACGCTCAGCGATGCCGTGAACGTTCGTTCTTACATTTGGAATACTAGTTTGATAAAACGATCTTAACTCAAGGTCAGCGTGATCAGATTTTTGAGTGCGTGTCATTGTTTTCTCCAATCATCCCACAATGCTTTGTGGCACCTGGCCTTTTGACAGCGGCCGTACCTGGAGCTAAAAGAACCAGCAGTTATTTTCAGGGTTTTGTTGTTACTGATCGACCTGGATAAAAATCCAGATCGTCCCAATACTGCACGTTCACCTTCCTTCTTTGTCTCCATATTATGATAGATAGAGGAAGAGCACAGGAGGCGAGCTTAAGTTATGGGGTGCATTAGTGAAGGGGGGTTGGTAGAGAAGGGCTGATGAGACAACCAAATGAAACACACACACACACACACACACACAGACCAGGTTTATTAGCAATGCACCAGACTCCTCATTACAGCCGGCTGCTGTCTCAGCTCGCATCCTCCCCAGGGTCAAGGGTGAAAGGTGAAGGCCTGTCAGTCACCCAGTGTCTGCCACTGCCTGAGCCTTTGTCTCCCTTCTCCTGCGTCCTCTTTGTTCGCACCGTGGGTGTCAAACGTGCAGTTTTCCATGTTTGTTTGCCTTTGACGCCACGACAATTCAACCAGACGTTTAATGCTCATTTAGAAATAGGTGCAATTCAAAGATTGAAGGGTGTTCACTCATGTTCATTCTGCTTTATGTTGTTGTTGTTGCACCAATGTTAATATGTTTACATGAATACATCGCAGACCTATGCAATAATTCAAGAAATCTCTGTATTTTGTCATATTTTTGAGTGATTTGGTTATTGATGAATCATATTTTTCAAGTCGGTATTAATACAACACTTCTGTGCCATATGTTTGTTCAAATAGGTATCAGTCGCTCATTACTAGAAATCACTGCGGTCCCTGCAAGAGCTCATAGTCTTATCCTGTTAGCTTTAAAACGCATTTTGCACAAATCAAAGCAGAGTTATAGGAGGAATATGACAAATTTTGTTCAGTGGACTTTACAGTTAGTACACCATATGATGCCATCAAGGTGCCAAGGTGCTGATTGTATCTCAGGTCAAAAAATGACGACAAGATTTATTATTTTTATTATGGCTAGTTTGGACTGTCTGAAATGAATTGGTTTCATTGTTGGTGTGATTCAAGGCGGCATTTATTGAGACACACGTAGCAGTCTTGTGCATTGCGATAGCTACATTTAGCTGGTCATGTAGAGTATGAAGAGAGAATGTGGTGTGTTGGAGACCTGGGACTCAGGTTGTATATCTATATATCTATATATATATCCATAACCCTACTGTTAGGCTCTGGCTTTAGAGACTACAAGGAACCACAAGGATTCCCTGAATTCTGGGAGCTCACTGTTCTGGTGGGGGTAATAGATTACTATGAGCTCTTCAGGATACGATGGTGCCTGACCATGAACAGCTTTGTAGATGAGGAAGATTTTACAGGAAAGCTTAAATGGAAGAAATGTGAACCTGGTTCCTGCACATTTTGCTGCAGCATTCTGGATCAACCGCAGAGACTTATTTGGGGCAGTCGGATAAAAATGCGATAATCCAGCCTAGAAGTGACAAATGCATGGACTAGTTTTCATGGATCTGTTTGAGACGAGACGTGTCTGATTTCTGTAACATCCTAACATACAATCCTAGTTTATTACATTTGCAGCTGAGGCTGATGGGAATAAACCAAACTGGTTTCTTCATATCTTTTTCTAGTGTTTTTACAGTCTTTGTGCTAAAGGGAACCGTGCCAAATAAACCCGGCTGGGGCTATTGTTTACCTCCATGAAGAGCTGATTGTGCTTTTCAAACCAGCGCTAAGCTCCAAATGCCAGATGAGTTGAAGAAGAGGCCTGTACAGTTTACAGAGTCACAGAGAACACATGTATACACAAAATATTTCCCGCTCTACCCCCAAAATGAATTAAAATCCAGTATATTCTGGACACTGGTGCCTTTGGGAGCTGATCTTCATTGAATGTTGGTGTGTAGGACATGAGACACTGTAAACTTTAATAACTGTAGCTGGAGGTAAAAGTCATGTATGCTCCCCTCTGCTGCTCCAAGGAAGAAAATGAAAAGGCTTTTTGTCGACGAGTAAATTATGGTTATTAAATACCGGAGAATGAATAAACCATTTGGAAGATAATGTGAGAAACTTGTTAGCTGACTGTATCATACTCAGTGCATTAAGGATAGATACATAATTATGTTTTGCAGGTTTCAAAGGTGTAATAAGGCGGCTAGTAGTAGTTGTAGTTTGAACATGTATTTCATAATCTGAGCGTATGTAACGTCCTCTCTGTTTTTCTCTCTGTCTCTCTGTGTCTGCAGCTGAACTGGAGTTTGTTCAGATAATAATAATCCTGCTGGTGATGACTTTCATGGTAGTCGTGATCATCTGCCTACTCAACCACTACCGGCTGCCAGCCCTGGCCTTCTTCAGCAGGCTCAGCCACACTCAGAGAGACCAGGCCACGCAACTGGTAGGTGACACTGTCAGAAACTGTTAGATTCTTGTTAAATATTTAGACATATATATCAAATAAATAGCTAAAATACATGAAGATTGTTATCCTGTAAATTCTGTAACAGTATCTAAATAAATTCCAGTGTTGGTCATGTGAATTTACTGCATGTGTGTGTGTATGGTGTAACATAACAAGAAAATCTGATAATACTGCCGACAGGCTTGAACATTCCTGGAAACGCACGGCTTTAACTCACAGGAATGTGATATTTTTGGTAGTTTATGGGGCCGGAGCTGAACACTGTCTGAGGTAGAAAACACTGTGCAGAGTGATGAAAACATCTGTTACTGTAACTAAAACAGCTGAAATGAACGGCTGCTAAAAGTGGCAGGTTATATTTGAATGCTTGGTCGACACATCGACATCATACTGAGATTTTAAGACGGATCCCTTCAGAAGAAATGCGATAGATCACTGCTCTTTGGTGGACAAACTATGCGCCTGCTCATGTTGAGTCTCTGTAAATCATTCTATAAAGAGTACAGTCTGCACTTGACCTGTGAGGAAAGTGTCATGAGATAACCTCTTGTGATTTTGTGCTATATAAATAAAACTGTTTCTACATTTGACAGCTAAATTGGCCAATCGCAGATGTATCAGTCGGGCTCTAGGGAACGTATTCTGATAATAATAATGATTATTACACTTTATACTTATGTCTGATTTAAATAACAATCAGAGTTTAGTCTTTTTTTCTTGGATTTGATTCATCAGTACTGGCCATTTATCTGAGTTTGTGTTGCAGTAAAGCAAATATACTCATGTACTATGTGACTCACCGTCCCTCTCTCTCTCTCTCTGTGTCTCAGGATGGCAGTGAGTGGTCAGACAGTGTGCTGACTCAGCAGAGAAATGGTGAGGTGAGTAATGCCGAGCTTCATGTCGCCCATTTGTCTCAGAAAGCCGGAGTGCCCTCTAGTGTAGATGAACAGCATCCACAGCCATCCATCCATTTTCTAGAGATGGAAGTATTTGGTGACACCTCTGTCCCTCTGTGTCCAGGTGATATGCGGCCATCTAAACAGCCTGCCGCCCTTCATACAGCAGCAGCGACTGTGTCGCTTCCAGCCCACCTACCCCTACATGCAGCAGGAGATCATCAACCTCCCCCCCATTATATGCCTGTCGGACGGGGAGGAGCTGCTGCCCTACAAGGGTCCCTGCAGCCTACAGCTCCGTCACCCGGACCAGCAGCTGGAGCTGATCCGAGCCGCCGTGCGCGCTCCACCGAACCGGACCGTCTTTGACGGCGACCTCATAGACATTTATATACACAGTAAGAGCGTGCAGGCTCCCAGCAGTAACTCTGGAACCGACAACGCCAGGATGGAGGGTCCTCCACCCTCCTACAGTGAAGCGATGGGGGACTACCCCGTCTCCACAGCCTCTTACAGCCAGTACAGCAATAATGCCTCGCATGCAGACGACGCGTCAGGACGTGAGAGTCCGCGGACAGTATTTGACGCCGGCAGCAGTGAAAGCACAACAGCCTCCACTGACTCGAACAAGAAGAGCTGACAGACGAGAGAAAAACAAACTCAACAGTCTTTAATCTGCATATTTCTTTCAGCTCTACTCTAAAACACGAAGCGATCCCCCGGAGCTGAAACTGTTTTTATGTAACATTAAAAGCTGCAAGAATTTTTATTTATTTATTAGGTACTAAAACAAAAAAATCTCTTGCTTTGTTTGTCTATTTTTGTATGCGTTTCATTTCTGCATGCTCACGTCGTGGACAAGTCAAACTTTGTTTCTGTCCAAGTTTCTGTTTTTGATTTATCGGACCTATGTGCACAAATCCCAGAATCGAGTGCCATGATTCATAACTGTCACTGATCATGGGAACGTACTGTAGTATGTAATGTAAGCCAATCTGAAGTTGCACTAACTTATTGTTATTTTCTTGTCGAGGAGCTCTTAAGATTGTGTGTTTGTGTTTTCTGTGACGGGACTCTGAAGGATTGTTGAGCCATTTTTTTTCTGATTCTGATGAATATTGCTGAGAAAATGAAATTTTTTAATGCTTTTGAGACCTGATGTTATAGATCTATGCTTGTTTGTATTTATTTATTTGATGCTGGCAAAGCCTGTAATAATTTGTTAATGTTTGTTTCGGTCACAGTTCAGGGAGTTTTACCGTAATCTCCCAGCGTAGCCTGACCTGGGACTTGATACTGTCTTTTATCACTCCTTACTGCTGCTGCTGCTGCTGCTCCATTTAAGTACGTCACTTTTAAATTTGTGTGTTTAAATTGTTATTTAGGTAGATTTTTTTATTCTGTTATTTCTCCTTTAAACAAGCTCTCGTTATTTAAAGTTTACAATGTTTTCCGACGTGTTTTCAAGGAGGGTTTGCATGTTACGTGGATATGAGCTAACTCTGTGCCTGATGGTGACATTGCATTGGCCACAGGAAGCCACTTGCACTTAAAAAAAAAAAAAAAAAAGCCCCCCCACCTCTGTTGTGCCTCACTTCCAATGGTGCTTTTTTCAGCAGTCTGACTCTTGAGTCTTGATCTGTACAGTACTGTATATAACTTAATATATTATGCACATGCCCTACCCACACAGTGGGCGGAAAAAGAACCACGAGAGAACAGATACTATAACAGATTTTCTTTTAGCATGGTGGTGGTCTTGGTGGTCTGCCTCGCTCAGGGAGTTGTTGAAGATGAGTATCTGCCAGCTGCACACTGTTTTATCATACGTCCAGCTTATGAACCGTGGATAGAAGTCATTCAGTGGTCTTGTAGCCTGTGATTGATAGCTCCACCTTGGCCACATGAATTAAATTAAGGATTCAAGGAGTTTTATTTGTCATTACAACACATGTAAACATGGGATGCAAAGAAATTGGTTTCCCCTGGTCCTGGAGCAGCCCAATATCCAAATATAAAGTATAATATATAATATAATATATATATATACATATGTATATATAGAACATAAAATATAAAAAGTAAAGGCAAATTTAATTTTAAGAAAAAGTATATACAATGAATAGAAAAACAACAACAGTATAACACCATGGTGAGGTAGTGAGATGTATAATACTCACTGAAAACCCTGAGACTGAATATATTACCGTAAATGTACCGTGAAACTAAAACAACGAGCTGAAAGACTCTAAAGTACCTTTGTGGGTGGCGACCCCTTTCACAGTAGTCAAGTGAAGCATTTCCAAAGTCCCACATCGCCCTCTAGTGACCGGTTAAAACATCTGCTGTGAAAAGAAAGTGGAAGTAGACAGACAGAAGCTTCTCCAAACTGGCTGGCACACTGACTTCCACCTACTATTATTATACTAGTGTATATATTATATACTGAATATTGATAAGTACCTCATAAAACCCAACTTCAGACTACTCAAGCTGTCACTTTAGACAAATTGGCAGACTTAAACGAGAAACTACTTTGACTAATAAGGATTTATTTGGCTCATCACACGTTGAGATTTTGCCCATGCCTGAGTCAGATACATCTCAGTGAATATAGGACGAGATGCTATGAAGAAGATCTTTGCAGAGATGGGGTTACATCTACTTTAAATTCAAAAGCTACAGACTTTAATTTTCTTCATCAACTTATTTACAGAAGTCATTTTTTACAGGCAGCTTACTGAACAACCATGAAGGTCATGAACTTTTTTTCAACGTCTGAAGGGGGGCGTGGCAGGAGAAGTTTGAGAAGCAGCGGTTCAGCTATGGCTGATGTCAAATGTTAAAATGATGATGCTGCTCGATGAAAAGACAGATCAGAGGATCATCAATTCAAACCTCTGCACACTTTCAGGTAAAGCCATCTAATAGTAGAAGAGTCAGCCAGGTTCCTCCTCAGATCTACAAACAAACATCATCCTCAGAGAGATGCTGCAAGAACAGATAAAAGCAACAACTTGTCGTGCAAGCGTGCATTTCTTTCTGAAAGTGGGTGTCAAGACTGCGAATGCCACAGTGCATCGAAACATTTCCTGCTATATACTGCTGCAGTCTTCCTCCCCTCCTCTCTAGGGAGATTCACACAAACAAGCGGATGCTTACATACCCACACACACACACATAGACACATAGACACACACAGTTAAGGTGTCTAATCTCAGTAGCCAAGTGGTAACCAGTGGCAACACAGGTTTTAGACCATAAAGTGAAAGGAGCTTTCTGGTAATGCTGGAACAAAACCCCCTTTGGCACTTTGTGGAAGAATCAGAATAATCTTTCCAAAAAAAAAAAAAAAACCTCTTCTTGTAGCTCGTACAGCATCTCCAGCGGATCCGCATGGTGAGGACCTGACGTGAGATCTACAAGGTGCATGCCAGCAGGAAAAAATGTGTAACTGCGATGGAGGATATAATTTGGACTACACCCAGTAAATCAGAAAATGTTGCACACATTCTGCGGACATCCTAACATCCAGTAAGAAATATATATATATAATACTTTCTGATGCTTGTGCATGAGTTTGTGTCATAGCTACACACACCCTCAAACAGAAATCTAATACGTGTGCTTATAAACTATCAAATTTTGTTTCCGATTAGGATGTTTGCAAAGAGCAAATCATGCTCTATAGCAAGCATCCACAGACAGCTGAACACTGTGTGTGTGCATGTGTGTGTGTGTGTGTGTGTGTGTGAGGGGGCGGTGATGATTCAGAAGTCAGATTTCTCACAGGAACAGCCACTTCACTAGAAGCAGAAGCACATTGCAGTTGGCCGGTGAGGAAAGAATTTTCATTTTTTTTTTTTTAGTTTTTTTTTTTTTTAGTTTGGTTTCTCTTCGGTTAAGAGATCAGAGGCATCCACCACCACACACAGCGCGCAGACACACACACACATATTTTGGATGTTTCATTTCGCTGCTGACTGCTGTTTGAATCTGTCATTGTGAGAGAATACAGCTGTGACAATGTCCAGAGTTGCCAATCTGTCGAAGCTGCGGCAAGAGAGGATGAGGGAGATCAACCTGCGGGTGAGTTGTGCACTGTGTTCATGATTTGAGAGTTTTAAAAGACAATAGCGTCACGCTGTTCAGGCTTTTAATAGGATGTCACCACAGAAAAGTACATAACTATTCAGCCGTGTTTTATGATTCGTATCTCTGTATTTCTGTCACTTCCCCCTCTTCTTCCTATATATGAAGTCACTCCCTGTTTTTGCTCTCTCACCCACAACACATTTCCTCTTTACTAACACAAGGCCTCGCACGGCACACAAGCCCTGATACAACGTTTTTCTTTTGCAGGATACGCCTGTATGTATCTGTGCATGTAGGTGGTGGTGGTGGTGGTGTATGTATGTATGTGTTTGCCTGCTTGTACACAGTGTGATTGGTGGATACTGGATATTTGACTAGAGCAACTGTTGCCATAGAAATGGAAGTGTGCGCGCGTGTGTGTGTGTGTGAGAGATATTAGAATGTGTGTGTATAAATAGATTTATATAAAAAAGCACTCAGGCCTGGACTTATTAAGGATTTTGCACCAGATTTGATTTCATTTGTAAGGTGCGTATACGAGAGAGTCACACACACACACACACGCACACACACACACACACAAAGGTGGAGGCAAGTTAACACAGGTTTATTATGTAACGTGCCGGATTCACTCAGGTCGCACAATTAGCACTTCTTGTAAGCCATCAGCTGCACGCCATCTCATCTACACGCTGACCTCTCTCTCTCCCACTCTTCTGGAGTTGCTTTCAGTGGCTCCTATTGTGTTAATAATACATTCATATATGTATATATATGTATATATCTTGTGGGAGTAGGGGGTTGTCAGTGTGTTTTGGGGGTCCCTCAAGGCCATAAGGTTGGGAACTGATGTTTTAAAGCAAGTGCAATCGACTGAGTTTTAATATTTTCAATAGAAATCTTTAGTTTTTCTTAAACTGAAACATCTACCTTGCATTAAAATCCACACAATAATCAGGCATTAATGTAGCTTCATGTCTAATTCCTGTTTTTGGAAGTATTATGACATATTACACAAGGCCGACTTGTGCAAAGCTGCCTTGACCGCTGCGTTATAGTCATTGTTGCTGTAGTTATCATGCTGCTTGTGTCAGTTAGATTTCATATAATTACACAAGAGTCATGAATGTGTAATAGGCCATTTATGTTTTAATATGGAAGCGGATTTGATATTTCCTGGTCTCTAACACAGACACACATCAATCGATTAAGTTATTCATGTGACATATTTGTCATAGTTCCTTATTTCCTACATCCTGTGTGTGTTTGAGTTTTGTTTATCTCAGTGTCAGAGAGAAATATGTGCGGCATTGTCATATGTCGGTCAGCAAGGCTAAACTTAAATCACCCAGGGTGCTCTGATGCCCGTTAGGAATCAATCTGGGTTACTGGACCACTTTCCGTCCTCACAGCCCGCGTGCAGCTGTCTTCAAAAGTGGAACGCCTAATACACGACCTGAGAAATGCACACGTACAGTACACAACCGTGTGAAATAACAACGATGATACAGGAGCAGAACAATCATGTCATGGTCATAGCGAAAGAGTGGATATAAAAGTGATGCACTTTCGATATGGGGCCGAAATTGGAGAAGTCATCCCAGGCTCGGTGTTTGGAAAGGGTATGCCGGTGGAAAGGGTCAGGAAGGAAGTAGGGGAGGTAGGAGGGGGGTGAGACATTCATATGCCATGAAAAGGACTTTGAACTGAATCCCTCGCATAAAAAAAGCCATGGAGGTTTTTAGGACAGTAGGGATGTGGTCTTGTATGAAAGTTCGAAGTCAAGAGGGACTCTGGACTCGATAAAACAATTGATCAGAGTTTCGGGCAGCTGAGATGAGTGGATAAGTGGAGATAGACAGTATTTACAAATGTACATATTTAACTTTTTTTGGACGTTTTATTTTATGCAGACGGTGATGATGTTTCTGTCAAAGGTTACTCTATGGTTACCAAAGCACAGGGAGCACACAGCTGTCTATTCTGTGCTTTGTTGTCTGTTTGTGCAATTGTTGCATAGTATTTGGGTTTTTTTGCAATTTAGCCCTACCTCAATTTCAGAGAACACCACCACTGTAAATATGAACATCTGTATTGTGTATTTGTTACATTACTTATGTGGTGCAACAGCTCAAGATGTAGCAGCCAGCTCGGCGTCTGTCCTTCAGCCTTTTATTTCACGAAGCTCTCGGCAACGACTAAAAGTCAGTCTGAGTTACGTTTGTCTGCTTGGTCGGTCTCTGCTTTTTTCTCTTTAGCTTCCTAAAGTCCTTTTGGATTTCTTCATCTCTGCCGTGTCCGCAGAGGCAGGTGAGATGAGTTATATATTTTCTCTATCACGCAGCTCCGGTTCTGGCACGACACTGGCACCAGGCTGTTCGGTTACATGTTGCTTTTTATATTCTTTGAGAAGACGTTACATAATATTTTTTATCTTGAGTTGACTGGGTTGAAGCCAAGTTTTAACTGTAAGGCTGGGTGGATGGTGGACAGAATTAGGGCCTGGATTTATCAAGTGTTTCAAAGTAGCAGGATGTGTTTTCATGTATTATAGGTGTGTGCTGCTTTATATTGTTCTGTGTGGCTCTGTGTAGTCATCATGTGTGGATTAGATCAGTACAGATCTATGAACTACGTCCAAATTTCTCACAAAGTGATTATAAGTCACAGTTTTATGACTGTTGTTAACTTGTTTATAGCATTATAGGTGTTTTTTTAGTCATAAAGTATTATGAATACATTATAATAATTCTCTATGAATGCCCACATGCAGCAAATGAATCATGATGTACATGAAGGATGAACGTCATCATCATATTTTTGCATAATATAATCTTTACCCTACTTGCGTTATTTTACGTAAAACCTACAAATAGCACCATAGAAGCAACACTTCATTTTGAATATTTAAAATGTCAAATATCAGGAAACTACAACACGTCGTAATTTCCACAGTTTTCAGTGTCGTAAAGCAGCGACGTCACATCTTTCTCCCAGGAGTAGTCCTTCTGCTTCTGCTGAAAGTAAGTGGGGGAGGCTGGAGGTAGGAGTATTTATAGTGCCAGAGTGATTCTGCAGCACTTCATATGATACAGAGCTCAGAGAGGTGGAGAGAGATGAGTCTATTCACAAGTGCTCCAAAAACTTCCTTTACAGAGATGTGGATTAAAAAAGACCACCTTGGATTGAGTGAGGGGAAATTAAGGGGGATGTTGAAAGAGGTAGAGGTAGATTATTAGAGCCAGGCTGTTTGAGATAAGAGGGGCGAGTGTTATAAGTAAAGTTGTCCCAGGACAATCAGAATTGGATACGATGAATGAGGCCAATGCAGATCGCAGAGTTTTGTCCACATCAGTTTTGCAAAGCTGTTCTCCTTTACATCAGCTATGAGGATGATATGTGGGACCCACAGTAATGTCATATTAATATGGGCCCATTATAATGACTTAATATACCATTTTATTCACTTGTTTCTTTATTTTATTCTGTAATACTTCATGTTATTCACTCATGCAGTAATATGCCCTTTCACACTAGCGGCTAAGTTTTTTGATCGTGTAAATTTGTGGTGTCTGGAAGAAAGTGAATGTCGTGCAGAAGGTGTTAACAGTGTGCAGCACGTTTTCACAGAGTGCTAATGTGCCTGTGTGTATGTACAGAGAAAAGTTTTTATTTTGAATTTATGCACGCCTGGAAGTCTCTTCACAGCACTTGTTGCTGAGTCTATATAGCCACTTTTATTTATTGTCAGCCAGTTTTGTTTAATCATTTTAGTCCTGTGCTCTTTTCTGAATAACTCTACAAAGGACACAGAGGAAGGCAGTTGTATATTTAGCATTTTGTGAGCTGCAGAGTGCAGCAGGCTTCAGAAGAAGCAACAGATACATGCATGTTAATATCGACTGCTTGTTTGTTGGTTTGTTTTTAATCCAGAGATGAAGGAGAATCAAACTGGGATGAAATATTTCTCTCTAGATATTTGACAACTTTTAAAGCAATTTCTGAGTTGCTGCAGTAAACGTGTGGAACACTACAACTACTGAGTGTGTGGGTGAAAATCAACTTCAATTAAAATTCCTTCTACTACTACTACTACTATCACTGTAGCTACTCTAAATACAACACTACTACTACCACCACAACTATTGCTATCGAATAACTTAGTCGAATAACTTTCTTAATTTCTAAACTATTTACTTTTTCTTCCATATTGATGTCAGCCATCCATAGTTAAGATGTGGAAACGTTTCCTGTCTGTTCTGACTTCTGCTTTTTTTACGACCATGTTCTTTTCCGAGCAGCGGCGTTCGGTAAAGAAGAAAAACACTACGAATAGATGAGACAAATGAGCACGCAGGAGAAATACAGTGAGTGGCTTCACACTTACTTAATTTTAGAGAGTCCACACGGCTCATAGAGCGGCGACTGCTGAGGTTGGAGCCAATGTGTAAGTACCTTAAATATCACTGATGGGTAACTTGATACTGGCTCCAAAAAAATTCAGATTTCTTCTGGAATACTAAATCATGATGGTCTCAGTCATGTGTGGTGGTGGTGCTCATTTTGGAAGTTATTTCCTAATAAAAAATGAATAAAATGCAATAAAATGTTTTATTTCAGGGCTGAGCAAGTACTTTAATGAGTATCTGATAGTATATCAGAGGAAGATATCCGTTTTATAATAAACTTATCCTGTAAATAGTTCTGTTGGGGATCGAAAACATTGCTCTGAAGTTCAAGGCGGTTTTGTAGTTTTCTGATAAATATTGTTTACGTTGTGTAAACTGTATCATAAAAAGTTCAGTTCCTGTTCACACGGAACAAAACGAAAGAACAACTGTGAGGACAAAAGGAGTTTTTACATTGCATATGTATTCAGGCAGCCTACACACTTTTTCTACAGACGTGCAGTTCTGCCGTTGTTGTGGTTCAGGAGTTACACTAACAAGACCCACAAAGGATGATGTCGCGCAAAATTCAGGTAAGTTTCCATGTTGCTTAAAGCTTTTCTGCTACATGTAATATTGGCGATTTAGTGGCCCCCACAGTTCCAGATCTCAGCCAAATATCAAGCATCCAGCTAATATTACTGACTAGTCCAACAGCAAAGAAGCCCAACTCTGCACCTGTCTTTCAGCCTTTTATTTCACCGAGGTCTCGCCAACTAAACGACTAAAAGTCAGCTCCGGATTAACTCTTATCTGGCGGCTTCTTGCTCCTCTCGTTTTCTTTTCTTAGCTTCCTCTGTCAACGTCCTCTTCGGTCTTTCCACCTCTGTCCATAGAGGCTGCTGAGCCTGGTCACACTGCACGCTTGCCCAGCTCCGGTTCTGGCACGACACCGCCAACATGCCCTAAAAAACTAACATTCCTCCGGTGCTTCTGGGCTCACACTCCAGTCATCCCGGCTAACAAACGGAGCTAACATTAGCTAACAGCGGCTACAGATGGCAGCAGATTACTTCACTGTCCGTCAGGAAAACTCTGTAAATCACAGAGATGATGCAGACCAGCTGCATGATCCAGTTTCATAAAAATCAGTGAAATTGTTGATAGCCTTTACGTACTTTACGTAAGGGGCTGCTTGTGTTTCAGAGATACAGCATGTCTCTGCATATCAGCATGTATTGATAAGGTAGTTGACGTATTACTGAGTAGATACTGTGTCTTGATTCAGTGATTCAGTGGCATTCTGCAGGAATACTGTTACATTATCATGACTAGACAAGAAATTATGTGTTACGCTGTGTGCAGTGATATCAATTTGTTGTCTACCTTTAGAGATTGAAACAAAAATATAAATCATTAAAAGTTGTTTAAACACATGGTCGGCCTTTTTACATTTGCACAAAATCACATTACACTCTACACTACTCACCTGGAATATATGTTGTATACTTTTTAGATGCCAACTCACCCACTTGCAAATGTCCGCTCTTCATGCCAGACCCATAATAACTGACTACACCCATCTACTATCACACAGAAACAAACAAACAAATTAATAAATACAGCAAAGATTTAGACTCTTAAAATAACACATACAGACACAACTAACTTCTGGATTGCATGATGAGGAAATGCACACTACCAGCCTCTCGCACCACTCACCAAAGGCTGATCACTCCACTCAATGACTGTCCGAACACTTAATAAAAAGTCACTGACTTCTATAGAAATCTAGACAGTAGTTTGATGAATGAATGTGTTCTGGGTTTGAACCACCTGTCGGTGAGTTGGGATGGTTTGCATGTTCTCCTGGTGTCTGTGTGGATTCTTCTCACAGTCCAAACGTGATTAACCAACTAACCTCCATGACTGTTGAGCATGAATGCCTGTTTGTCTCATGTGTCGCTTGTTGTCTGGGGTGTACCCCGTCTCTCGCCCAACGTCGGCTGCGATCGGCAGTTATTTAAAAAAGGGTGGATGGTGAGAGAGAAATGAGTCACTTGCTTTCTTTCTCGCCTATTTCTTCTTCTTCTTACTCATGGCTGCAGCTACCTGCTCTCTCCACGGCAGAGATGAAAAGATGAAATGCAAAATGCCGTTTATATTCGGCAAAGGTTGACACAGACGAGAAGACTAACAATGCTTTTTGTGCCCGACTGCACTTACACAGGGCTTTTGTCTCTGACCTTTCAGCTGCGCCTGTGTGCATGATGCGCTCACCTGTGACTGATCTGTAATTATGCTTTAACATCCCTCCAGTGTTTGTCAACTCTTCCCCACTTATCAAATGATATAACAACCACGTTGCTGTAATCTCTCCTCACCGCACAGGTCATTTGACACGGCTACAATTTCTTTAGACACAAGTTTTTCTCCCCCTATTATTATTTTTTGATGTAGTCATGATCATTTTATATTCAGGCCTGGTTCTTTGAGGGTGCGAAAGCATGCATCACACCATCGATTTAGCACCTTTTAAATAATAAATGCAAAGCACAAGGTGGTAAGTCTTACAGGAGCATGGGCCATGTGGGTGTCTTCATGCACATCTTCTATGTATGTGGTATCATTTACCCTTATATCAAGTAGAATGAATACTGAGCTATAGAAACCGATTTAGTTACTGATTCATATTTAGTTTGGACATGTTTATTTATCAGAATGCAGAATATTGTGTCATTATTTTCTTGTGTTTTTGGGATCCCCATGTACCGAATCCCTCAAACGTTTGGCTTGCATCTTTCTTCTTCACACACAGGCACACAGGAAGTATTTTTCATATTTTGTCTCGCTTTGTTTCTCGTTTGTTTGTTTTTCCCAGAATAAAGAGAGAGAGAGAATGAGGGAGCGAGAGAAGGCGGCGAGGGAGAGGGAGGCACGTTACAGCAACGGTCACCTCTTCACCTCGTTGACGGTGTCGGGAACGACACTCTGTACAGCATGCAACAAGAGTATTACTGCCAAGGAGGCGCTCAGCTGCCCCAGTAAGTCACACAGTTACGGCCCATCTTCATGTACAGGAATGGTTTTTTAACTTCTGTCATGCCTCCCCTTCAGAGGCTTAAAAAAGTTAATGCCCCCTGAAACCACATCAATCAGTTCAAGCTGAACATTGGATTTTGCAGATAATAGCATCAGCCAACTCTTGTTTGTTTATTTTCCTACATAATTCATATGAATTCAACTTGGTTCATTCCATATTTTTCCCACCCAGCAGTGGATCTACACCCTGAAACACAGTGAGTGGTAGAAGACTCAGGCAGAAGTTAAAGTTCAGTCAGTGCTCTGCAATGTGCCGTGTGTCATGTAAAGAGATCAAGACTTTACATCTTTGTGTTCTTTATGTCGTCATTTTTTTCCAGCATGCAATGTCACTATCCACAACCGCTGTCGAGACACTTTGCCAAACTGCGGCAAAATGAAACAGAGGGTAAGACAGCGACACCACAAACCATCACTCAAACTGTAATCACTGAAAGATAATTCAAGGTTCAGGGTTTGTTCTCTACAGATATCGAGGGAGCTTGAATCAAAATGATGTAATGCAATGAATAACTCTAAGCTACTGACACTTTACCTTTAGACTGGGTGATTTTCGACAGTTTGAAACAAAGGTTGATAGAAATGTGGCAAAATCTTTGATCCTCGTCAGATCAAACTCAGAAAATCACTGAAGGCCGAGTTGGAGCTGACATAGTCGGACATTTAGGGGCCAAATTCCCACAATGTGACAGCTGCTACGACTCACAACAAACCAACAGGAGGTTGTCAGTGGGTATATCAGATTAGGAGCTTGTGTGGTGTCGCCTCTTTTTGTGATTTTCTATAGTATTGTACAGTATTTACAATACTTTACAACAAAATTATAGGAATATATACAATATATATATCTTTAAAGACATAAAACATGTTCATAGTTCAAGTACTTTGGAAAATGACTTGTCCTGATTTTTAAAAGTAGAATGTTCTTGTGCAAGATACGCTGATTTGTGTCCTTTATTAAACCCAGCAACAGAAGACGGCCCTAATGCGGAATAACTCATCTTTGCAGAACGTCACGCTGCGCACAAAAAGTGAGAACTTTTCTGACACACAATGTTGAATTGTTTGAATTGTCATTGTCCTCAACCTTTTATTTCTTTTATCCCATAGCTCCAGGAATGCGCGAGCGTCCGAGTTCGGCCATCTATCCCTCCGATAGCTTCCGACAGTCCCTGCTAGGATCCCGCCGTGGTCGCTCCGGCCTTTCCTTGTCCAAGAGTGTCTCCACTAACAACATCGCAGGGTGAGCCTCACTTTCATTGGCCAGCAGCTACAATACAATGTAGGAAAACTGACAATCATGACACCCGTCGGATCCAGTTAAACATCCTATTAAAATACATATAGGACTGAAAATTGTACCATATATATATATTGCATATATTTCCTAAACTCATGCTGGAACCATAGAGCCTGCTGTCAGGCTTATCCTCCCTTGTAATTCATGCTACATGTGCTGAGTGGAGCAGGATTACTGACAGCAGGCTCTTCTGGGCCAATTTCTACCAGCAATGTTTCTCGCTGAGCTTATGTACTTTACTTTTACTGCAGTAATACCAGTGGTGTGTGTGTTTCTGCGTGTTGTAGGAACCTAAATGACGACTCTCCTCTGGGGCTGCGCAGGATCTTGTCCCAGTCCACAGACTCTCTCAGCTTCAGGGCCAGAGCTATGTCAGTGGAGTCTCTCAACGATGACGGTACCAGAACATTCAAACTATACATTATAGTAAAACGGCTGGAAACTCATGACACGCCATGCAACCTGGGGCAAGAACTATGTAGTTTGTTTGACATTTCTACAACCAACTATCTTAGGCAGTGTCTTAGGTAGTTGCTGACCCTTGGTCTGTGATCTTTTATGCTGATGATCGTCTCTTGTTTAGGAGACATCTACTATACTTCAGTGCTGGAAGAGATGGAGTACGAGGGCCAGGACTTTAAGGCCGACTCATGGAGCATGGCCGTGGACACCGGTTACTTGCAAGCACACCGTAAAAATGTCATCAAGAGGCAGGACGTCATATATGGTGAGAAAAACATCGTCCGTTTTGCAGCAGTAGTTTATTAGTATCTATGACGTGCAGTTCCTCTAATGTGTGATGTGGGTATGTGTCCTTCGCAGAGCTGATTCAGACAGAGCTGCACCACATGCGAACGCTGCACATCATGGAAAGGGTGTTCAGGCAGGGCATGCTGGAGGAGCTTCAGCTGGATCCCAGCACCGTGCATGCCCTGTTCCCCTGCCTGGACCAGCTGATCAGGATACATTCCCATTTCCTGGCACAACTTCTCCTGCGGCGCAACAACAGCCTGCAGCCTGGATCCAGCCGCAACTTCACCATTCACCAGCTGGGAGACATACTACTAGAGCAGGTGACTGCGCTGCATATATGAACCATAAGAATCAGACGACTAGAGTTTTATCAGGGACAACCAGAGATTCATTTATGATTGTGCACACCATGAAATGTGATTTCCAAACATATATTTCTCCAGATAAGAGATACTAGGTCTGAACAATGTCTCTATGTGTTCTTCCATCAGTTCTCAGGCCAGTGTGCAGATGACATGAGGAAGACCTACGCTGAGTTCTGTAGTCGCCACTTGAAAGCCGTCAAATTGTACAAAGAGCTGCTGGCCAGAGACAAGAGGTTCCAGTGCTTCATACGGGTGAGACAGACACATCAAATACACAACATGTATTTTTTGTAAATGGTTGTATCAGCCCTGGCTTGTCCCAGGTGTACCCTACCTCTTGTCCAATGTTAGCCGGGATTGGCTCTAGCCTCCAGCAACCCTGATAAGCGTTTATGGAAAATGGATGGAAACCATAAATAAGTCCCCGAACAATAGCCCCGGCAGGCTGCCTTTGGCTGTTTGGTCTTTAGTTTCTGTGTCTTACTTGAAACTTGAAACACAAACTCATGGCGGCCGTTTCTTTGACATTCAGTCCTGTTTGAAATAAGTTCTCTCTGGATTTTTGCTGTTTTGACAGAAGCCCAGCTTAAATATTGCTTCATTTCAGTGCAGTAATGTTCAAGTGTTGTTATGATATGCTCAGAGGTTTTCTCACAGTCTTTTTTACTTGAGTAGAGTAGTAAACACATTTGCTTCTGCCACACAATAACTGGATATCCTACTCCAGGGGAGCTTTGTACTCCAGGAAGCCTTAATTTAGGAAATGATGCAGTGTAATGGTGTCTACATTTCCCGGTGTATGTGTCTGCCTGTTGGGCTGGGATGATTGAAGCTAGAAGAGAGGCTGGACTATGACGCCATTGGTCAAAGTGTCAAGGGTCAGAATGGCAGCTCCTAACCCCTAATAACATTGACACAGGATCGCTATGGTGGGGATAACCCCTGGATCCCAAACAATACACTGGAACACCTGGAAATGGAGTTAGTCTGGGAGGGGAAAAAGCCTGTTTGAGGCTGGTTATTGATGGTGTGATTACTTTACCATATGATAACTGATGTCATGACATATGTGACAGCACATATAACGAAGGAGGCCAGAGAGGTTAGACTGGTTTCAGAACTGCAAGCATCAATACCAATGGCATATTTTCTCTTTATGGACAGGAGCTTGTAGAAGAAGGAAGGTGTAAGGTTTATGTTTCAGATCATTATGATGTTTTGTGACAAGATTAATCCTCCCCAAACATCTGAGCCACTTCTACCATAAACTGACAATCAAGGTCAGGAAAGGTCGGGAGGGGCACCGTGTTGAAGTGACGCTTGCCCAGGAACCACAAGTGGACCCTCTGGCCTAATATTATGCATGTGTTGAATATCATCCATTAAATGTTATGGTGGAGTGCGGAGGATGAGTTAAGGAGTCTAACAGCCTGGAAAGAAAGTCTGGTAGTGAATCAGTGGATATTCTGTATTGCTTGGCAGACAACAGCAGAAAATACAGACTGTTGCTGGGGTGGGTATTGTTTTTTTAATTACCACACCAGTGTCGTTCAAGTAGATGGGTACCAGTGAACCTTAAATATATTGAATATATTGAATGAAACCTTGAATATATTGAATGAAGTCTAAATATATTGAATGAAACTTCGAATATATTGAATGAAACTCTAAATATATTGAATAAAGTCTGAATATATAGAATGAAACTTCGAAAATATTGAATGAAACTCTGGATATATTTAATGAAGTCTGATTATATGGAATGAAACTTCGAATATATTGAATGAAGTCTGAATATATGGAATGAAACCTTGAATATATTGAATGAAGTCTGAATATATGGAATGAAACATTGACTATATTGAATGAAACTTCACTGACGTCAGACTTCGCGACAGTGCCTGCAGCTAACTTGTGTAATAGTCTGTAAAATCGAAAGACAATGATGATAAGCATGAGCATTTTACTGACTTTCAGCGCCTACAATCTGGAGTTTGATGACGTAGTTGACCGCTTGTCTTCCTCCGTGGGGTAGATGCAACAGTCCGCTTCTTGACCCGGGGTTGTGTGGTCGAAAAAAGAGGTCAACAGAGGAGCAGGCAGTGAACTGCTTTCCTCATCAGTGGGCAGCCTAATTTTTCATCATCATTAGGAGGAAAAAGTAGGCCATGTGGGAGTGTTTTGGAAAAAACGAGGAGGAGGCACGCGGTTTGAAAAATTAATGAGCAGTGGGTGAGAAAGATTCAGCACAAACTTCTGCTTCTCCAAAGCAGAAATCAAGGATACTGCAGGACAGGAAGAGAGTAGCACTCTCTGAAAATAACAGGAAGAATCAGCGGCTGGCAAAGTAAAAACAGGAACATTTTTGAGGACTGGTAGTAGCCGTGCCACCATGCACAAAAAAGCCACACACACAGGAACCGAACAGGCTAAACTGAAAACACCTTCATTGTTATTGTGCCTCTGTTTTTTTCCTGTTCATCTTCTTTCATTCCATTAAAGGTGAAAGATTTGGCAAAGAAATGACAGGATGCTCAGTTTGTGTCTGTCTCTGTCTCCGACCAGCGGGTGAGCAGAGGACCCTTGCTACGTTGCCATGGTGTCCAAGAGTGCATCTTATTGGTGACTCAGCGGATCTCCAAGTATCCTGTCCTTATCCAGCGCATTCTGGACAACACCATCGGTGAGTCATCCCAGTCACAGTGCACTTCTTTACAACAGTATAGGATTTCACTGCAAAATGAAACATCCAGATCTGCTTTAACACAACAAAGTAAACGCAGGAAACAATGTGCCCGTGCACAGAAAACCTAACAGGATATCCACAGTCTTGCATCTTGCAATCTTGCATGTGCTTGTGGCAGCACATTTGCATCCCCATCTTGGCACTGGATCAGACAGCAATTCTATGTCAGCCGTTTTCCTGCTGCACCACTATGATACAAAAGTATTAATTACTTGACCTTTATGTTCTGCTTCCCGTCCCAAAGCATGTGCACGCGGAACAAAAGAAGCTTTTACTGCAGAGAGATTAGTTTGTTTCATGTATGAACAACTGTCACCAACCAAAATCCTGCTCAAAGTGAAAGTAAATTCACAAAGGATGCTTTGATTAGTCTATAGGCAGTTTAATGATTGACATGTGATGAATACTTGTAGATAAATAATATTCTGTTGCCTAAAGTTCTTAATAATTTGTATATTTCTCTTTCAGACGATGAAGATGAAGCTTCCTCTCTGGCCCAAGCTCTCTCCATGATCAGAGAACTTCTTAGTTCAATAGATCAGCAGGTACCAAAATACTTTCCGAGTACCACATTGGCCATAACATACGACTGTGTGGCTCTTTACAGGCAGTTTATTCATTAATACCTTCTTCAAATGGAGTTCAAATGGAAGGATGACTGTTATCCTTGTCGGCAGATGGAGGACATGGAGAAAACGCAGCGGCTGCAGGAGATCCAGGCCAAGTTGGATCCACGGACTGAGACACGAGTGAGGAACGGTGGACTCTTCAAGGCCGGGGAGCTGTTCCGCAGAAGACTCGTCCACGAGGGGACTCTTTTATGGAAAACCCCAGGATCTCGGCTCAAAGGTACAAAACTCTGTGGAAAGATTAGTCTGTGTGTAGAGTATCTTGATGGCTCGACATGAAAAATACTACTGAAGGTCAACACTTACTCACTGACTTCACATTAGGGCTAGTTGTCATGGCTACCTCCCAGAGTGCAGAGATTTTCATCAAAAAAAAAACTCTCATCATTTCAGCTCAAAGATGCTACAGGGCGTCGGCTCTGGGCACTCATTGGAGAAGTCATTCTGCCAGTGCATGTTGGGAGTATGAGTTACCAGTGTTAACTTCATTATGGCTGAAATAACTGACAGCATTATGGTTATCTTGGGGTTCTCCTTGCTGCAGCAGGTACATGACAGGAGATAACCTCTGTGCCTCGCTGTAACACTTTTGGGGTCTTATGAATTGCTTTTTCAATCGTGGACGATTGCTCTGACCCCAGAGGGTTAACCTGAGCAGCTGACCTGAGGTGCACGTTGCCAGGCCAGCACCTGGTACTGTACGACTCTTCACACTGCTGATGGTGACTGATGGTGACCCAGCAACAGCAGCTGGATAATAATGACAATGTAATATTGAGGAAGAAAGACCAGAGTCCACTGGCCAGTGTTTACTGCCAAGCACACCAACATCCTAAACTTGGAGACACTTCTTGAGCCTGCAAAGCTCCCCCACAAGGATTATTTGAGTGGCGTCTGATGCCCTTTGGACTCTTTAACAGACCAACCACATTTCAAAAGCTCACAGACCTCCTGACTTTGAATTGGGGTTGTGCAGTTAAAATGATAAAGCATAAGATGACAACAACAGCCTTTCTATCACTAAGTATGGCTTCATGTTTGCATGCGTTCACATGTGTTTACCATATGTCTTGCAGATACACAGGTCTTGTTGATGACAGACATCCTGGTTTGCCTGCAGGAGAAAGACCAGAGGTACATCTTTCCATGTCTGGTAAGAAAATGCACTCACACACACACATAAACAAACAATTTAATTCTCAAATGGATCATTTGTTGCACAGATGACTGGTAAAAACATATCACTTTCTCCTGTGTGATCCAGGACAAACCTCCAGTGCTGTCCCTTCAGAACCTGATAGTGAGGGATATCGCAAATCAGGAGCGAGGCATGTTCCTCATCAGCGACTCCTTGCCTCCTGAGATGTACGAGTTCCACGCCGCCTCCAAGGAGGACAAGAACGTCTGGATACGTCACATCCAGCGCACCGTCAGCAAGTGGGCAGCCACACATGCAAACACACTGTTTTTCCCCTCCTGAGATAGAGATTGAAGATGTAGAACCCTGGGAAATGGAGTTTACTAGTTTCTAATACATCATATCAGTTATACATGAGCATCTACTTCTAAATTTAGGCATGTCAGTCTGAACCTGCCAGTCAGGCCATGTCTGTGACTTCACTGCATAACACTTAGTACAACGCCCTCATTTACACCCCAACAGCTTTCAGATGCAAATAAGTTTGCTCAAAATAAATGAAAACACACAATCACATTATGGCGAAAAAGGAGAAAATGGTAAATATTTCAAAAAGTAAATCAGTACAGTCACTACGGTTCAAAAACTATTTCTGTAAAGCATGGAACAAGTGGAGAATAATAATTTATAATCCTTATACTTAGTGCTATACTCATTTATTCATAACTGAATCAGATAAATGTTTTAAAGAGTGGTCAATATATTGTCTTGTAAGATGTTTGGGGGGGGGGTAAATATACCAGAGAGATTTCATTTGTTGTTGCTTCAATTCAAACATTCATTCATTCAAACATACTCATATCCTATCTCCCAGATACTGTACCACTTGATGGAGCCAACGTGATGAACATATAAACACCTCTATATAGAATATGATATGTATTAAATGTAACACAGGCCTAAAGACCTTAAGCAACTAGGAAAGTAGTAGCCGGCCAATAGAGGGCGCCCCACCGGCCTCAAAACTTACCTCACAGTCAAAATGATTATTATTATTCATGTTAATGTGTTTGTGTGTCCATGCATCTATCTGTCTTGTGCACACCTATGTTTACATGGGTATCTGATGACTCCTCACCTCTTCTTAACCAGCTGCAAGCTTTTAGGAATCTTGTTTATCAGCCATGTTAGTGTTTGTTGTTTCTTTTGTTTGGCATTTTCACTGTTCCTGTCCACATTTGCACCTTGATAATATCGCCTTCATACTGTCTCCCCTTCATCACACTACCCTCATGCTACACTCTTTGCTACCACCTGACACATCTAGTGGAGATTTCCCTTCAATGAGTTCTTGTTAAAATTTGAAATGTTAATGTTTGAAAAGAGCAGACACATTATTATTATTATTATTATTATTATTATTATTATTATTATTATTATTATTATTATTATTATTATTAGGACACGCTGGAGGGACTATGTCTCTCGGCTGGCCTGGGAACGTCTTGTCGTATTAATAATAATAATAACAATAATATCAAATCGGACAGTAACCTCCACCCCCAGACAAGGCAGAAGACAGTCCTAAAACCAATAAAACAGCAGGATTCATGGGTGATTTGGCTCATCATTAGAGAATCAGTGTTTTGGCTGCTCATTACTCTTAGATTACTCTAAGAAATGCCGGATTAATTTGGATTGTTTGTGCAAAAGGGGCAGAAGTTTCTGAACTTCACCTCTGACTTTATTATTACCTCATCTTGCTTATATGTTGCTGTAGTACAGCAGCTTTGTCTGACAAACCACTCACCCATTCCCATTTCTTGTACTATTGCATATTTTCATTGCTGTAACTATCACACTAGAATTAGACCTTTTAAACATTAAGCACAAATACAGAATACGAGTCAAGATGTCAAGATGAAAAACTATAACTGAAACTTTTTTTTTATAAGTCAGCTGTTTCAATAATAATATTTTTTTAAAAACCCATAGCACTTCATAAATGTGACAGTTTAAGTCGACTATAACGCTGGTGCTGAGTCTCAGTGAATTTGAAACTGAGTGTGTGGACTTACAGCACCAGTCAAGTCATGCCTAAAATACACTGAATGAATGGCTAATAAGAGAGGAGACCTTTAAGCTGTCAGTTCGTGGACAGGTGATGGTTTAGTGGTGTTGGTTTGGAGGGGGGTCGGGGGGATCTGCCTGTGTCTGCAGTGTGACACAATGAAGACCCCCGTGTAGTCAAGTACAGGGAAAGTCCTGGCCCACTGCCTCAACGGATGAAACAGGAAAATGTGTCTTGTAAAAGAGTTTATAGTCACAGTTTGACGATGGTGAAATGTTGTGATACTGTGTCAGAGAGGATGACATTCAAACATCTTAGACGGTCAAGCAAACATCTCTTTAATCCATACAGCAGCAAAAAATAGTACCGGAGTTTGTGGGTAACCCTCTAATGGGCTTCGCTATTGGTTTACCCCATCAGATCTCAGCTCCACCCACCTGGGGGTCCCACAGCCTCAGCATATGTTTTCAAGCTAGAAGCTGAAGGTAACCCGAGCGTGTGAATCCAATATAACCCAAGATCAGATCCCTGAGATATGGCAGCGCAAATGTAAAGATGGGAGACCATGAAGGACGTGGTCCTACATAAGGAGAACAACCCCCCACACATAGCCTCACGACTAGTGCAAATCACACCACATGAGTTACCGGCGCCATGTTCGCTGTCATTCTGGTGCCAAACAATGTTTCCAGAGAGAAGCTGATGGGAGCCAGGGTTGTTTTATTGGCTTCATTTGTGTGTTTTGTGTGTTCAAGGTGCCCATCGAGAGAGGAGTTCCCGCTCATAGAGACTGAATACAAGGCCCATCTGAGGAGACTCAAAGGTGAGGAGACAAACGTCAATCACAAAAACCAAAAGAACATCTTTGCTTTTTGATGCCGTTTGTATCACGACCTCGGAGTGCGCATTAGTGCGTGTGTGATTTGTGTTCATCCTCACCTACCACTCTACAGCTGACCTCCAGCAGAAGGACCGGGAAATGCTGGAGCTCCTGCAGGAGAGGGTGACTCTCTTCTGTGAGCTGGCGGAGGTGACGAGCGGTCAGGAGGGCCTGCAGCCTCCCATCACTCGTTACCTGTTCAGGGCCGACACACCTCAAGCTCCCCGTGCAGAGAAACTCCTACTGGATGCTACGGCTGAAGGTAATGCACCACAGATTCACGTCAGAAAATGGTGTGAGGTTTAAGAGTTGATACATTTGAGTGCAAAAGTGTGTGTGTGTGTGTTTCCACAGTGGACAGGTTGAGCGAGCTCCTCCTGGGTTCCAGCGTGGCGATCCCTCCTTCGTGCCATCACAACCACATGGAGGTGGTAGAAACCAGTGAGTCACCAAAGACACCAGTCTGTACTGCAACACGACAAGATGAGAGCTGTGTAGCAACACAAACGTTTAACAATTAAAAAACATTCAGAGGAACATAAAACAGATCCTGTGAGCCGTACATACAACACAGATTAAAACAGTATGAAAAGCTATAAGATGTGGCAGCAATGAGGGTTTTGTTTGCTGTAATAGATTATTTAGATATTCAATATAATATATACATACTGAGTGTCTTCTGTGTTTGTCTCTGCTCAGGTGATCAGGATCTGCTGGTCAATGGAGCTCATGATTTCTTTGCAGCAAAGGTGAGTTGGAGGCCGAGATGGAAGTATTTATGGGTGGCTGTCACTGTCAAGTTATTAAATGATCAGCATCCTTTTAACAGCTTATTACTGCGTGAAGTTAAAGTCAACTGCAACCATCTTGCCGTTTTGTTCCAGCGGTTTTAAGCATCGATACCGGACGGTTAATAGTAAAATAAAAGGAAATCTTCTGCACTTGATGCTTCACCTGCTGGATGCTGAATATACAGATCTCACTTCATGTCAGCTGGTTTTTGGTAATTCGATAAACCAAAACCAACACTAACACACGATGAACAAAGTCTTACACTCTTATCTTAACTCGTGGAAGGACCTTATATCAGATTCTAGTTCACTGGTATTTTCCAGAATCAAATATGACCAGAGATTAGTGCAGATGTATCTACACACACACATTCAACAAGGCCCTTTTTTGCCTCCTAACATTGTTTAGCAGAAAAAAAAGTAGAAGTGTAGAAGTGTCATGGTGGCACAGGTACTGAACCAAAATGCAGGCTCGGACAATGGTTGGTGAGAGAAGGGGATCTATTGTGATGTGGAAGCAGAGGGGAAGGAGAGGGTCCGATATGAGGTGGAGGGAATGGCTGAGGTGAAGCAGTGGTGGGAACGGATGGAGGAGGCACGAAGTCTGGACTGTCTGAAGATGGTGGATGGAGAGCAGGTGGCAGGAGGTGAAGATGGTGGTGGACCCGAGCACAAGAGATCAGTAGTTAGAGGTCAGGAAATCAACAGGGAGCACAAGGAACAAATATTTTAAGACGGTTCGAACGTGAACTACCACAGCGGCTGAACAAACAATCTGACAAGGAGTGGGAGGAAGGCCAGGGTTTATATGCAGGTGGAATGATGAGTTGATGGAAGGCAGGTGAGCTGAGGAATGGCAGGTGTGCTTCATTTGATGATTATCCAGGAGGGGCCAGGGAAATGTGCCACGCCCACAATGGATGGGGAAAATCAGGGGGAAGACAGGGAAACAACAACAGTCACGACTGCCATCGTGACAAAAAGAGGAAGAAGCAGCTGAAAGTTGATACTGTTGGATGGATCAGCTGTCGACATTTTATGACCAGATTTTGTTACGACAGGTTTTACAGTAAAAAAACATTCAGTACAAAAACAAAAGTGCACACACATGAATTCCAGGTTCTGTTAATGACTTTTCCAGGAAAATGAGAATTCCCAGAAAACACTGAGAACTCAGTTCTCAGTTTTTCCAACTCTCTTTCATTCTGAAACTCTCTCGTGCTGCTTTTATGTACAATAATGCACATTTAATACCTACTGACTGTATTATAATCAAATGTTTCATCGTTCTCATCATACACTCTCTGTCACTTTTTAAAGGACTGCATGAGGGGTCAAGACAAGACACCACCCACAGTAAGTATGGTGGATGTTTCTTAAATTGTGTGTGTGTGTTTGTGTGTGTGACATGCATCAGTAATAAATATGCTGCCTGTCTTTAACAGGAGACCTATCAAAGGCTGATCAATCTCAGTGTGTATCTACACGCACTCCAGGTGAGTCTAACATACCTGAGTCGTAGACAGTACACCACATTGTGAGATATTAATAATGACGATGCATGAACATTTATATCCGGCAGGGTGCCGTCATCAAACAAGACTCCATCTTGGAGCTGCTGCTGCTGCAGCCGCAGGAAAGCATGACGCCAGCTGGAGGAGGAGGAGGAGGAGTTCGGCGCTCCAGTGGGAATCGGGAGGCCAGTACAGGGTCCAACATCGGGGAGCTGGCTCTCTTGCAGAGACAGCACAGCCTGCTGCAGGAGGAGCTGCTGAGGCTGCGTGATGCTGAGAGCCGGTTCAAGGACAGTGAGAGAGCCCGGGCCAAGCTGGAGAGGCAGGTCCGACACATGAAGGTCTGCAGCGGGGGTGCTCCTGCCTCCCAGGAGCTGGGGGAGCAGGCCTTTCAAGTAAGGATAGTGTAATATCCTAACACTGAAACACACCCACACTTTGAATGGAAGGTCTCAATCCCAATCTGACAAACTTCTCCATGAACTTACACAACCATGCGTGCCCCATGTTCTTGCTATTTCAGCCAGCACCTCCGCAGCCAGGTAGGGAAGTCTCATCTGGAGCTGACACCCACAGGGCCAGCCAGGAACCAGCCCGCCAATCGGATGTCCTCCAAGACAGCAGCGATCTGGAGGTAGACATGACGTCAGATGATGATGATGGGTCGGAATCTGAAAGCTCCAAAGGTCAGATTACAGACATCGTTTTTGTATCCTTGTGATGGTTTTCCTGCAGTTTTCTAAAAGTTTGGATTTGCTCTCCCTTTTTTTCAGATCTTCAAGATATCCCAGAGGAGATCTGATGCTCGGCATGTTTCAAAGCGCTTTCCTGCAAGTCTTAATGTTTATTTAGCCGCTTCGCTTTTACAGTCGATGGCTTGTGACAGTGAGCTGTTTTTAATTTTTTCAGTTTTGCTTCGGATTGTTCAGGATTTCTTTGATTTAATTGCATCACTCGACCAAAGGGGTGTGGAAAACTGATATTACCGACATGTAACTCTATTAAATCTATCACACAATATCTATGTCGATATGAACATTAGAACAGGCTACTGTTTTCAACATAAGCATGTTATCTATTTGTATGTCGTGCATAAATAGCTGCAATCAAATTCATTTCAAACGAGTAATTTTGTCCCCTATATATTAGCTTATAGATTAAAAAATATTAATAATAGCACCAAACATTGGGTGAAAATGTAATTCTAAAAATACAGTTTGCACTAGTTTATATATCGATGTCTTTGACAGACTCTTCCCTTCATTATAAACTGTGTTGGACAGTTTAAACCTCACTGCTCCTTTAGAGAAACATCCTAAAAAAAAAAGCCACATCAGGAGGCATCGATCTTATAAAATAAGAATAATAAAATAGGTAACAATCACAATATAAAGCAATCCACTAACAGCTGCCCTGCAATAAATCCTGCTTTTACAAATCATGTTCAGGTTTTGTTGAGACTGTGATTTGTCTTCGGTAACAATCAATAAAATATGCCAAATTTATGTGAATGAAGCATTGACAAGTACGTACTCGAGCTTATTTAAACTCCAGTTGGTCTTATGGATTTGTCACAGACCTACACACCTGTGACATGACAGGGGACAACACAATGTGAAAATAAAAATGACTTTATAGTGAGTTTGTGTGAAGGATTTGGTTGAAACTATTAAAACATAATAGCTGTCAGTCCAAGAGAGTCTCGTGAAACATTTATAATTTTAGCCTTTTCTCTGATTTTAGGTGTAAAGTGGCCATCATCATTTCATAATAACAATATTTGAGTTGACAGTGTGAAATGTGTCTCTGGTACTGATGAACCCACAGAGGGATTATCAGATGAATCTGCGGCTCCCTTTGGGCAAAAAAAGACGAGCTTGATGACGTCACATATCTTAGTTCATCCTACTTAAGACAAAAAAAGGAGCCATTCAGGGAAACAAAGAGGAATCAAAGAAACTGAAAGGAAACACCGCTCAGGCATCATCTGCAGCGAAGTCAGGCAGCCCAACTTTTCCATTGTTGCCTTGCAGCGTGTATTTGCACAGATAATCTGATGTACTGTCCAAATCATGATGAAGGGCACTATTTCTGATGAAATGCATTATTTAATAACCCAGATTATAAAAAGAATTTAACAGAAATTATTCAGCAGAAAGTTTTATTTTATATCACATTTATAGCCATTATTAGGGTCACCCAAACAACGATTGTTTCGCAGTGTTATGTGTGAGTGAATACTGATAGACGACGACTGATGAAAAATAAAAGGCGACATAGACAAGCTGGTATTCAAACTATGGTACGTGTTACACTGGTGGTACGCGACCTCTGTTGAAACATTTTCTAAAAATGAAAAATTATTTTTAAAAATTACAAAATTTTCAGTGAAAACAAACCATGAGAGTACTGGAGCGTGGTTACAAATACAGTTTGGATTCTTTTTCTTTCACTATCAGCCTGATGCATATTCATATTCACGCTCGTAGCATGCTCATACATACATGATTAGATACAACCTAAAATGTGACGGCAACAGAGTAAACGGTTCAAAAACACTGCTATCACAGCTCCAAGTGAGAAATGTCAGTGTGGATCAGGAGTGACCCCCTTTCTACCAAATTAAATGATTTAATTAAAAATAAACACTCCTTTCTGAGGTGGTGTAAACTGTCCTAAATAAAGTCTTATCTTTGCCACACTCTCCACAAAACATCATTTCTCATTGTCTTCCATTTCCCGATCTGACGCCTCTATCAGCAGAAAAGCTTATAGGTCAGTGCCTTCCGAAAAAAACATTAGAAATGACTGTTATAATAACGGTTTATAGGTCTGCCACCGCTACGGTGAAGGTTTGGTCAGAGAGAAGTTAAGGTTTGGGAATGATCCTGGTCTAAAGAAGCCATTTGAGACAAACAGCGGTCCCTCTTTCTTAAAGTTTTGCAGCGTTCTAACAAGTAGTCAACCCCTATAACACTTGTTGTATTTTAAATAACTTCAATAAAAGCCAGAAGTCCCCAAGTGCCCATGAAGACTGCAGGTGATGTTTTATCACTCGATGCTTTGTTGTGTCCTGATTTTCCACATAAAGATCAATAAGTAAAGACAGCAGCTGAATATTTTCTGTCTGCCAACATTTTTAGGGGAATGCATCTCAAATTATATTGAATATGAATAATTATTTAATTATTTATGCTGACAAAGTCAGAGATGTATAATGTCTAGAACTGTTTTATATCTTCGAGTCGAGCATTTCACAAACTTCTTTCCGTCTGCTGTCGGTATAATCTGAAAACTGTTCATCTGCTCACTCTGGTGGATCGAAGAAACAACAGCAGACTCAGAGAGGCTTTCAATTTTTTTGGTAACAAAGTAGTCGGTGGTCTGTTTTGCATGTTTTCTAACCTGTCTGACATGACTTCAAGATCCTCTCCCTTTTGTAACGACTGCAATAGAAATTTAAGCTTTTAGATTTATTGTGTTTTTAATCTATCTATCTATCTATCTATCTATCTATCTATCTATCTATCTATCTATCTATCTATCTATCTATCTATCTATCTATCTATCTATCTATCTATCTATCTATCTATCTATCTATCTATCTATCTATCTATCTATCTATCTATCTATCTATCTATCTATCTCACTCGTTCAGATCATTGTAATATTATCCTCAGGATAAAAAGCTTTTCAGTGGATTTTAAATGTGAAAATGTTGGAGAGTGGTTTGAACACCCCCCTTTGAGTTATGCAAATGTTTCCGTGGCTGCAAAATGATTGTGAAATATAAATACGGATACACACAGTATATATGTTGCAACTACTTCTCTAAAATATTTAGGATGAATAACATGGCAGGGTTTGTACAATTGTTGAACGGCGCTCCGACATAATACTGAGACGTATGAGATACTATAAACAGTACAAAGTATCATATATATAATAAGCAGATGCTGTATTCGTCGGTGTACTTTAAAGGCCTAACCTAAAAAAACAAGGACTGTACTTACTTTTGCACACCTTTTTTTTGTCATTCATGTGAATTGTATTACTACATCGAAAGAAATAATAAAAAATTGTAATACAAATGTAATGGGTGGTGTAGTTGTTGATTGCAACCCCCTCACCTCACGCTCTCTTTCCAAGCACGACGAAGAAACTAGTGGCTACTAAACACGTGAACGGCGGTTTTTAGTTTGACACAGCTCATATTAAGGTAACAAAACATAACAATTCTTATTTTCAGGTGATTATACACTAATGAAAACATAGCTTTCAATTTTATATTTAATTTCTGCCTTATTCTTCCTGTAAATGTGACATATTGGACCTTTAAATCACCTTTAAACGACTGATATTACACTTTAATCCCATGATGTGCACAGGCATCACGGTATTGTTAAATTAAAAAGAACTATAGTGTGTTTGCATGCAGCTCAAAGACCTGCAGGTTAGGTTAACTGCTGACTTTAAATTGTCGGTGTAAGTGTTTATGGCCGTCTGTCAGTATGTTGTCAGCCCTGTGGTTGACTGGTGACCTGTTCAGATGCACCCTGCCTCTCGAACAATGTGAACCGAGGTGGACCTCGTAAATAATCCAGGAAGATGTCACAAAGAAAAGGCCTTAAAAATGGGTTTTAGGATTCAAAGGCCTCAAGAGTCTGTTTGATATCAGTATCACACTTTGCTGACTTGTAATTTAGTTTAAATCATTAGTAGTAAGTCAGAATAAACTTGGACTCTTCTAGCAGCAGCATTCTGAAGTTAAAAGATTTGAACAGTAGCACTTAAACTAGATTAGATTTTTAGAAACGAATGGCCACCCCAATAAATTTAAATATTCCCGTCCCGGAGCACTTCTTTTAATTTGTGTCTTCCTTTCTCCGAGTGTTGTCCTGACGGCAGCAGCCGTCGAATTTCTAACTATTTCTGTGCAGATTTAACAATGAGTATGAAAATTATATTTAGCCTTTCCCCCCTGAATGCCACACTGGAGATCTGTCACTATATACAGTATGTGAGCACCAGCATCAGACCCCGTAATAGAAAAGGTCACTGAGCAACACACCGACCCACACACACACACACACACAAAGAAAACTCACATCAGCATCTGATTGTTTGTTTTATGTCAGACTAATATATTTTTCAGGATATTAGAGTTTAGCGAGTCGCTTTAAAAACACAGTAACAAACCTGAGTGTATCTTTTTTTTTCTCCGCGTTCATGTCGGCCTGCGTATTTGTGTGCACGGCACAGCTGCAGACACAGTCTCTTATTCTAATCCCCGAGACAATGTCAGCCAAAAGATGTTTATTAATAACCAACTGGGGCCTAGAGAGGGGGAATAACTGACATAGTCACCCCGTTAGCCCTGTACCCTATCCATCCCCCAGGAGAAATCCAATTATAGGCATTACAGACCAGGTGATGGAATAAGGTTACAGCGCAGGAATTCAGTGTCAGTGTCGGTTTGTATTGTATTTGTTCTATCTCACAACTTATATCTCACCCCATCACCAAAGCCGTGCATGTCCGATTTGGGTGAAATATATTAAAACATAAAGGAGCATCCCGTTTTTATACATGAAAATGGTTTCAGTTATGAATTGAAGCACAGTTTTGTGTTTTAGTGAACAGAAATCTCAACTACTCCACATGCCTGTTGTTGTTACTCCTGAAAAGTGAAGGAAAATGCATCTTAGGAGTCTTTCACGTGATCATTTTGGGACTGTTTTTGCAAATATATTACGCACATCAACTTTTTTTAGGCGTAACCGCTGACAGTATAAAGACAGGACAGCGCATATGTGATGTTTCTGCTGCCGCCATGCTGGTAGTCCAGATTCTTCCCCCTCCTGGTTTAATCTAAAAATCGACAAAGATGTGGATCTGAGGTGGGCTGGATGCTCAGACAGACCATCTGTAACAACACCCACCTGTCAATCAAAGCTGCCACTCTGTTAATCAAGCCTTAATATAACGTGAACAGGTGAGTTGTATATAAATTCACCCTCAGTACAGTTGTCATGAACGGGGAAATTAGCTACAGAGACCAAAACTGTTTTTTGTACCAGGCTGTAAACATGTTTATTTCTGCTCTGAAACATGGGGACTTATGGAGACTGACTCACTTCTGGAGCCAGCCTCAAGTGGGGGGACTTCTGCATTGGCTTTACTTCACAGCCACAGAGGTTGCCATGTAAAAATCACTTTACGTAACTCAATACGACCTCCTATTGAACATTCCCTGTTTCTTATTCCGAGTAAATCAAATTTTTTTCTAATCCCAACATGTGAATTACTTAAAACAATCTCTTAGACATCTGTTGTATTCATATACTAATATTAAAGTGTGTCTTCATTCCTGATGTATAACTCAGCATGAATTATTACAATCATCATCAATGCATGCAGCAATTATTGCATTTTTAATATATTACATTAAATACGTGCATAATATATAGGATGTACCGTATGTGACAGAAGATATTGCCAAGCTCTATTAGCAGGCACCGATAGTTATGTTCGTTAATAGCCATGTCTTTCACTGTAAACTTAAATGGTGTCAAGTGGATGTGAGATTGTAACAGTGCTCCGCTCGCTTAATGGCAGCAACAGCTGCCGTTGTTTGACGGCACGGTGGCCGTAACAAAAGGTAAAATTAAATATGGTGTTTTTTGAAGAAAAATGTGTGAGACGTTTTAAGACTCAAAGGAGCCTGAATCACTTTGAATATAACACATCATCAGCTGCAGTCACTGACAGGTACTTTTATTCCTACGACTAACTTCCGACCTTTTGTCTGGTCTGTAATTCGAGTGTGTCAGACAGAAGACAAACACATTATTCACTTTGTCTTTGTGCTCTTGTCAGCCACTTTTTAATTTCATATGAGATAAACTACATCTTGGAAATGCTGATCTTCACTTTGGAACATCATCATCACAAGGGAAAGAGAAGAAAAGACTCAAACTATCTATATGTGTCTATATATAAATGCAAACATATGTTGTTGGGTGCCAGGTTCACTTTTAATTTGAGTTTAAGCTGTGGAGGATAGAGGAGGGTGTGGTCGTGTGGGTGAGTTGAGGGGCTTAGAGGTCGGGGGTGTCTCCTCCTCCCTCATATAAATGCTCTCCCTCTATCGACTTTAGCGTCTCCACCGGTTTGCCAGTCTCTCAGGTCGTCTGTCCTGTATCCATTTGTCTTCCCCTCTCTCTCTCTCTCTACTCCTTGTGTGTGGCCGCAAAAAGCCCGTTTAAACCTCTGCCAAGATGGAGGCCATCAAAAAGAAGATGCTTATGCTGAAGTTGGACAAGGAGAATGCACTGGACCAGGCTGAACAAGCTGAAGCAGACAAGAAAGCAGCTGAGGACAGAAGCAAGCAGGTCAGTGATGAACACATGATATAACATGAGGATGTATCGTCAGATAGACGCTCAGTAATCAATCTGTGGTCATAAATCCCACTGTTTGATGTGAATTTGAGGTGGTATCCAGCAAAAGGGTCAGTCGATGCTGCCTTATCATCTCTGGATTGTATCTCCAAACTGTTTCACATCATGGCTTTGGATTACAACAAACTGATCAGTCTAATAATTCTGCACAGGCCTAAAGCTGAGACCTGATTCTGGTCTGTATCTGTGTTTTGAAGAGCCAAACCAAACAAATTTAAGACAGACAGTTTAATATTTGATTTTTTCTTTGTTGCTTTTGATTTTTAAATCAATAAATTCCTTCTAGAAATTTGAACCCAAAGCTTGATGTGACCCAAACCCGGAACCCAACCCGTAATCTGATACCAGTTTGGCTTAAGGATACAATGTGGACAGACCTCTTAACCATCTTTAAGAAACAATCGTTTGATAGCATGTGTTAATGGAAAAGGGAGCTTGACAATAAATTAAGTCAAAGTTAAATAAATTATTGGTTACAACTGTTATCTACTATCTCAACACTGTGGTGGCCAGGGTCAAAGAGAACTATTGCTGCCTCCTTAAACATAATAGATATCTTGTGTCTCCAGACTAGAACATGCTGACAATAACACCTCCATAGGTAAAAACTTTGACTAATTCTGGGCGTGTAGTATTTGTGCTGTTATCTTGGGGTTTAAAGTCGATCCACTGTAAGACCGACTCAAGCACTTCAGGTGAATTTTGAGAGTGTCTCTAATTCTCTTTGATCAAGCGTCAATAAATAATACAGCATAAGACATCAGAGGCTCCTGAACACTTTCTTCCTTCCTGACCTCAACATTGACCTTTGACTTCAGCAATTTCTCCACAACATAAGTCACTACTGGGAATATATTTTTCATCTTTTATAATGAATCATGATGTTAGATCACTGACTGGTAGCAGTAGTCCCTCATAAGATTCAAGATTCAAGTTTTTATTTGTCACATGCCTAAAAGTACAGGTACAGTGGCAGTGAAATGAAGGTGACTGTCGCGACTGTGCAAAAAAACACTCAAAAGGATAAAAAGAAAATAAGATAGAAAAGAAGAATAAATAAAATGTAAGATAGAAATAGCAAAACTAGAAAAATAAATAAACTAGAAAATAGATATACACCACTATGTTACTATATTTACAACTGTGTACATGACCCGTATAATACAAATTAGCATTATATAAATATATAAACAGAAAAATCTCACTATGTGCAATAGGAACAGTAGAGAGCAGTGATGTACAGATGAATTGGTGTGTGTGTAATGTAGGTGTACATCATGATACTTGTACTGTAGCGATAAGATCTGGGTCGGGTTCGTGCTAACTGCTGCTATCACTTGTAGCTTTCTCCAGGCAGATCGAGCTAGCACGAAGCCTGATGTGACCTTTTAACTTCCCGAGCTGTCACTTTTTTTTCTTGCTCTGATCACGATGTTAGCCAGACCACATCTGGAGATGATCCGATCACATTTCGATCACGATGCGTGTGCATTAACACATCTTTCCTCATCCAGATCGGATATCCAGATACAGATCGAATGTTAATGCCAGGTGTATCAGTTCACTTGGATCCACCCGGGTCCTATATTGACACAACTGGACTGCATCTGATCCAGTTACACTAAGAACAATTTGGTCCTACCCCAACTTGAGTCCTAGATTAGGTCTGGGAGACTCGGAGCCAAGTCGATCCCTGAAGACTTCAGTGCGCATGCTGACGAGTTTTTGTAGGTACTAGTCATACCATGATCTATAATTTGCTAGGCTGTGTACCTGCTACCTGGAAACAGTGGATGCTTACACCCGCAATAAGCTACTGGGTCACCGCCATGGAGCTGGTATTCCTTTGCTATAATACACCAGAGGAGATATGGAGATACTGTCACCATGGCAGGAGAGCTGGTGTGAAGGTCAGAGAAAGGATCAAGAGTCACAAGTAATTAAAACCGTCTTTTCCATCAACATGGGTAAGGCGAGGTCACTTGCCAACAAGGTGGATCGGCCTCTGCTTCACGGAGACATGGCTTGATGGGAATGTACCGGACACCTATGTGGAAAAACTAAGTGGTAAGAAGAGAGGACGACTTTGTTAACTCTAAGTGGTCTGCACATGTAATTGCAGAGGAATGCATTCGCGCTGCCAATAGTGAATTTATGGTGGTAGGATTAAGACATCATTTTCCTGCTATGGGAGTTTTTACACGCCATTGTTGGATACCACCATCGCTATGGCAGCAATCAAAGGTGACGTCATCTCTTCAGTCAACACCGGACTTCAAACGCAACACCCCGCCGCCAGTGGTGTGGAGGTGTCTGGAGAAGTTTTAATCCATGTTTGAAGTGACCCATCCTGCAAAGGACATGTAAGACTACACTTGCATATTTAGCTCAGCCAAAGACGGGGCCGGTAGGATTTGCACATTGTCACCTAACTTCTGCTGCTTGACTTCATGGAGTAATCAGCCTGAGGTTTAAGTTTTGCAATCAATACCGGCCAACAGATGAGTGAGACAACTTTGTCACGTCTTCGCCATCCAAAGAAAGAAAAGCCACTCACAGACGGTACTGGGTGATGAGGAGATTTAGAAGTGGGTATACCAACCAAGTGGCAATACACAACTGCCCAGTGCCCTCAGTAATGATCAATGGAGATTTCAACCATGTCAGCCTCCCAGGGGAGAATGAAATCCTGGATTTGATGTATGCCAACATGCTCCAGTAAAATCTGGTCGAAACTAGTTTCAAACACACTTTATTGTTGTGCACAGCTCCATTCAATAGGCCAAAGGCTGGAGCATGTACATGACCATACTTTCAAATATTCCGATCGCTATGTTATGCATGTAAATAAATCATCTGATGTTGCAAACCTGCTAACTCTTTGCTCGATCTCCCACGTCAGCATGAAGATGAACTTCTGCAAATGCAGAAGAAGCTGAAGGGGACAGAGGACGAGCTCGATAAATACTCCGAGGCCCTGAAGGATGCTCAGGAGAAGCTGGAGGTGGCCGATAAGAAGGCTGCTGACGTGAGTAAATACAATCTCAAAGGTGCGGTGCATAATTGTTGTTGTTTGGGACATAATATTGTCTATATTTGACTAGTTATTTTAGATAATAACTCCTCTATAGCTCAGCAAATGACCAGATATACAAGGCTGGCAAGTGTTGTACTGCCTCTAGGATCTTTTAATATCACCATCTGATAATAGGCAAAGGAACAAACACTGGTTCTGTACCTTCTCATAACGGCGTACAGTATGAGCCCTGAGCTGAGGCTCTAATAAAAGCTCTGATACTGCCAGTGTAAACCAAGCCTGCTTGATTCGCTGCTTCTCCCCTGCATTCCATTCTCATCATGCCCGGCGTGGACTCCTCACAGCTGTCGAGGGGATCTAGAGCCCTATTTTGGCCATGATGTCAGTCGCTCAACCTTGACTGTGAGCTTAACAATGGTTCAAGTCCATTTTAGGTTCATCATCCGCTCCTCCCAGGTCAGAGACAAACTTTAGACCCTCTCCTTTTGGAGAGTTTTGCTACTTAATGTGATTAAATGCAGCGTTTACACCTTTAAGATCAACCTGGACTGTGAAGAACCAAACATGTTGATATAAAATCATCAAAGACCATTTTTCTGCCTATAAAGAATGCCTAGAATGAAATACCAATAAAGTGTAAAGGGTTTTTACCCAACACAGACTTCTAAGCTTAATACTCAACTAATCTTCCATCAACTACAGTTTGTCTACATTAGATCCAGTATAAATGTGTCTCATCGTGCTTGATCTGTGTTCAGGCTGAAGCAGAAGTGGCCTCCCTGAACAGACGTATCCAGCTAGTGGAAGAGGAGCTGGACAGAGCTCAGGAGAGACTGGCAACAGCTCTGCAGAAGCTGGAGGAGGCTGAGAAGGCTGCAGATGAAAGCGAGAGGTGACTTCCTGCTGGGGTTGTAATAACCGGCTGGGGCGAGGCCTTTCAGTCCTGTCAGGGCCCATATCCAAGGCGCTGCACGGTGGTTGCAAACTGCCTCCAAACCAGGGGCTTGTTTTACCATTATTTCTGGACTTCCTGTGTAGCCAACACTTTTCCAGAAAACAGATAGGGGACATCGTCTGCAGTCCACTGAGCAACTTATGTGACCAGAAAGACACATTTCTGATATCTGCATTGCATAGAGTATGTATGATAAGTGTTATAAGACAAAGAGGGATGTGTACCTTAAGGGAGGCTCATATTATTACCATGGTTCAAAGCTACTGACATAGTAAACTTATAGAGTAACTAAGGTAGCTCACCCTGTGTGGCCTGGGTTTGACATTATGGAGATAATAGTGGATAAATACAAAGAACAGGGTTTATCTTGAATGCTAGGATACTTTTAATTTACCTTTAGGTTTGTTCTGTCATTTTTCCCCTTTACCTTACTTTACTTTACTCTACAGAATATTTGCACTGTGCATAACGTAACTTTTTTGTTGTGCGCAGAGGCATGAAGGTGATTGAGAACAGGGCCCTGAAGGATGAGGAGAAGATGGAGCTTCAGGAGATTCAGCTGAAGGAGGCTAAACACATCGCAGAGGAGGCCGACCGCAAGTACGAGGAGGTGAGTTTTCTGCAGTGCTACACCATGTGGTGATCAGAGATATTTATGTCTGTGCTGGTCTGAAGCCTTATAATCTAATATATATGTATTTAATGGATTTGTGCAGGTGGCTCGTAAACTGGTGATCGTAGAGGGAGAGTTGGAACGTACAGAGGAGAGGGCAGAGCTGGCCGAGGCGTGAGTATCTATAGCATATAAAATGCTGCTTACACGTTTGTTACTTTTTGGAGTAATGGAGTAATGTACACTTGTCTTTTCTCCAAACTAAACTTTTGTCCTCAATTCCTTTTCCTTAAAGTAAATGTGCTGAACTGGAGGAGGAGCTGAAGAACGTCACAAATAACTTGAAGTCTCTGGAGGCTCAGGCTGAAAAGGTGCAGTACTCATAACCGACACGGCACAGCAGCATGCTTTTGTTATTCTGCGTATAAACAGGTGACGATTTAAAATGAGTAGAAATACGGATGCCTTCACTGTCCTGTCATGCTCTAAGTATAAAAGGAAGGGGACAGGGGGGATTATTGTTGGGGGCACAGATGGCAGGAGTCATAAAGACTTGACTCACTGTGACTGAAGTGGGAGCTGTATTCAGGTCTTTAGTTGAGTCCTGGATGCGTCACCCCTGACGGGGTCTTGTTGCTGTTATTCCTGAACATGGTTTGGGTCGACTTGTCCTCTTGGAAGGGGTCACTGCAAATTAATACAGCGCGGTACTAAAACTGTAACTTTGTAAGAACCTCATTTGATTTATGTGACTGGTGTTATTGAGAGAGAGTTGTTGACGACCACTGAGAGATGAAAACACATTTTACAAAGACAGAAACACAGACTTTCGAATTTGGTCTGATATTTTAACATTTCAGTAAAAAAAAGATCCAAGTTTGTTGCTTCTGATTTACAAAATATTTGAAAAGACATCTCCCAGCAAGAGGAGTGAAATCTAGATCTATGCGGTAATGTAATATCCCTTCAGGCATGGTAGATCTGGATCAGATCGAGACCTGTTGTGCACAATTTTGTGTCTGTTGAAGAAAGACCAGTCCTATACAGCAAGAATATCAAGATCTGCACAGTCCTTTGGTTTTAATCTGATGGAAAAATCAGAGCAAAGCTGCCAACATTCAGTATTTCAGCAGAAAGTCATGTGACCTTTCTGAAGCAAGGTTTAAGGATGTGAGGGAGGGCATGTAGTGCACTGACCTCCATGTTTTGTGGTGTTCATTTGTCTTTTTTTAACCCAAACCCATGATCCATGGTCCTGATATAACCATACTGTAGCTGCTTTGCACAGATACAGTGAAAACACATATATTTTAAGATGCTGGTGTGGATCGTAGAAATGTAAATGTGTGTTTGCTGATAAATCTGCTTCTGAATAATGTCGTTTCGCACCACAGTACTCTCAAAAGGAGGACAAATACGAGGAAGAAATCAAGATCTTGACCGACAAGCTCAAAGAGGTGAGCAGAAACCAATCATATATATAATATGGTTATATGTTTTCATTCGTTGGCCTCAGTAATCTGATCAGAAGTTGTGTTTTGTCACGTCAGGCTGAGACCCGAGCTGAGTTTGCAGAGAGATCTGTGGCCAAGCTGGAGAAGACTATCGATGATCTGGAAGGTACGTCCATCACAACCTCCTCAAATATGCTTTAAATTCAGTTAGCAAAGACCTACACAAAGTGTGTCACGCAGTCCTCATTATTTTATAAGAAAATGATGCACTTGGCTGAATGCAAATCTAACTCCACTCTGAACCTTAAGAGAAAAATCAGCTGTGGTTATGTAATGTTATGTCTCCCCCATGTGGACAAAAGTTTAACCACGGTTTAAGTTTCTGTTTTTTTATTGGCTCGTGATACATAACTATGGGTTTATTTATTATGATAAATTTAAAAAATACTAATTCCTCTCTGCTCTTTTTCTTTTCCCTCTGTTTCCCTTTGCAACACGCCTTTCCTCGGTCTGTGTGTGAACAATCAGACGAGCTTTACGCACAGAAACTCAAGTACAAAGCCATCAGTGAGGAACTGGACCACGCCCTCAATGACATGACCTCTATGTAAGTAGTGAGTTATGTGTCTGAGCCTGCAAACGCTGATCTGTTTGACTGCTGGAGTTTAACAAATATAAAATAGAGCGGTGCACTAACAAAAAATATTTTACTGAGAATACAAAGAAGTTTTAAGAGGCTGTATGACCTCAGCCCCTGCTTTATCCTGGGTAATGATGAAAACCTTCTGTTATAGAAATTAGGAGTGAAATCCTCGAGCATCTTCGCCGTGTTTAGAGCACAGCAGGTCAGCAGACTCACAGTCAGTCTCACACAAGACAATAAAAGTCTCCCAGAGCACAGTCAGAGACATGTAGACGGAAAACAGTCGATTACTGTGGCATAAAATGAACAAAAAGTGACACATAGCACAACATAAATCGGTCCTTTGTCACCACGCTGCTGGGAACAAACCAAACCTGATGAGCCCCCGATGCAATCACAGCAAGCCACAACAGAACATCAGGCTTTAAACTATGTAAACTATGTTAAGTAAGTGAGGCAGGAGAACCCAAAGGGATGATAAGATTATTAAATTCCTGACTCCACCTTATAAGTGAGATATCACAGTGACACTCCTTTTCTATTTGGCTGGATTCTTTCAGTATGACGGTTTGCAACAATTTATAAAACTTGCAGTCGCACCTATTGTTTGACACGCTCTCTTGCTTCTTGTATTTTCAGCTAAACGTCCAGAAGCTCCAACGTGCTGCCAGACTCAGCCTTTCACTGCCCATCATCTCTTGGCTCACCTCCTTTCTCAGTCTGTTCCCTCCCCTCTTATTTTGTCTCATGTCATCTCTTTCCTCATTCCTCAGCCGTTGAACTGTTGAAATCTCTCCCTCTGCTGCGCCTGTTGTACTTTGTTTTTAGCACTTTTTCAGGGTCTATCTGCTGAACTTACTCCTTTACCACCAGTCTCTAATCTAAAATCCATCGTTCATCGTTTGTTTTTCTGTCTGATTTCAACTCTTCGTTGTGCTTCTGTGTCGACTCTGTGTTAAACAAGGGAGGGGAGTTAATGCATCCGTGTCTGGCTGTCTTTGTTACACTTGAACTTTTAATGTTTTTATTGATGTCATATATAATGTATAAAACTTAATACATCAGCAATATCGAGCGGTTAATAGACTTGAATCACCAAAATATACTGCTGTTTAGTATTTTGTCAACCCAAAAAATTTAACTACATCCTCTGAAATGATCGACGTGTCTCTAAAACTATAACAAACGATATTCATGAACCTTCATGAAGATTTGTTGGATTAGCCTGCATCAGTTTGAACTCATAAATAAATAAACTGATACTGAGTTGAACTCAATACTGATCTCTCACTGTCGTATTACCCAATCATCCACGCTGTCCCAACAGGAAGTACGTCACATTTGGGAAGTAAGTGAAAAGAAAGAACAAGATCTCTGCAACCTGTTCAGAGCAGCTTCACAGTGACATACAAACAAATAAATGATATGAGGGAGTGTGAACTAATCTATTAAAAAAAATGATGAACAAACTTCCTGAAGCACAAAAAACAAGATAAAATTAAAAACAGACGATTAATTAATAATTAATTATTAAATGTAATAACTGGCCAATAAGTGGCCAATAATGTGAAAATATTTCTGTACCAAAAACTTTTTTGCACTTAATTTAACTTCATAAACAAAAATGTAACAACCTGCAGCCGGTTATGTAATAATAATATATTTACACACACACACACACACACACACACACACACACACACACACACACACACACACACACACACACACACACACACACACACACACACACACACACACACACAGTGACGACAGGTCAGAGGTCATGAATCATTCAAAATCTTTATTCTTTATTATAACCGTCACTTTTTTTTTTTACCAGTTTAAAATATATTCAGACTCCAGAACAGATCACATCAGTTTCAGTGAGCAGCAGAGTCACTGCAGTTGCACAAGAACCAGATGAAAAACATGATTGAAACAGTTCAAATACAATCGTTTTTTTTTTTTTTTTAACAAACATCCTCAATAAAAAGAGACAAAGTGATAGCTTTGGCAACGCTTCAAAATCTTTTTTCAAGTCTCGGATGGAGCTAGACGACAATAAAAACTGCGATAAGTCGAGGTGGTTGAGTTATGTACAACATATGACTGTGCCTTTTAAAACCGATACATCATGAGACAAGTTATATAACACGAGAATACAAAACACACACACACACTGTTTGGAAATTCATTATATCTGCACAGCTTAAATAAACACTTGCTGATAGTGTCATAGCATCCCACAAAAAAAAAACTACACTTCGTCAACATCAGTGGATTTAACAGTTCATCCTTGAAAACCTTGAAACAGCAGTTTAAAAACTTCATCACATGGTCCTGAAGCTTCAACCTTTAAAAGAAGTCCACTCGGGGATTAGAGATTCGTTTCCACGGCAACTCAGCAATTTAGCTAATGAGCACGGGAGCTTAAGGTGGGATTGTTTTGTCGCCAATCAAGGGAACTTGAACATTCGCAGCACTTCAAGGGTTTGGAGTGACGCATTGGGCGCTACGACAACTGAACCACTTCACATCTAGAGGTGCAGATACACAGACATCAGCTGTGGTCAGAGGTGAAACATCTAAAACCAGAAACTTTCCAGTCTGGCAGTCTGTGCAGAAAACTACAACAGCTTTGGATTTCTTTTTTTTATAGCTCCAGCCATCACTTCTATCAGTTATCATAACATTGTGCTCACCAACGTGATTCACAAGATCTATGACTGAAACATGAGCAGTCGTGTTGTAACAGCACATGTTGTTGTTAACCTAATACTGGGATTCCTCATTCATGAGGCAAACCACACCCTAAAAATAATAAAACTACCCCTGGTAGGACACAAGCTGACAAACTAGTTTTGTTTTTTGGAAGTGAAACTGAAATGTTACTGTCCACATGACACAGAGTGAAATGCAGGAAGTGGGTCAGCCAGTAAATGATGTTTGTTTACAGGAATTTCTCTTCTAAATAAGTCAAGTAAAAAATGTGGCGAGTACAACGTTATTGTAAGTTATTTAAATGATGGATAGAGCTCTGGAAACAAGCAGTACTAAAACAACATTTCAGCTTTTAACTACCGGTATTAATCATCACAGGACAACGTTTAAACCAAGGACAGATCTCGCGTTTGCATTTTTGTAAAAGTCAAGGAAGACTTGGACGTGAAATTAGTTGTAGAGGAAATAAAAGTTCTACCCGAAAATGTTTTTTTGTGTCATCGAAGAGTTTCCCCCAAAATCTGCAACCACCCAAATACATTTTCTACACCACTCATGAGCTGGACTCTTCTCAAAGTCCTTCGTCACCAGATGAGGCAGTGCGCATTTTATCTGCTGCTAGATATCAGAGGCACTTCTGAGACAGTGTGTTAGACTCGTCTTGCACAGCGTAACAGAAAACATTTCCCTTCAGTGACCTTCGATCTCGCCTCTCTGACCCGCCGAACATCCTGGACTCATCGAACTTTCCTCTGGTCAGCTTCTAAGAGCTGCTGCTGAGTCTTCGGCGCAGCAGAGAGGCCGGCTTGCTTTCGGTGTCCTCTGCGTCGCTTTCACATTGTCTCTGGAGAGAAGGATTGGCACAGTTGGATTATGATCTGTTGGTGCACTTTTGGCTCTCGTATACATTTTTATAACTGTGGTTTTCAACAAGAACATAAAGTGGTCTCACCTGCAGTGGATCTGGATCCGAGCTTCCCTTCAGCAGTTGCAACTGGACCAGCCGGTTACACATCCACACCATGTTATAGGACATCTAGAGGAGGGTTGAGAATTGAGCACGTCTAGCGGTGAAGTTGCAGATTGAAACCAACTAAATACCCCTCACCTCACTCTCCCATTTCACACAAAAAACTACAGTGGGTGCAACATGTCGAATAATCATGGCAGTTCAACATGGAGGACTCTGGAAATACACCCTCCAAATCTGAGACACTGGCCCTTTAAGGACGTCGATGAGGCAACTAGAGCAACTCTGTCTTTGTTTACATCAGCTCAGTCTGATCTACTGTTTCTATTTTATTTATTTTGTCAACAGGATGTATAAAAATAAAAAAGTCTGCATGTTGTTACAGACTCACCTTCCATTTCCTTCTGGCGTTGAACTTCTTAAAGTTCTTCATATTGATTGAGGATCGATTCCTTTTGGCCACTTGCTTGCGTGTGATGGGCTGAAGCGGACGACAACATTTGTATTTATTAGACACGGTTCATTGTGCAGTAAATAACTGAAGCAGGTTCGTGGGACTTATAGTAACCTTAATCCACGGATGAAGCAGACACTCCTCAGCTGTCATCCTCTCACTGTAACACACATCAGCAGATCCGGAGAGTATTAATAGGTAACATGAAAGCAAACAATAGATCAGCTTTTGTTGAATCACTGTGACTCTTCTACATACTTTGGATCTTTCACCAGGAGTTTCTGGATGAAGTCTTTGGCCATGGAGCTCGTCATGCTGAAACACTGCTCGTCAAACTCGTAGTTCATGGCGATGATGTTCCGCAGGGTCCCTTCATTGGTATCGTCTTGGAAAGGCGACAACCCGCTCAGTCTGAGGAAACACAAGAGTGAGAATACAGTATGTCAACATCTCAACCCGTCTGTACTGATTAAGTTGTTTGATAAAAGATAGAAGGTTAATGATAAATTTCTTTAACAGCACCTAAAGCAAAGTCAAAGTATAAAGCTACAGCTTTCTCAGGATAGTTTTTTCAGCTGTTAGTCACAAGGCGTTGCTGGTTTTTCGCTTCAAGAGCAACAAGTTACAACTTGGGATACATACATAGTCTGGACTGTCACCCAACCTGACTACCGACTAAATATAAAATGATACAGAGAGAGTTACATCTCAGAATTTAAGACTTTTAAAAACAATTTCAGTTTGAAAAAGATGTTTTTATCCAGCGTAAATCTGATGTTTAACATGTCAAATGAATGTTCTAAATTGGAATAAATGTAGAATAAAATCAACAATTAAGGTAAAAAGTGAATATATATATATATATATATATATATATATATATATATATATATATATATATATATATATATATATATATATATATATATATATATATATAGGTGGCAACACAAAATATGTGTAAATTGCCACAACATGTAGCAACATGTTACAATATATATATTGTAACATGTTGCTACATGTCATGCCACCTCTAACAGAAACTAAATCTGTGAGGCTTTAACTGAACATAACAAGTAGAGAGTTGTTAGTCATTAACGGGTTAAAGCTGAATGCTGCTGGTTGCATCAGGCAGCAGATGTCTGCTGATCATTAAATGTGCAGACACACAAACACTGACAACTTACAATATGTAGGTGATAACTCCGATGCTCCTGAAAAGAAACAGAAGACGCAGACAGTCATGTACTGCTTTAAACTTTTTTTCACTACAGCATGATGAATATTAGACAAATCCAGCGTTTAGCTGTTTGGATGTTGCCTCTGTCCTTCAGTATATATGACACTATATTCTGTATTCCTAACAAGTGAGATCATGTTCTGTGAGCGAGGCTCAGCGCAGGCCAAGACACGTCACTGACGGAGGAATGTATGGTTTCTGTACAGAACGCTCACCACATGTCTGCAGCTGTGCTCAGAGGGTCACAGTTGATCACCTCGGGGGCTGCGAGAAAGAGGGAGAGAGATCAGGAGATTAACTCTCATGACAGCAAAAACCAGGGACCTGTGAAGTTTCACTGGAGGTGTAGCTTCAAAACGTAAAATGAGAAGATCACAACAGTTTATCTGCACATAACCTCGACAAAGACTTCTTTATGAATAATGAAACTTCAGTGATTTATTCTGGCTGATTCATCATCTCTTTGCTACTCAAACTCTTAATTACAGCTATTAGATTAAGTTATACTTGCAGCTTTGATTGCACGTTTATTAGAGAATATGCTACAGAAGAAATGTCAAAGACCTCCTCACCGATGTACTGTGGGGTGCCGCTTGTGCTCCTGTACTCCTCCCCCTGATGAAAGTGGTGTGCCAGTCCGAAGTCGATGAGCTTGATGTTGGGGTGCGGTGACACTTTATCTGACAACATGATGTTTTCTGGCTGAATAGAGAGAATAACGCTGTTATGGTGGAAGCGCATATTTTAATAGAACCTTCTTAAAACAAGTTCACAAGCAGAGAACTAACTGAAGTCCGCTTTGGTGGTACCTTGAGGTCAAAGTGCGCAATGTTCTTGCTGTGCATGAATCCCAGTCCCTCCAGGATCTGCTCCATGAACTCAATGGCCTCACTCTCCAGCAGGTTCTCCTTCTCGGCAATGAAGTCAAACAACTCCCCTCCGCTAACACTGAAATGTCGAACAGAAGCGTGTTATGGTGATGCATTTCTCTTATTTTGGCCATGAATTTAGCAAAACCTACCCTACCCAACCTGCCCATAGCAAACATCGAGTATTTTCAGATGAGAAACTTAACCACCAGTGTTTAAGCAGTTAACTTTTGCCAACTGTGGTAAGTACAGTAGGTCAAAGCGGGTCTGTGAACTGTGATGTCTCTAAAAGACACCTTGACGTTTGTTTCCCACCTGACTGCTCTCCTGACACATCAAACTTCTACTATGTTCCCAGATAACAGCTCTTCACTTGCTGAGAACATTTTACTGACAGGAAAGAAGGACAAAACTTAAAAAGTATCATATTTCCTTCAAGAGTGGCCTGGGGGGGGGGCGGTCGGTAGCGTAGTGGGTTAAGCGGCCGCCCCTTGTGTGGAGGCTATAGTCCTCGCTGCAGCTGGCCCCGAATCGAATCCTGCATCGGACGGCTAATTTACTGCGTGTCACTGCCCCCTGCTTCCAGTCTATCTTCAGCTTTACTTTCAATAAAGGCATAAAAGGCCAAAAAAGAGTGGCCTAGGCAAAAAGATACCAGAAGTTTATTTGATACATACAAACTGTATTTTAGTACAAGGCCTCCTTTGTTTTTTTATTAACCATTAACCAAGGTGTGCTTTGCAGAGTGGGTAAAAGACGCTTTGTTAAGGTACAGGAATCCAATTCTTCTTCAAGCCTGATACACAGGTATCTACAGGAGTTGACAAATTTGAGTTCTGACCCATCTTTGAAATAAATTTTTGAGGGCGGCAGATGATTTGACGTAAGTTTCATGCTTTTTGTTTTATTAGTATTTAGGAGAAGGTTGGCAAAGGCATGTATAAGTGCTGCTGAGAAGTCAGAGCGCATGGCAGTGAGAATACTGTTGGAGGTTGGTGAGCTGTTTCTCAAAGATTTTATAGAGGAAGACGATACAGGTCTTTAACAGTTTAGATCTGAGTTTCCTTTTGACAGTTGCAGTTTAATCTTTATTACTGCAAGTTATTATTTCTTTATCACTTACATATCGTACGTAGATAACATTTAAGGAGTGCCTAACTGCTATTGTTGTACATAGGAGACCTGTGCTAGCACTGACCAAGCTGCCATGACAAATAACACATGCGGATGCACATTGAATTAGTCCTCGAATACACACAGGAAGAAATCAATCAAACAAACAATGAAACACACACACACACACACACACACTGTGTTGTCAACTCACAGCTCCAGAATGAGCACCACTTCAGCTCGGCTCTCAAAAACGTCTTTGAGAGTCACGATGTTTGCATGTTGGACAGTATGGAGGATCTGCACCTCCTTCTCGACACTGCTCCTCTCCACGCCCAGGCGACTGCCCGCGGTCTTACGAATCTTCAGGAACTTGGCTGCCCAACACGTCCCACTGGTCCGTTCAGAAACCTGTCGAACCTGACCGAAATGCCCACTGGATGGGAGGGGGGAGGAACATAATTCAGAGTAGAGCTTAAAAAAATAGAGTAACTTCAGAAAAGTCCAATTTCAAAAATCTTGAATCTATATGACTGAACATGCATCATGACATCAGACATTTATTACCATGCCGACATTTGAAGAAAAGAAATAATGAAAAACATTTTTAAAGGTTGTTGGGCGGGCTGCTGACACCAACAACGACAAAGTCACACACACTTCTGTCTGTTTAGCGCCCGCCCCGTGTGTGGAGGTTATAGTCCTTGCTGCAGCTGGCCCCGGTTCGAATCCCGCATCCGCCGGCTAATTTACTGCGTGTCACTCCCCCTCTCTCTGCCCCCTGCTTCCTGTCTATCTTCAGCTGTACTATCAATAAAGGCCAAAAAAATATATATTTGGACACCGACTAATTTACCATAGTTTGCTGCTGTACTCAAGCCTCTAGGATCTCTGCTCACTTTCAGCTTTAAAAGTTTTTTTTGTGTGTTCACATCCATGTTGTTCAAAGTTATAATACTTAAAGTGTCAGGTTGAATTTTGAGGAAATGTTTACATAAAATAAAACAAGTATTTTAGAGGTGACAGGTAGAGAGATGTTGTTTGAACGCATAACTATGACTAAAGTCAATGTTTTACTTTTTACTTTCTACTGATGCTTTTAGGAAATGAACATTTTATGGGAATAAGGAACATGACAGAGCAGTTAAAGTCTAGGGTGGATACCGGAATCAGGTTTTACAGGAGGTCAGTCAGCAGAGCACTGTGCATGTTTGGTGTGTGTGGGTGTATCAGTGAATGAAGTGCCGGACATGTGATGTCCACCTTTGTTTCACATCCACCTAGAATGCTTCCTGACATTACAGAATAAACAGAACAGAAATAGCAATTCAGACAATGACTGATACAAACACATTCAGACACGTGCATGCAGACACAAATAAGACTTTTTTAAAGTTTATATAACGGCTCCAGACTAACAATCATGATACTTTTTTTATTTATGTGCACCAGCACAGATAATCAGAGTTTCAAGTTATTTTCTGAGTGTATGTTCTAAAGCAGAAATAAACATGACCCCACCCCTGCACAACCCTGTACACGCTATTTTGTGTGAATGAACGCCTCTGTGTTTGCATGTGTGTGTGTGTGTATGTACTTCAGCCCTGTCCTTGGTTGAGACAGGAACCTGGTCACCACTTCTTGTTTTTTTTATAGTCTCACATAGAGACCACAAACCATGCATGCTGCAGAGTGAAGACACATGCAGAAAACTGTTCAGTTGGCCTGCAACTCTCAGGTCACACTCGACAGATTTTTGATCGCATTTGTGTCCAAAATGTTTACAACCTGGATATATTCCTTGTTTTCTTTATTCCACACTATCATGCAGTATCTATCTTAGCACATTGATGCCCCGAGGAACTAAACTAATATCTGGTTGGGGAGTGGTGGGAGGACGGCAGACTTAAATGTTTATTTTAGCTGATAAACAATGAATATCATCCTGGAACAGAACTTAGTGACTTCAGGGAAAAGACGACAAAAAGAGATTAATTTACTCCTCTGTCAGTCTAAAGCTCTGTAAAGACATGGAGATTTTTTGGGTGGGGTTGGGGATCGGTGTGTGCACCCTCAAACTAAAGCTGAAAACGAGCATTTTATTTACCCTGGTGGTCTTTGTTTCCTTTCAAATCCAAGGTGCTGGAGTACAGAATCACAAAAAAAGTCTGTGGTAAACACTCATAGAGCTTAAAAAACAATCAACCATACCTTCCGAGAACTTCACCAATCTCATAGAAGTCCTCCACATTTTCAGGCTTGAAGACTGCCATGTTGATTTGTTTTTACTTTATTCCTCCTGGTCTCTTGTTAGTCCATCTCTGGTTATTTAACAGCCATCTTCGAGTGGTTCATGCTTCTCAAAATTCAGTATTCGCCAAAGCTGGACCTGAGTATGAAAAAACATGTGTGAGAAATGAATGAAATAATGACTAACCCTAACCAAATATGGTATTCTCACCATGTATGTTAATAGTAGAAGGTAAGACAAGGCAACTTTTACACACCAGGGCAATTTAATGTGCTCTACAGGTTAATAAAAATACAGTATGTAAAATTATCCAGTGGAGTTCAAGTAAAAAACACCCACAATGTTTTAAAAACAATAAAAATGAAAACTAACAGTTTAACTAAGAATATAACTTTGTTTTACCAATACTGGATAGAGCAGACTGTAAGTCATTTAGCTCTGACTTAAAACTGGTCTGAGAAGGGGGATTATCATCAACTGGGATGTTTTTCCAGGCCTGTGTTGAATGATAACAGAGTGCTGCTTTATCCTGTTTTGTTTGGACTCTTGGGACAACCCGCGGGCTCGGTGCAGATGTTGTAATGGTTCTGGGAGGTTCATAGAAAAACAAAATCTACATGCATTTTCCATTAACCATTTCAGAACAGGGACAACAAAGAAACCACTAAACACAGTGACAAGTGATAAGGTTTCGCTCAATCGAGATACAGTTAATATGAACTTGTCCTTTGCACATTCTTAGTTTACTAGCTGAACGTTTCTGTGGTAGAGTACAGAAGAGAAGATAACATGTGGGTGTAGCACTTCCTCATTTCAGTTTTTACTATGACTGCAACATTAACACACAATACACTAACCCACACATCAACTAAAGCTACACACATTCCCAGTTTCCACTCCCTCCCTGATGACACATTTCTTTGCACCATTCTCCAAAGTATGACACCAGCTGTTTGTAATCAACTTCTCTCAACACATCTGACTTCCCTGTCTACTGGTTAACGGGCTTTCACACATGTTCAGCTCTTGTTCTTGGCAAAGGAAGCCTCCCATTCTCACGCCTTTATGTTTCAAAAGAATTCACAACAGTTCCTCAAATGGGTTTATTGTTGGCTATCAGACAAACTGCTATGAGTGACTCAGGGCTTGGTAAAACATATTTAGTGCATCTCTTATCAGTTCAAGTTGACTAATATCACAACCTACCACACAGGGCAGTTATTCAAAGTGGCATGACACTTCCTTTTAACTGGACCACCACAAGGATCAGGACTGAGGCTTTACACATAGCCGGGTATGTTGAGAAACGAATATTTCCCTCCCTATGTTTTCCAAAATAATATCGTGCACATAGCATCGTTTTCAAGTCAACCCGCATAAATACGCCATCGAGCGCCGTCATAACTACGCCAAGCGGAAGAAGGAGAATCCTCTGCAAGCCAATCAGAATAATGCTTCCATGATCATCGTCATAGCAAAAGGTAAACATTGGTCGCACTTCTGGCGCATCAGCTGCCTAAAACTACGTTTATCTGAATTTACACGCAAACGCAAAACCGTAGTTTTCCAGAATCTCCACTCTAGCCGGAGTTTATATATTTTTTTATTTGATGCAGACATACTTGGCCGATAAAGTGACCTTTAATCTGACATACACCTCCACTGGTCCTGTTATCGCCTTGCATGGTTTTTCTTAACATCTCTATGCCGATGATACCCTACCCTATCTGACCAAAAAAAGAGAGGAATATCATGGGAAACATGGGCAATGTTGGTGTTATTCTAACAAATGTTAATCCTCAAGAATGTTTATTTATTGTTTCTTTAGTATCATTTATTCTGCATACGTTTTATCATCCAACAAATGCTGATGACATTACCCGGTTGACAGGGTTAGTTATTTCTAAAGTGCATCTTGGGTATATTTGCTTTTGTTGTTGTGATTTTGGAACACTAATGATAGTAACAGCTTGATCTTATACATTTACTCTTGGTAGGGGCTTCACAACCTTCGCATGGTTGTGGAGAATAAAACAGCATCTTGTGGAAAGCGGTCTAGAATGAGAGACAGGAAGCAACTCTCAGTGACGTCAACACTTACATTAAGGTCTGAGGACAAGAACTGAAAAACATTGAATTTCCAGTCATTCATGGCTACAGATGGTGCCGTTTAGTTTCTCAAATTTAACTTTTCGTGCAGTCTCCCTGGTCACAAACCAAATGTCTGGAGGGACTGTGATCTGGAGGGAAGGATATCTTAAGGGTGGATAGATAAGAAACTTAGCAAATAAGAAAATGTTTGTTTCTTGTGTGCATGTTATGGATGAAGATTTGTTCTGTTCTTAAGGATGTTGAGGACATCATGGGATCAGACAATGCTGTCTTTCCCATAAATAAGGAAGACCTAGAAGATGTTGCAATAATCACTGGGAGGTTTTAGAAGTACTTAACAACCATGGTGACATTCCAGATGAGCTAACCTTAAGTACACATTTGAAGTTCAACAAAAACTTTCACCTCTGACTCTCACCAAGGCTAAAAAAACGGTTTGAAAGAACAACATATACAACTGGAGCATCGGGCCTCCAAAAGTTTTTGTTCAAACCTCTGAGGGTTGTTTTGAGTCTGAAACAGCACAGAGACAGTTTTAGAAGGATGCAAGAATGTATGCAAGTACCCAGGTTAAACCTAGTTTCTGTAATAGGGGAGGAGGATTAGAAAAACCTGATATCCTGGTTTCTAATCAGCTTTGTACAAATATGCACATGCAAGACAAAAGACTGCAGAAAGGGACCGTAACAGTGGAGCATGTCGAGAAGAAGGAAGAGAGATCATTACACTGAGTGACACTTCCATCCAACGTCAGACTAAAACTGAAACTAACTCAAAATAACCTATTACGTTATATAAGTCTGTGAAATATAACACTCACACAATGCAGAAGCAACACCATCGTTAAAGCAACTGAAATCAGTAAATCACGCTTCAGTTTACTTTATTTTGAAGTGCTTGCGTGTGGGATATAACATCTGCAGAGATGAGAAATCTTAATATTTCAGATCGTGATCTGAGGTATCCGCAATCTACTTTTCAGGCCATTTGTAGATGTCGTGGGATTTAATTTAATCTTAGTTCTTTTGGGTAGAGTATTTGAAAAAGTGCTTCATCATATTAAAAGTTAAAAGGTCTGAATCACCATTTTGAAAGATGGTGTAGTAACATTGATGTAATACTGTGTTTTAATAGCAGAAATGGAGAAACTCATAGGCGGTGTCAAGTCAAAATTGAGAAATAAGATCGCAATTTATATTGCGTATACTACACTATCATTAAATAGACTGTGACATTATCTGCTCAATGTCATCGTGCTGGTTGATATGTTTGTAATTAACAAAAGTAGCACTATTAATTATTATTGTTTAAGGTATCCCCGTCCTGAAACACTAAATCAATTATCCAAAATAAGTCCAAGTAAATACATTCTCTGTTAACCTGTTGTGTTCTGAACTAACACTCTACTGAGTAAGCGAGTCCAACCATTCCCACAATGTAACCTTGGGGAGTGTTAGTTCTGCAGCTGATGTAGTATCAGGTCAAACACTCGCTTCAGTTTGGCTGCTGTGCTGTGTGACCTGTTCGAGCGATACCACAAAGTCATGAAGTGATTACGGAGTCTGACCGGATACTTATATTTACCGAAATGTTGACTTAACGTTCCTTAGGGAGTTTTTGACCTCCAGTAGCACTGTGAAGCTCTTCTATGAGTGAATGTACACACACTTCTGCCAATGGTTTCACAGTAGTATGTCAAGAAATGCTGCAATGTGCCAACAAAACCAAGAGAGAAGAAGACTGCAAGCTGGTAAACATGGATGCAAACAACAGAAAATGTACACACTGACTCGTTTGTTTACTAAAACACTCCACAGGGGTCCTTAATTATGTCACTGACAGGTGGAACAGCTGTAGCTACACGTCATCTTTTTCACATAACGAAGGTCCAGGCTCAAAAATATGAAGCCAATAAGATTAAATTATGGATAAATGAGTCGTTTTAAACTATGGTACGAGTACCACTGGTGATGCTTCCTGTAGTGATACTTGGAAGAATCTCTGGCCAATGTTTTTTTAATAAAATAAAAGAATTTAAAACATATCAAACCATCTACAACGTTTTGAATTAAAATTAAACTAGGGGATCCCTCAAATGTCATTTAAAATAATTTCCTGGAATATCACATAGAGCACGCATAGATCCACGATTAGTTAAAATGTAGCGTGAGACAGTAAGCAGAGGTTAAATAAATGTTTAAATAAACATTATAAAAAGAGACGTGCAGATCAGGAGAACCGCTTTAACACCAAATAAGCTCAGGTTCTTGAGGCGGTTCTGTTTAGGATTCATCAACAGTCGTCAATAGATAATCTTCTTCTTAGGAATAAACCTGCCCGATCAGGGTCGGCCTACGTTGCTCTATTTGAATTCAATAATCAAAATAGTTGTACGCGGAGAGATAAATATTTTCTGAGGCGGTAAACTGTATGAAAAGTTTGGGAAACACTGTTTGAGTACAGTGAATCTGGAATTTTGCTGACACTCGCACTCTTTAATTTTCACTTGCAGACCGTATGCGGCACTATGGAGTCAGGACAGAGGCACAAGCAAGGCCGAGGTAGACGAAACACAGGAGAGTTCAGTAGAGAAGACTTCATTTTCTCTGTTACCAGTCCATTAAACCGATCCTACTGCCTTTAAATTGAGGTTGACTCATCACATCATTTCCAGAGCCAGCCAGCTTCTCTGCTGAGAAAATGCTGCAGTGTTGTCACATTAGGTTATCTTGCTAGAAAAAGAAATAGCTTGTGCATGTAGCTGTCTTTACTGCTATAAAAGGAAAAACAATCAAATCTTTATCGGAGTTAAGATCGGAATAGCACGTTTGGATGCTTTGGATGCTTTGGGTGGTACATTTCCTTTAATGGCACTGGTTGTTTTCGACATCGGGGTTATTATGTCAGACTTTCAGAGATGACGACATACATACTGTTTCACCGTGCACAGATGAGAGGAGGGGAAGCAGCGCAAATCAACTTCTTGGTATTTTGGTGGAGAAATGGGACATTGTGCCGAGAATAGATGCCTCAGACCCACGTCGTTTTTTTTTCTGGAACAATGTCACTGCACTTAATACTTGCAGTAAATGCACTGAAATAAACCAGCCAACAAAATACAAATGTTTATCGTGTTTAAGAATAGTGTCCACAGTCCATCAGTGCGATGTTGTTTGAATATGGAAATGACAACACGTGTTTCCTCTTGTGGAAAGCATTCGTGGTGTTTTTCGCATGAAAAGCGACAGAAATAGCCGGACCAGGACTCCTCTCTCATCCCCACAACAAACTGACCAAACATGGGATGAAGTGGATGTGAAAGTCAGATTGTTGATTTTGGAAAGTTACAGTATTACTGTCGAACACAGCCCCCCCCCTCTCTCTCCTCTCTCTCCTGCCCCCTCCCACGACTTCGACACTGGAAAGGTGTCAGACAAGCACTTCTACAGAACAAGCTTAAACCACCCACATCCACATCACGCAGGTTACATGCATTCTCCTGTTTCTCCTGCATTTTTAATCACGTTTTATCCACCACAGGGACATCTGACGGTGTCCAACAGTGAGGTCACCGTCCAGGTTACTTAAGGCTCATCAATCAAATCAAATGGATGTTGAATCGATCGGACCTCAAACTCAAAGAGTAGCCTAGGGCGACGGCGCATGTTGCTAAATTGAGATTGCGAGATTGAAACTCAGTCAACAGAGTGAGTCGTCTTCTCTCTAGCCAGTCAGTGAGTTTCATAGAGTCACATCCTGTCACTTAATCTTTAATTCATATCCTATTGATAATTCACGCTTATCAGCTTCCTATTTTTGAACCAGGAAACGTTGCAATGTGTTAGATACATATTTAAAAAGGACATCTGTGGAGTTTTTTTCTTGCTAAACAAACAAGTCACTTTAAATATAGAGTTAATAAAACGCCACGTGTATCCGTGAGGTCAAACAAACGTGTTAAAAACATTCGAAGGGCTGATTTTTTAGTCTAAAATACCCTCTCTCATCTATATCCCACTTCACCCTGACCCAGTCCAAGGGTCCATCATCGTCATCCAAGGCCTACTGCGACCGCCCATGAGCCCAGGGTCATTTTGTCAGAAGGACTGCACTTCTCTAACTCTTCAGCAACCTTACTGTGGCTTGCTGGAGGCATGTGCAGCATGAAATCAGATCACAGCTACGTCGACTCCTTCATAAGAACAGCTTGGTTTTGTCTTAAACAGATAATGTTACACCAGTTTTTCTAGCAGCTGTTTTTCGAGGACTTGTTGCTGCGGTATTAAAACCTTACTTGCTGTCACCATGGTAACTATGAATATAATAATAATAATAATAAGTCAGCTGGGATAGGCTCCGGTCCCTCACGACCCTGATGAGGACAAGCAATTACAGAAAAGGACGGAATATATTCTGTAATTTTATATTTTGAATCTCAGTTTGAGAAGTTATTAAAATAAACGCAGCGGAGTAAAAAAGCAAAATATTCACCTCTGAGCTGTGGAGTAGAAGGATAAAGTAGCAGAAAATGGAAATGAGTAACTGAGTATTTTTTATTACAGTAATAGTACTATAGTGTAGTACATCTCTGCACAACAAATGCTTGATCACGTGTTTCATTTAAATTCAGATTTATGTATGTTTCCTGTGTCAATTTAATGTATGTTTACATGCTGCCCTCATGATATATCTATCTATAGATTTATCTATTTATGGGATTAAAAAGTTGCACATACAAATAAAAAAAAAATAAACTACATAACACAATGTGTGAGTGCTGTCTATGAATTAAATTTGCTTTTGACTCTAACTATCTGCTCCATCTCGAAACTACTAAGTAGCCTTAGGCGTTTTTTCTTATCACATCTGTTCAGGTAATTCAAAAACATTTTTTTTTTTAAATCGTAAATGCTTCAGTGTTTAAACAATGTAAAACTTTACATAATAATATAAATTCCTTCCCATATCACGAACATAAATGCGGATTCTGTGTAAAATCTTGGTTCGCATCGACATAAATGTAGAAGAAGCCTCCGGACAGTAGAGGCTGTAAGAAGCTGAACGTACCCCGCTGAGAGTGCTCGGTGTTCGGATGGATGTTCCCACATGAACCGTCGTCTGTCCCATGGATGTGTCCCCCCTCTGCTCCAGCTCGCGCTCCCTTTCTCAACCGTCCGAGAACGTGAGTGTGTGCGCGCGGCCCTGGGAAGCTCGCTCGCTCGCTCGTGGGCAGAGAATGCGGAAAAACCGCCGCAGTCACAGTTTGATGTCATGTCCGACTCGCACCACCTGCTGAGGCGTTCACGGCACCGTCTGCCGGTCAAGACATTCAACAACCCACCACCATGCAACAACATTTGTCAGTCAGTCATGTTTTCAAACTGATAAAAGGTGATATAGAAAATAAAAGACTTCCTTTTTATATAGCCTTCAGAATAAAAGCAAAACAAAGTTTTAAAGTGTCATTTTGGCAAGGTTATGGGTGGATGTCAATAGGAAGGCCAAAATCATACCAAAAGGGAACCAAAATTCACCCAAAACAAATTCCAAAATATAGCCATACCATCAGGTATGATCACCTGCAAGAGGTCACTACCACCAACCGACTATTTGACTGACCCAAATAGCAAATCTGGCTTTCATTTTGGGCAAGGTTATGGGTGGATGTCTGGGCCATAAATGGCCCAAATTAGGAAAGCCAAAATCCACCCAAAACAAATTGTGAACTTCCAAAATATAGCCATAAATATCCCAGAAGAGCCCCAAATCAGCGGTTCCCACTCGCGCCCAATCTTCTGGCAATGCCATAAACATGCCCTAACACAGCCATATATTGCTGGGCACCTCCTTATCTATTATGGATAACCCTAATCATACCACTTTCTTTCTTAATGCCAAAAGAAAGCTAAAAATGCCAAATGTATGCCATAATACGGCCAAAATATTTGCTATCTGGGGTGTGACTTTTCCCACCATAAAATAACTTCGGATCTTAGATTGTATCACACCTGTGCACGACAGCCATGTCAAATCTGTCATTGCTTAGTAGCAAAGAGCAGTGTACAAAAACCTTTGTGTAAGCTGTCAATGGTTCTTGCATTATGTAAACTTTGTGTTTCAGGTATGATCACCTGCAAGAGGTCACTACCACCAACGGACTATTTGACTGATTCTGGTGAAAACGAGTCATATTTTATAAGTTAAGTCATAAGTCACTTTGTTTATATAGCACATTTAAATACAACAAGACATTTGCCAAAGTGCTGCACAACATCAAGACAAAATAAAATACATTAGAAAGAAGGAAAAAAGAAAAGTAAATAAATAAATAAATAGACAAATTAAGCAATTACATGGAATAATGGACATGGCCATAAATACTGTAGACAATAACAAAATTGAGAATTGATCAACTCCTAAACGCTAGCGTGAATAAATGTGTTTTTACACCAGATTTTGAAGGCTGGCGAGGTTGCCAACTTGATCTGTTCCACAGTTTTGTAGTTGCTACTGAGAAAGTCGGTCCTGAGTGTCAGTCTAGATCTGGGAACTACTAATAGTTGTTGGTCGACTGACCTGAGCCAGCGATGTGGGTCACATGTATTGATGAGGTCTGATAGGAGGAAAATGTTTCCTACTTTCCCCTCTGGTGTCCCCCCAGCTGCGAGTTTCTCGATGGACAGTGAAGTAAACTGCTATGAATATAGCTGCTGTTAGCTGAGTTTGTTAGCTGTGCCGCTCCCAAAACTTGCCAATAGGAAAATTCGAACGCAATAGCCATGCTTCAACAAACACACTGGTTTTCATCTGGAAAAAAAAATTGTTTGAGGGGTTAGCTACACCTTAAAGTTACAAAATACAGTTAGTGCTGTTGTGTTTTTGTTTATTCAATATCAAACGTTACATTACATCTGTATCTTAAAAGTTGTACAAGGAATAACGCAAGCAGCCGCAGCCGATAAAATGGGACAATGTATAATGTACATTGCATATTCTTAAGGCATTTTTCTACATTGGTGAATAGTCTATAGGCTATATATAATACTTGTCTCTGGTTTCCAGTGTCATTATTATTAGTTTTATTATTATTATTTGGCTTTGTCTCTGTTTTTTCCAGTAGAGTCTGTAGCTGAGGGTACCAAAGTGGAACTGATGTCCAAGATCAGTCAAGATCCATTTTGGTTATGTAACTATAAACTATGTATCTGTACATAGTTTATAGTTTATAGAAACATTGGACACTGCTACTGTGACTACAAACACAGGAGTATATGGCTTCATCTTCCTATTTTATCAGATTTAGGAATTTGGCACTTGACATGAATCTCATGCAGTGTGTATACAGAAGCTGTTTGGTGTTTTATGAGTTGTTTATAACAAAAAAAAATCCACCGTTAGCCTGAACAGAGCGTTCCAAAGTCACAGATGTCTGGAAAGAATTGAAGCCGACACTGAGTTTTACCATTTCAGGGCGCCCACCAACTTCAATAGAAGAATTAATGTTTGTAAATGTCCACGTGTGTTTGAATTCATAGAGATTAGAGTAGGGGGGGATTTAAAGAGAGCAGTCGCTGAATGATAAAATGACAGAAGTTAAACCCAACATTGCTTCTGTCAACATTTATCACAAAGTGTGTGTAGAAAAGGCAGCAGCCAGAAATCAGCAGAGCGTCTTGTCACTATCTACAGCTTTGTAAACTTCAACTAGACTCTGCACGGAGGTAAAACCACAGAGCTGATAGATTAGAATTAGTGTGCACAGAGGCTGCTGTGGGGTCTTATACAACAACCTGACACTTCCTGTGCGGTTCAGTGTGTAGTATTATTATCTACAGCCACAATCATCATCTAGAAACTTTAATGTTTGTGCAGCTGAATGTTTTTTGTGGTGACATGTAGTGCAAGACTTCAGAAATCCAGACACGAGCTTTAGAAAAACCCACCATGTTTGTTTTTTATTAATTTATGTATGAATGAAGTTCAACAACTGGCTTCAAACTTCAAATCTGAATTCAGTTCATCACACACACACATACACAATTACAAAAATACAAAAAAAAACTTGTTACAGTAGTTACTGCCATTGTAATTGTAAATGTATTTTTGTCACATGAACCCATCTGCAAATATGAAGGAATGACCAGCAGCTGGTGGAGCTCAGGCTGTAGACGAGAACATGCTCATTAGTGGTCCGTCTACGTCCTGACACAAAGTTCTTTTAAAAATCATGCTGCTTGTTTGATCAAATTGCAATCACGTTCCTGTTGGTCACTGTTCTTCTTTCAACTTTCACCCCCAATATGGGTTATTAAGCTTTTCAGAGATCCTGTGCCCATTAAACCCTTTGACTTCCACCCACAACCCGCCCGCACCACCCCACCCCTCAGATGTGCCGTCTCAGTTCTTCTTGGCCTTCGGTGAGTCGTACTTCCTCTTGCTGGAGTACCAGAGGAGCAGAGGGATGCCGATGGAGGGAAGAGTCATCACGCCGAAAGCAGCCCAGTCCAGCTAGAGAGGAGAGATGTCAGTGAGGCGTCAAAACAAGGACAAAAACATTTCTTCAACACATTTTTTTAAAGAACTATTATCAGCTCTGTGTTAAATTTGAGTGTACAGAAAGTGCAGAAGAGAAGATAATATTTATTAGAAGGTTCTTCATAATACTGCACTTATTTGGAGGTTTATTAGGTTCAGCTTGCTTAAACTGATGCAGCCAAGCACAATAAATTTGATTTATTTATTCCTCTGTGTGCCTTTTCTTTTATCCCAGCTGCACTTTTGCCTTTTATAGTGTTTGCTTGGTGCTTTTTGTAACACCTTCGCCTTCACTGTCCCTTACTTTCCATGTCTCTGTGCTAAGCAGCCAATAAATATAAAATTCCACCACCTCTGGTCGTGTATTCTTCATGACTGTAGGTCAGTCCACTCTTGTTGGAGAGCCTGAACGAGCAACGAGAACTCTTTTTGAATGCAACACTCACATAGTGTGGGGAGAAGCGACGGTCGAACTCCCTCTGAGCCAGGATGCCTCCCTGGCCGGGGGCGCTGGTGTAGCCAACCTGCAGGAAGGAAGGACAGACACTTCAGCTTCCTTCACTCCACTCGACATTTAAACGGCTTTTAAAAAAAGACAATGAACTGATTTTACCACGACTTGTCCTCCTTCCTGGGCAAGGTAGCTGACGGAGGCGGAGGTGAAGTTGAAGTAGCCGGCCTTCAGGGGGCGCAGCACCACCGTGTGAGAGACGTTGCTGGCTCTGAAAGTTCCAGGGTTAAAGCTGACAACTTGAAACGGATGCACATTTTTAAAACCAACTTAAAATGATAATAAGCTCCTCTGGTGCGACCTTCTCTTTAGTTTGGCAGATCAGAGAGATGTGGTAAAGATCTTTCTGTGTGTGACGCGACCTGTTTAACAGCAACTTCTCCACGGATCTTAATCAAAGTTGTCTTCTCAATGATGGGGTCCAGTTTGTCCAGCTGTCCATGATACCAGGTCACTTCACCTGCCAAACGTCTCCTATCATTTGTGAACTGCCTCACTAAGAGTTCCACTGTCTGGTGTGTGTGTGATGTGGCTGCTTACAGAGACGCCAGATTTAGAGTTAAACCACCATTACCGACTTCCTCCTACAGCACCAACAGCTGCAAGGTGATGGGGGGAACATTAAAGAAGACGTTTCAATTCAAGGATACGGTGCAATCCTGTCCCATTTGACGTTCAGCATGCCTGAAACGATTCCAAAGTCTTCGGGGGGGAAAGAATCATCTGACAGCTCCACCTCCAGAGCAGCGCTGTGGAGGCAGATAAGAGGAAAGACACAGTCAGAGACCTGGATACATAACAGGACAGGAGTTTCATGAGCTTTTATCGGACGCCAAATGTCTGCAGAATACTGGAGATACTCCAGTACGAACACCAAAAGCAGTTCTTTATTTGACACTGCCAACATCAACATGTTTTTCTGCTCCTGGATACTCTCGACCTGACTTGACTGAGTGAATAAATAAATACGAGGTCATTATAACCAACAAATGTGTAAACCTGATGCTGGCTCCAGCTCTGCGGCTACTGAAGATCTGCTAAAGAACAATAAACGTGATGACATGTTTGAGATTAGGTGTCCCATTGGCAGAATCAGACCTGGTACGTGATGCTGCACAAACAGGCGAGTTGGAGACGCACCATGCGATATCAAAACACACGTCGATGTTCGGAGTAGTTAGTCAGTCTGACATGGTCTCAACAAAAGCTGACACATATTGGAAGGTACCTCTTATCTGACAGATAAACAAAGACTGTGGGAGATGTTGTGCTTTTCTCTCTGATGTACTGATGTGTGTCACAGCTGGATGGGAGAGGACCAAAGTCCAAGGAGGAGCAGAAGTCAGAAGTCAGATTACTATATTATGTAGTAAATTAAGTAGTTTGTTATTTGCACTAGATTAGTCTTGTTCAGATTGTCTATTGACGACTGAAGAGGCGATAGGAGATTTGTTTTTCCCTGCTGGTATTTAGAAATAAAATCCAAAAATCTGCTGCCTACTGCGTGGTGATGAAGATCACTTAATGATCACAAAGCAACTCGTTTACCACCCCCCTTCTCCATCTGCTAATCCTGGCACATGCCTGCTCACCAAACCTTTGCTCTCTATGCCCACTGCATCTGCCTCCATCACGGCTGCCTTACACAATCTGCTGCCAGTCTAGTTATAGTGTATAATCACGCACTTTATTTGTTACTGACTCTGTATGGAGTAATAACAGTTTTTCATTGTTTGTAATTACAGCTTGCTTCTGGCTGATCATCAAAGTCAGTGGCAGGTTTAATTGTACACAATTAGCTGGGAGCTGCTTTAGATTAAAAATCATCAGCGTACTGTTGCGTGTACTGATCGTGTATCTTTTTTTTCAAGGTTATAAATCAATAAACAGTCCTGACCTGGAGCCCACGTTGTAGACGTTGTACTGCAGAGTGAGATCTCGTCCCTCCACGGCATAGCGGTTCAGCAGAGATTTAGAGGCCAGCAAACGGGCTCCCTCTTCTCCTGTGCCCAGACCGAGCAGAGCCAGGACCAAAAACACGTGTAGCATCTTCATCATCTGCGAAAAAAACAAAAAATAAAACAAAGACAGATCAGACATAAGTATGTGGACACCTCGGTCACAGCTCATTCAGCAGAGCAGCAGAGTACTGGATCAGATGATGTTCAGGGTGTCCACATACAATGAGTAGTAATTAATCTAGACCAGGGGTCTTCAACCAGGGGTCCACGACCCCTAGGGGGTCTGCAGAGGTACTGCAGGGGGTCTGCCAATTTCCTTTACACCCCAGCAGCTATTGGCATTGAAACCATTGAACTTTTTTAATCAATCATAACCACATATAGGCCAACGTGTTCACTGCTGAGTTTTTAGGTCCTGATCCCTCCCTGTTGTTTTTATCTCTTTTTATCTACTTTTACTGCAACTGTTCTTGAATTATGATTTGTACCCTATAGGTCCTAATTTACTTCTTATTTGTTTCGTTGTTGTAGTTTTATGCTTTTTAACTCTTCTTTTATGAATACCTCCTGTTCTTCTTGTATAGCATCTAGATTTTATTTTTGCACTTGTATTTATATTGTGGTTTTTATCTTTGGCTGTACTGTACTGTTACCTCGTTGAAGCCCCCTGTAATTTTGTTGTGCTTACAGTATGCCTGACAATAAAAGCTTTCTTTTCTATTCTATATTCTACTTTTTTTCTATTTTATTAAATACCTTGCAGTTATTATTTATATCATGGTCACTAATGTTTGTAATATTATTTATATTATGGTCACTTTCACTTACAATATTTCTTACACTATGGTCTGTATTTATATTTCCTTTACGATTACATGTGCAATATTATTCAATCATTCCACTACTTTTGAAATTTTCTACCTTAGTACTTGTTTTGAACATCTGTACACTCGTCTATTTTGTTTTGGTCTATTGTAAAGGCTGACTGATACTTCTGTCTGTTCGTTGTGGGTTTTTGCCCTTTTATTTGATTCTATTTATATAGTGTATGCTACACTTTCCTCTGCTGCTGTAACAAGTAAATTTCCTCGTGGTGGGATGAATAAAGTAAATCTAATGTAATCTGTGAAGCATTTTGTACTACAATTCTGTATGAAAGGTGCTATATAAATAAATAAATATGAGCTGAGTTAATAACCCAGTGTGTGTTATTATTACAGGCCAGGCTTAAAAATGTGACACGCAGCTGCTCTGTTGCCTTAAGAACAGTTAGTTTTTGTCTATTTCTGTTTTTACTTTTATGCTCTGTGAAGCACTTTGGGCTACAATTCTGTATGAAAAGAGCTAAATAAATAAATAAAGTTGAGCTGAGTTAATAACCCAGTATATAAATAGGTTAAAGCGAAATAGAAGTTTAATAAATAAAAATAAATGTTGTTGTTGTGGATTTTTCTATCTTTAGGTCACACGTCCCCCCTGACCTCAACATTGACCACTGACTTCAGCAGTTTCTCCACCATTACTACAGGCCAGGCTTAAAAATGTGACACAAAATATGTTTGTTTTCTTGTCTAAGGGTCTGAAAAAGGTTAAAACCTCTGATTTATACGACAATTACATGAAATACATAAACTAGAAACATAAAAAACACAAACACGGAGATGTTTAAAAAGCTTTCATTCAAGTGTGTTCAATGCTAAATGTTAGAGATTCATTCAGACGAATAATATCATCAAAATATTCAGAGTATTATTGAATAAATTAAGTATTAAATGTGACATTTTTCAGTGGCCAACACTGCTTACGTGGACCAGATGACACATATCCCAGCTCTCAATGACGCTCAATAACATCTCTTTATCTACAGTTAGCTACATTACAGACACAGAGACAGTTAAAGTGAACTTTTCTCGTCCTAAAACTTCAAGTTATTAAATAAAAACAGCTCGTATAAAGATAAATACACGTACGTAAACTCACCGAGCAGTGCTGCTCTTCAAACCGCAGATAGTGGAAGGAGCTACGGTCGCGCATGCGCAGGAGCTTAAAGCTGCTGTTTGCATGACGTGTCGTGAGGAGGAGCTGGAGGAAGTGCGGACCGCGCAGCGCCCCCTGCCGGCCTGGAGGGAGACCGCGACACTTATGTTAGTGCACAGGCCAGACAGGACATGAGATTTAAATCAAGCATTTAAAATATATATGATATGTATGACTTATTATAGTATGAACCAGAGTGAGTGTCTCTGTTATCACCTTTTGAAGTTATGCAGCCACCACTACAATGCTGGTGCTGTTGTGGCGAAATTGCTGAAGTCAAAGGTCAATGGTGAGGTCAGGAAGGAAGAAAGTGTTCAGGAGCCTCTGATGTCTTATGCTGTATTATTTATTGAAGCTTGGCCCAAGGAGAATTAGAGACACTCTCAAAGTTCATCAGAAGTGCCTGAGTCGGTCTCACATTCTGCCCAACTCATCCTGGTGGATCGACTTTAAACCCCAAGATAACAGCACAAATACTACACGCCCAGAATGAGTCAAAGAGAATGTCTTTACCCATGGAGGTGTTATTGTTAACATATTCTAGTCTGGAGACATAGATGTTTGTTTACGCAGATTGGAACATCAACAACAAACTTTCTATTATGTCTATGAAGGCAGCAATAGGTCTCTTCGACCCTGGACACCACAGTGTTGAGATAGACTGGCACCTTCTGTTCTCAACCAAAGCCAAACAACTAATACTGCCAAAACCTCAAGGCCCACACGTGACCTTGTGTAACCTAAGAATAGAAAATTTCATAACAGGTGCATGTCCTCATTTAAGGGATTTAAGGGTCTTTATGTTTTTTTTTTCAAACAAGTTCCCTCAAATGATGTTTGTCAGAATTGAAAACAGAGATGATGATGGTCAACTATAGCAGACAACTTTTAGTATTTCAGCCACTGGGTGGAGACAAATAACCTTCTTTATCTTCTTTGTCACCAGTCTGTAACTGCTGGAAATGTTGGAAGATGAGCGGACACCACAAGTCTACATGTAGTAAATGTACTGTGGACACACCTGAATCACAGATGTCTGCAGTTTGCATTATGTTATTATAAAACGCTGTATTATGTGAGACTGTATGAAATATTAATAATAATAGTTGGAGAAGTTTGGGCTCCATCCTGTTATATTTCAAATTAAAAGTTGAAGGTTATTAGTTAATTCGTCTATTTGTTGTTGTTGTTGTTTGCCTTTACCATACAACATTACATATCCACCTAAACTGTTTACCTCAGCTGATCACTGTTTAAGTTATGTTATTGTTTTTTTCTTCTTTTTTTAAATAAAATGTCTGTTTGTTTGTGACAGTTATTATGATTATTGTTTATTATTCAAGAAAAAAACAGTTGGCTGATGCCTGCAGTGATGCAGAGGTCCAGAAACATCCTAAATCATGTGAAGTAGTCGTAAATATTCTCCAGAAGTCAGGCAAATAACGTGAAGTTTGTTCTGGCTGACATCAGTCAAACCCACAAGGACTGAGTGAGTCCACTTGTTCCATGATTTTATTGGCAAAAAATTGATCAATTCATTGTAATTTACCCAGAAAGCAACACAATGCGCCTGCAGCAAATCAGACCTGTTGCTTATGAATGAAGTGACTCACGCTGCTGTGCAGGTGGGTGTGCATTCACAAAGCGTCACAGTGGAGCATATATAAACCACAGCTGCACACACTTAACTCATTCATCAGGTGTAATTTTGTCACTGACAGCAGCTCTCAGATCAGTCAGGTGTAGTCATGCTCCGTCGTGCCAGCGCACTCCTCGCGCTGCTGCTGCTTCTGCTGATGATGATGAGGAAGAGCAGCTCAGCTGTTCACAACGACGCCACAGAGTCACTTAACACTCAGCCGGTCCCAGACACCCAACAAGAACCGGTCCAAGAAGACACGAATCAGGCGAGCAACGGAGGGAGGCGGCAGCCTGACTCTGCGCGTAATGGTGAGTCCAAACGGTCACGCATGGTGCAGTTACACCATATTTACATAATTTCTGAGGTACATTTGGTGTCTTGCTCTGTAAATCTGGAAACATACAGTTTTAAATTGATGTCTGGGTGACTGCTGACAATAGATCCTTGATACTATTCTCTCTTGGCGTAGTGGCAGGGTGGTGGAGAAGGTGGATTTATTGTGAGCAAATGCTGCATATAGCATATATTTAGAAAGAAAGAAAGAAAGAAAGAAAGAAAGAAAGAAAGAAAGAAAGAAAGAAAGAAAGAAAGAAAGAAAGTTTAAGATATAAAATAAAATTGATGTAACAGCTTCTATCTACCCTAAACCTCTTTTCAGGATGGTTGGGTTGAGAGACAGATTATGGATAAACATTATTACCAATTAATAATTGTAGCATCATATGAAGACTCCTCAGATTTGTAGGGGTTATATTGTCTATATTCAAATTTGAAACAAGCCTGAATGTACCCGATTGTAGGCTACACAAGTAAAGTCTGTTATCCATACGGACATTTTTGTGGTTTTATTGTGGTTTATTTGTCTTGGTGAGCAAGCAAACAAAGAACAAAGAAATCACAGCTCCTGCTGACCCTCCCAGGTGCACGCTGGTCCTGTACCTGCTTACTTACAATACATAAAAGCTGATTTGATTGTGCTGTGCAGTCCTTATGTAACAATGCAACATAAACAAAACAAAAATGGATAATAGGCAAATACAAATACTAAATGTAAATAACCCAAAGTATCAGTTGTTTTCAGATGTTAGGCAATTTTATTCATATGGCACGTTAAATACACAGCAGCAACTCATGATGCTCTACATGATGCACTAGGGTTAGACAGGATAAGACAGAAAGTAGCATTTAAGAAGATCTATCATTTAAGTTAGAATGAATGCTCATTTATAATAAAATGTAGTAACTGGTAGCAGTATTTCAAATTCCAGTTCTAACTGGTAATTAATTCAGAGATTTGAGTATAATATATTCATATTTCCCTGTTTTTCTTTAAACTCTGGCAACCAGCTTTGAACATGTTGCAGTTGTTCGGAGACAACCTGCTCCAGATGAATGCATGGCTCAGCTTTTTGGGGTTCTTGCTTAGATGTGAGAAGACCCCACAGTGATTTAATTCCTATTACCCTTATACAGAGGTAGGGAGAGACAGATGAAAATAAGGAAGAAGAGGCTGAGATTTTAGGGCTTGGTATGAGTCACGCCCCACAGATCCTAAACTTCCTATAATGCAACCTGATAGCATATATCATTAGACACACCCTGCCTGATAAATGCCCGTGTCTTTCAGGCTCCACACACTTTCCAGACTTTTTGTTAAAAATGGGAAATCTCGAGCTGAAGGTAAGATGACCTGAAGGCATCATCAGGGTTATCTTCTCACACAAACCACAGAGGACAGGCTGAGTGGTACTCTTTGTAAAAATTGGTGGAGTCGCCCTTTAGTGTGACTGATAAAATGTAGCCCAACTGACTCACGGTTTAAAGGAGGCCAAGGAGGAGCTAAATTTATGCACCACTCGAGAGTTGCTGCTAGATAGAGGAACATCAGAATGAGGTGAAGCATACATATATGTAATTCAGTTTCCATGTCTCAGGCCCAGACCAGAGCCAGGTCGGCTGCAGGGAGCTGAGGTCCACCAAGTACATCTCTGATGGCCAGTGCACCAGTGTCAACCCCATCAAGGAGCTGGTGTGCGCTGGAGAGTGTCTGCCGGCTCACCTGCTTCCCAACTGGATCGGGGGTGGAGGTTACACTGGTAGGTACTGGAGCCGCCGTGACGCCCAGGAGTGGCGCTGCGTCATTGACCGGACCAGGACCCAGCGGATCCGGCTGCAGTGTCAGGACGGCAGCTCCAGGACCTACAAGATAACTGTGGTGACCTCCTGCAAATGCAAGCGCTACAACCGACAGCAGAATGACTCAGGACACAAGGACACAACTGTCCACAGTGGTAAACAGAAGAAGAGTCAGCGGAAGGCTGCACTGCCTGAGGAAAGAGCAGAGACGACTGAGAACTAAAACCCTGAGATCCTGCAGAGGGGATCTCCTAAGAACCACAACTGTCTTCATCATGAAGTTTATGGATGAAATATAATTGTGAAAATGATAACCAAATATTTAAGAGGCAGGCCAAATAGAAGCAAAGATTAATAGTGTAGATTTATTATGAAACAGAAAACTGTTTTAAAGGTCCAGCATGTAGGATTTAGTGGCATCTAGTGGTGAAGATGCAGACTGCAACCAACTGAATACAGGCTGCGAAACTCGTAACAAGCACAAAATCTAGAGCCAGTGTTGGGCTACTATAGAAACATGGCACATGAATATTATAGTCCATATCTGCCAATAAATCCCTCTGAATCTTACACATTGGACCTTTAAGATTAGACATCGCCGGACCAAAGCGCAGTTTAGTTAGTGGAATAGTTCAGCGTTTTGGGAAATATGCTTATTTGCTTTCTTTCATAGAGTTAGATGTTTAGATGGATAAAAGTCCTCGTGTCCGCGCGTTACCCAATCTGGAGTTAGGATATGTTAGCCTAGCTTAGCATAAAGACTAGAAGCGGAGGGAAACAGCTAGCCGAGTTCTGTCTAATGTTAAAACAAACACACTTTCCAAAGCCGTTTTGTTTCCATTTCTTCCCTTCTTTATGCTAAGTTAAGGTTAATCACATCCTCACTCGGCCATTGGTAAAGCAAATGATGCTAATTTTAAATAAATATTTTAACTATATTTTTATTGAAATACGCCACAGTTAGATAAGTCCGTCATTCAGTACAGATGAAGGACTTGGATGTGTTTATCTGATATCCCAAAATACAAGATATGTTCTTGTTACGTGCAACTATTAGATTATTTGCATGTTTATGGATCAGTGATGGACAACATGCTGAAGCTACAAAACAACCTGACAATACAGTCTGATCTGATGCGAAATGATTAGATGAATCATGGGGCTCTACACCAAACATGCAAGTTCGACATTGCTCAGAGCCAGGCCATTATTTCCAAATACATAAATAAATCTCTTTGGCAGCTTTACAAGCCATAGCAGCACATAGTATGTTGATTTTCTGCCTCAGATATGCTGACTTTCTCCAAAGTATGTCCAAAAATTATATATGAATATACGGTTATTACAGTGCTCTCTACTAGAAATTTTGTTTATATCACTAAATTATTTTCCAGATTACGTCACGGTAGCAAATCGGTGGCTGGTTTATTTTATTTTCCAGTGAATGAAGAGCTACATTTATGAATTACAGGGAGGTGATTGGACGAACACAACAAATTTAACACACTGTCAATGAACATTTTACTGACAAGTTCAGTATTAACCATTTTGCGACATTAATGTTCAACACTTCCTCCCTGTGTTAATAGAAAACCTCACACATTTCCTTCATAACATTTGCTCTGTTGAGGATTGGTTACATATTAACATAATTTCTAGGAGACAGGCCTCGGTTATTTACATTTCAATCCAGTCCGTAGCGATGCCAGTTAGCTGCTTTGTAAGTGCTGCTCGTCATTTTGCGCTCTACCTCGCTCAAACTATTCGCTCTTGCTCATTTGGACTGAAACTGCCAAGCAGAGATGCACATTTGTTACTGTGGGCCTCCAAACATTGCATTATGTCACCTGAGAGCGCCCCCCCCATCCCCAACAACAACAACAACAACACAGAAGGACTGCCCAAACACAAATATGTTAACGGAGGTTCTGGTGGCAATAAAAGCACAGCGTAATGTAGCAATATGCAAAAGTTTGTCTGTACAGGAGGTTTGGTTTGTGTTGGAAAGAAATTCCAGGATAGGTAGTCTTACCTTTAGTCATAGGTAGGTTCATGCATCTTCGTGTACAAATAATAATTCACTAGATGATTCAAAGGCTCGACAGACTTTGGATGCAAAACATGTAAAAATATAACGTTACCCATGATTCATAACAGTCAAATGTGAAGCTAGATTTATATATAATAGAGTGATGCTTAGATAGTGTGAATGTAATGTACAATGCATGGGTAAAGTTTTATGGGTTTTTTCAGAGTGAATAGGATGTAATTTATTTTTGTACCAGAACAGTTGATGTTCTTTTTTTAATACCTTTTTTTTTTTGGTCATTGTTTGAAATAAATAGTTGAATGAAAATTGTTTACAATGCTGCGTTTTCTGACATAATGCTGCAGGCATGCCAGACCGGGGCTCACTGCAAACAGGAACTTCCTAACAACAGAGGTATTAGTCAGTGATGAAACTCTCTTTTCAACAGACACCATACTTTGTTTTATTGTGAAGGGGATACCTTCACCTCCAGGCTACTTGGGGCTTGTTCCAGCTGCGGCAACATGTTAAGACGCTTTATTGTCTCATGTATCCGTTCATTTTTTTCACAAGGTAGGTAGTGAATAGAATCACCTGCGCTGGGTGACAACAGGATGTTTAACTTGTGTTACCTGCGGCGGGAAAAAGAAATCCTGTAGATATAGTGAAGAGGCATCAGAACAATGTAAGGTCTAGGAATGTTGATTAGCAGATGGAGGGAAAAATACATAACTTTATTTCTGAACAGGATTTGTAAATAATAAATATATTTAACCAAATATTCTGGACTTTACTATATGCGAACAAATATATATAATCCATATTAAGTCAACAAGACGATGGCTGTAGTTGAACATCAGTCCACCAGTATAAAGTATCATCAGTCAACATATTAAAGCTCCACCAATGTTGTTATAGCTTATGTGTTTGCATATTTATACATAGAGCAATGGCAACATTCATTTGGAGTCTTGTTTGTGTCCAATATTTACTCTTTAATATGACTTTCTGACCCTAACTCCTGAGGGAAATATCTGGCTCTTTATCTGCTGTTTGGTGGTGGACAGGTACCTTTTTTAAAATAAAATAAAAAACTGAAAACAGGTGCTACAAACCAGGTTAATGAGGGCACTGTATGCAGGTCGTAAAATGATTCATAAAGCTGAGTTCTCTGCGGGTGTGGCACCTTTTCACGGCACACACAGTCATTGGATCAAATAAAAATATTTATTCATGCAGTTTTCATAATGACACTGTGAATGGAGCCATTCTAGGCAGAGGACACTTACAATACAGTACATTTCAGAACAAATACTAAAGACTTTAATTGCCTTTGGGGTCATTTTCAGTTGTGGTATTTGCGGCTTTCTAAAAGCAGAGGATATAACTACCACAACAGATGTTTTTATTGAGATTAAAATGCCATGCCATACTGTAGTGACCGAGAGTTTTCGTTTCAGCTAAGAGCTTTATTGGCTTCTCAGAGCAAAGAATCCACACAGATGTTTTTACACTGAGAGCTGAAGGTGTATCATCAAACCTGCACACAGTCTACCGACAGTCTCAGCATATTTGCCCCTACAGCCTTAAATAACTACAAATGAACTGCAGGAACATTGTAGACTGATCTCTCAACATTAAAAAGTGTGGTGTTATCGCATCATTTCATCATAATAGTAACCGCTTCGAACCATCTCCCATTCCTCAATGTTTTGACTGTGCTGTGGGTTGCCAGATCATCAGGCAGTGTCACAGGAGTCCCCCCTTATCAAGCTCTTTCACTCTTCATCATTACAGCCCAAAGAAAACTCCTTAACAGGAACACAATATGGATGTTAAATGACCAGAGGTCAGTAAAAATATTGATATAGACACTTCAGCAGCACCCTGACATTGTCCATACCAGACTTACGCCTATGCCTTAAAGAAACTCATGAGAGTCGGGTTTTTTTATTTAATATACATTCAGTTTACTAAGTGCAGAGGTTGCGGACTGGCAGCCTATGGGGTGCCGTTTGTAAAGCGCTCGCTCTGAAAATAACAGAAAATAACATTTTGCTACACGTCACATTTAGCTAAAAACAATGTTTAAAAAACTGGTTTGAATTTTTGAGAGTCACTTTTTTGCACATTCAGAACAATATTTGTGAACTTAGAGATATTTTAAAGATTTAAATCCAAATGTTAAATGTAAAATCTAAATGCTAAATATAAATCTAAATGTTAAATATAAATTTAAATGTTAAATATAAATTTAAATGTTAAATATAAATCTAAATCTAAATGTCCATTTCCCCGGATAAGATGGGTTTTATCCGTTATTTGCCACTATAAACACGCTCTGACCTCCTCGAGCTTTTATTTTGGCACTTCCAGTTACCGGTATTTGAATTTGCATTTTAGCTAAATATTTAGTTTCACCCAAAACATTTAGCTCCAACATTTAGGTTTAGATTTATATTTAACGTTTAAATATATATTCAACATTCAGCCCTTAACATTTAGCTTCAACATTTATATTTATATTTAACATTTAGATTTAACATTTAAATTTAACATTTAGATTTATATTTAACATTTAGATTTAACATTTAGATTTAACATTTAGATTTATATTTAACATTTAGATTTAACATTTTGATTTAACATTTAGATTTATATTTAACATTTAGATTTTAATATTTAAAATATCTCTAAGTTCACAAATATTGTTCTAAATGTGCAAAAAAGTGACTCCTTTAAAAATTCAAACCAGTTTTTTAAACATTGTTTTTAGCTAAATGTGACAAAATGTTGCTGTTATTTTCAGAGCGAGACGCTTTACAAACGGCACCCCATAGCAGCCCGTCGTTTAGAGAGTCAGAAGAGGGAAGTATTTCAAATCCTCGAGTCACATACCGGGACAATGTGAGTAAAAAGAATCGATGACCTGTTAAACCTTGACCCTGCTTCCTCCAACAGCTTAACATGTCTTGCCAACTTAGTGAACGTGACAGCTCTTTACTTTCGTTTAAGGCCCATGAAAGCCTCCCTTACAATCTATAATTGCATGTCTTATTGATAAACCCCCTTGAGAACAGGCTTACAATACTTTCTCCAGTCTCCACATCCGGCTAAATCCTCGTTTATTGCACTTGTCTTTATCCAAATGCAAACAAACACACACATAAATAAATGGCGAGGATTACAGCACAACTAACTGTTATGCTTGTAATAATACAAGAGGGTGTCAGGAAGCCATGTGGTCATAAACCAAACCAGAACATGCGGTAATTAATAATAAGATAATATTGTGTAACTGCCAGGTTTTAGCCACCCTGTACCTTATAAAGCTCCTCTACCTTAAGTGTTAATTCCCCTTTTTCCTAGATTATGAATCATATGAGGAGGCAATTGTTTGCATTGTATACATCAAAGAGAGGGTGGAAGCCACATCAAAAGCTGCAGAAATCCTTCTTCTGCAAACATGCTAAGTAAAAAGACTAAAACAGAATCATACAAAGGTCCATTTTGTTGAGTGTCCTGAGGCCTGAAGCTGTGAAAGGTGTCTGCCGCTGGATGTCTGTCTACATGTGTGTTCTGCAGTCAATAGCCTCAAACAGTCAAAGAGAGTTTAATCTCTCTGCTGCAGACACACCTGTTTCTCATTCAGCCAGGATGTTAGAGAAGGATGCCCTCGCAGCCACAACGCTCAGAAAAACGCTCGGCAGACAAAAGCGCACAGCCACACAGGGATCACAAGGCTTCCCTCTCTGCTAGATCCAATTATAATGCTGGTATAGATGTTGAAGCAGCTCGGAGAAGGGACAGAGAAGACAAAAGAGAAGTAGAATAAATACCATCAGTTCAACCAGTTTGGTGTTGACTGTTCTGCTTGTGCTTCACACAGAAAGAAAACTTATTTTTCCTCAATTTCCTTAAGTTTTAAGGGTGGCAAAGGAAGTATTGAAGTATGTTAAAACGTGTATCACAATCCTTTAAATATATCTTAAAGTGTTCAGAGACGTACAGCATGTGGCGGATGAAGCAGGTATTTGCAGTGATGTTGGATGACAGATCTTTGAATTGGTGTCAGTTACATGTTTATTATTAGATAGATAGATAGATAGATAGATAGATAGATAGATAGATAGATAGATAGATAGATAGATAGATAGATAGATAGATAGATAGATAGATAGATAGATAGATAGATAGATAGATAGATAGATAGATAGATAGATAGATAGATAGATAGATAGATAGATAGATAGGTGATTGGTGTCCTCTGTCTTGATAGGTAAATATAATTGGGTGTCATCGACATTGGCAGTGTTGACTGGTCTTGAGACGATGGCTGTCACTTCTCCCCGTTACTCCTAGAAAGTAATTGTGGCTGTCTGAGAGGAGATGTCAGTCAAAACTACTGTAATAAAAATTTAAAAAGAAAAACACAACAGTATGTCAATTCTGCAATGCAATACTATCTAGTCCTGGCTCAGTCTTGGCTTTGACTTGGTTTAGACCCTTCGTCTTGATGGTCTTGGTTTAGTTGGTCTTGACTTGACTGCATAGGAGATTCGGTGTTAACATGTACAAACTGACATCGATCTGATAAATAGGACTGAAACCAGCTTAATGTGATGCTCAGTGGTGTTGAATGCAGCACTGAGATCTAACAGGTCAAGTACAAAGACAAATCCTTTGTCTAATGCAATTAGTGGGTCATGTGTCACTTTCACCAGCCCTGTTGTGGCCTCCAGCCTAACCAGCCCTCCGGCAGGCTCTGACCCCAATACATCACAGCCTCAACTATTGATGGTGATGCAAGACACTTGGGATATCAAACTGCTGCTGGACCCTGATCCAAGCCATAGATGACTTAGTCAAACATAACCAAAGGACCTGTGTATGATGCAGAGGATTGAAGGGCTGCCTGTGCCAGTACTGGCTGATTTGTCTCGATCTTGGCTTGGAGTTTTCTGGTCACTGACACTTTTGGCCAAACACAGTGAAAATCGGGCGCCATCAAAGAATCCTTTTATCTGGAAATGCCCCCGAAACAGCGTAAAGAAAATACCTTGCTATTGACAATAGAACACTTGAGACAGATAATGCCGACCTTCCTTCAGCAAAGTCCAAGTTTACATCTTACAATTATTTAAAGGCGAGAGCAGATAGACGAGATATACATCACATTTTTTTTTCTTTTATTGCATGACAACAGTCAGAACATCGGCAGGACAACATGAGAAAAAACAAAACAATGACTACAGGACCGGTGATGAAAACTCTAAGACGGTCCATTACGGTACACATTAAGGATACAGGGTTTCCTATCCACGAGGCTGTCTTATTGTAACACACACATACACACACAACCCCTGCAGACAGGAGAACATAAAAGCTTGGCTGTTTGTTCCTCATCTGGTATTAGGTGACAATACAGAATTCTTGAGGAGCATTTGATAGCCTTGTCGCTTTCTTGATGATCTCATCCTTCTGGAAAACCTGCATTAGCACCAGCCTGCTCTTAAATTACAGTTCAAAGCAAATAACATGCACAAAACGGGTGTTTATTGTTGACAACCGACAATATGTTGCCACAACAGTCCTGATAAAGAGTTGTTGATATGCTTGTCTTCGGTTCCTGAGGGTGTCAGCATTGTTGAAGAAATACCTGTGGACACTATCAGGGCTAATAAAGGTATTCCACATGTTGCAGACACATAATAAGTCAAAGATAAGACAAATGTGTTCAGGGTTGCGGGAGACTCAAGCCTAGTCCAGCTGACTGACTAGGGGTCCACTCTGGACAAGTCTCCAGTTCATCACAGGGAACTCAGAGACAAACAAGCCCACCCTCACACCTAAGGGTGGTCAGGAATGACATGATGTGTGTTTGGAGTCACTAATTAACCTATTAGGTGCATGTCTTCGGACTGTGGGAGGAAGTACCCGGAGACCACTGCAAACAGAAAGAAGTCAACCGAGGTTAAAACTGGGGTTGGTTGTGTGGCGACTTTGCTACAACTCTTCTTGTCATGTCTTTTTTTTCCGTTTGCTTGGTTACGGAGCTTAGAGTTGCTTATTTCTTTTTTTTTTCCTGAAACATAACCAACAATAAAACATTTTTAAACTTATAACATGAGTCAGAGATTGTGTCAGTCCCAACTTTCACACAACTGATCTCAGTTAATCAGAACAGCTGACGAATGAATGCACAGATTCAAAATAACTATTCTGTTACTTAAATAAACGGTAACTTGAATAATTAAGCACAAAGAAATGAAAAATCAATGCAACAGTAATCAGTCAGGATTTAGAGCACTTTATACTAACTAAGAGGAGACTGAATGAAACCTGAGATGTCACCTCGACATGTTTGTGCATTAAAATGTTCAGAGTCAGCTGATATCAGGATGGCGGGATGAGTTTTTCATCTCTTTCATGCTGTGGATTAAGTTTTTGTCTTGGAAAAAAAAAATGAAGTTCTTCACTGAGCCGCCGTCCAACCAAAGCTGCGCGGATGAGCTCACCGTCATGATGTATGTGTATGTCCATTATCCAAATCATACAGTAGCCAAACAAAGCCTCCTCTCCACCTTCATGCTGCTGAAACTCAGGGTGTCCTCTTACAAGCCTTTCCCAGGGCTCTCTGACAATGACTTTACTCCAGTTCTCCTTGTCTCCCCTTTGATACCACTGAAAATAAATCCACTCCAAAACTGTCCGGCTCATGCCATTATACACAGAGGTAGGGAGTGTTTTTTTTTTTTTTTTTGCTCTCAAAATGATCTCCAATTACCTCAAAAAGCTGTGTTTGTCACATCACATCATCAAGATGGAGGTATGGATGAGGAGAGGCCGAGAAAAAAAAGAACCTGGGGGTCTTGAAAGAAGTCATCCGATCCCGCTGGAGCATTTGCTAATTTTTACATCTCAGAAACCGGAAATTTGAGATCGAGCTTTTATGCTTTAGCTGCAGTCGAGAGTGAGTGTGACACGCAGGAGAGGGGAGAGGGTGAAAAAGCGAGGATGGGGCTTGTAGTTATTGTGATTCTATTGACAATCAGCGTGACGGTGGCCATGCTTGCTGCTTGGGCCTGTGTAGTAGTGACAGGGGGTCACTTTGCTCCCATGGGAGCAGAGCAGTGGAAAATGGAGAACAATGAAGTCAGGAAGACAGAGCTCTATAGAAATCTAATGCATTGCCGAAGGATGTTCATCATGTGTGAGAAAGTGAGGCTGAGGAGGCGCTTCTGTAACCCTCCTTTTGTCATCACTTTGAAGATCCGTCTTCGAGCTGTCGCACGGTTAATATCCAGATTGTCAATTAAGTGTAGCCGACGCAGTAAAGTTAGAGAAACTTTAATGAACGTTTAGATGAATGGATGTTTAAAACTAATCTTTGAATCAGGGACCATAACTTATTGTCCAAATTCTGTAAGGTAAATAACCTTTTGGAAAGACTTGAATGCAACTTAAGATAATCTTTTGTTTTCTTCCACGAAAAGGGCAAAATTTTATCCATCAATTAGCACTGACTGGATGCTCAGTAAACCTCAAACTAAGAGTCAGTCGAACCAGAAGAGAAGGAAAAAGCTGCCATCTAGTGTTGAAACTGGAGTTATATTAAAATATGGAAGATTAAAGAGTAAAACTTTAAATCTTTGTGGTGATCATGAGAATAGAAGAAGAAGAAGAAAATAAAGCCTTTGGGTTAAAAACAAATATCGAAAAGGCTTGACAAAAAACATGAAAACCAACTTAAGCTTTAAGAGTTTACTCAATGTTCACTCTCTATTTGGCTCCAGTTTGTTCTCTACCAACTCCTAAAACATCCAAATATCTAATGTCCTTCAGTATCTGTGTGTCCAACAAGATTAGGCTTATTGTAGCCTGCCACATGGTCGGTTGTTTTTTATTTCCTTAGAGCCATCGGCTACAGTACTGTAAATATTATTATCATGCAAGTTTCACATTGAACCACAGAGAATTCACCACATAACATATGTAAGTTGTTTTATGATGAGCACGTAACCCTAACCCTGATGAAAATACATTCCCGTGCATTGTTTGATCAATGGTTGCTGTCGTTGTCTCGTCCTGATTTAAATTCTATTAGTGTATTTCCAACATCTGTATGCAAGTCAGTGTATCTGTAAAAAATAATTTCATCCAGTCCGTCTGATGAAGGCAAACTTTATTTATTTCAAAAGATAAGGCAGATCATGGGCCCAGTAAGCAGTCACCACTACAGGATTAATGTCACTAATGTCACATTAATGGTACTTAAACAACAACATTTATCTAAAAAGACACTTGGTCAAATAATATAATACATCCTTTCCAAGACCACACAAGGAACACAGTTACTTATGAAATACTGCATCCATGACACAACTGTATGTTTACAGTTTAGTTCAGGAAACAAGTCAAGTATTTTTCATAAATACAATCTCGCTCAGTCTGTAGATCACAAGTCTGCATTTGTACAAAGATCCAACTTACAGACCTGTGTGTGTTTTTTTTTAAATAAAGCACTATATGCAGTGTAGCCATGTCATATCATACATTCTGCACGTAGAATCAAAGTGACGTGCAGTCTATGAAAATATTGTAAATAAAAAGAACATGAGAAGGAAATTTGATTTGAATAGAGGTAATGTTGAACCTATAATTTAATTTACTTATACGTCATTATGTACTGGACTGGAAATGACAACCTACAGATCAGAAACCACCTCGTTAATACCCCTGAGGCACAGATACAAGGTTCACCTCTGGTCCCACCTAACACTGTTACCACAGGGATCCCGAGTCTACGTTCTTTGTATAGTACCACATAGCCATTGGAGGATTTATCCCTTTCTCTGTCTGTTGATCTGCACACAAATTAGATCGAGTAGCAAACCTCTGGACGGTACAAACTGTAGTGAGCGATTGCTGAACCCAGAAAAACTTGGATTAGACTTCACTCATCAGACCAATCAGGGCGTTTTCTGCCACAAACTTATTTGTTTTCTCATTTTTCCCTCGCTGGTTATCTAAAACTACATGGCTCGGTGTGATATATACAAACAGGATGGACCCTGCTGACATGCTTTCTGTTCAGCCGTGCCTCTCCACATCATCATCATCAGCATCATTCAGGACCCCTCGGTTGTTCCTGCCTCCGTCTTGGTTACAGGACGGTCCCTCGGCAGAGGTGGAGGGACAAGCCAGCAGCTCTGCGGGGCAGCCTCCAGCAGCCGCCACCTTCTCCTCCGCCCGCAGACACAGCTCCTGCAGGAAGTTGGCCGTCTCCATCACCAGGTCGCTCTCATCATCTAAGAGAGAGAGAAAAATAAAAGAGTAACGATGTGTATTTAACACAAGAGGGCGCGCTAAACTCAACTCTCAATAGGACGACTTACAGTACTGAACTTTGTGACCTACAAGTGTATGGCAGTGGTAATAGACGAGCACCTTTCAGTTCTTTCAACCTTGGAGCGTCTTTCTCCAGGTCGGCGTCCTGCTCCTGCAGAGACCTGCACATCCTTTTGTGGGTGAACCAGTGAAGCTTTTGGCACGTCAAGCTGCAGTAAGTCACCTTAAACACAAAGAGAGAGAGAGCATGACCTGATGGAGGAAGCTCAACACGGAGATTCAGAACTACAGTAAAAACACAAGGATGGATAAAGTTATATTATCTACATTTCCACCAATTTAATTGAATACATTCAACAATATTTATATGCCTTCTGTACACTATACGGCCAAAACTCAGTGGACATGACTAATTACTGAGTGCAGATGTTTCAGCCACACCCAATCCAACACAAAGCCATAAAATCTTCTTGGACAAATATTTACAATTTCTTCATCTTCTCCCGCTCATCAGCTTCAGCAGGGAAGCCCAGACTTCCCTCTCCCCGACTACTTCGTCCAGCTCTTCCAGGGGGACCCTAGGGTGTTCCCAGGCCAGCCGAGAGACATAGTCCCTCCGGCGTGTCCTGGGTCTTCCCTGGGGGCCCCCTCCTGGAGGGACGTGCCCCAAAACACCTCACCAGAGAGGCATCCAGGAGGCATCCTCACTAGATGTCACCTCAACTGGGTCCTCTCGATGCAATTAAGAATGAATTGTACAAAAAAAGCACTTTGCCACGAGTCAGTTTGTGAAATTTCTGCCCTACTAGATGTGAGTGCTTTTATTGTGAAGTGGAAGGTGCCAAGGAGCAGCAACCATGAAGTGGTAAACCATGCAAACTCAGAGCAGGGCTGGACACAAACATAGAAATATGACCCAATATACTTCTCACACAGAGGCCTCTGCCACTATTTGAGGAAATATGACACACTGCAGGTGGTGACAGTGTTTGACTTACTGCTTTACAAAGGGAACACCTCTTGTCTGCTCCCTTGTCTCCACATGTAGCACAGTAGTCGGCATCTACAAACGCCATCTGACCTGTCAGGGCCTGGGCCAACACCGAGAACGCTGTTGGGTCGTTGCCCTGGAGACAAGATGCAATGGTGTATTCAGGTTGTATCGACAACAGTCGGTCAAAAATATAAAATATATGTGACCTGTAACACCCGCTACCATCAATGTTCTTCCTCCTTTTCATATTATATCTTATGTCTCTGATATCTTCTTCACTTACAATCTCTACCGGTGCAATGCTCCTCACCAGCTGCTGAAGGAGTGTGGCCTCACAGTAAGGAAACTTCCTGATGCAGTCCCGGATGAACTTCTCCTGGTACTGCGGGAAGCCGTCACTGTCTCTCCCCTTCAACAGGCTGGAACCGAGCGGCGTCAAAGCAGGTCAAGGACAACGGGACAAAGAGAGAGATGACACAGACATATTTTTAGACCGAGTGTGTCATTACGTTTTAATGTCCATCACTTATAAACGTCTCACGAATAATTATGACTGCATTACTTGCCCATAGAAGGTAATCCAGAGATAGCTGTAAACAAGAACTGGCTATATCTAATATGGAAATCCTTTAATTTTGCCAAAATGTAAACAAATACAGGTTAAAAATAAGGAGGCTCAAGTTGTAGCCCAGAGAATATCTCACTGAATATAATATGATATGAATACATCTTTCTTTTAGTTAAGAGTAAATCGATAACTGCAGTTTCCTCTAATTTAATCCGTACCTATATATTCTAAATCTGTATTTTCTGTTAATTTCAAATCTCAAATGTAATTATTAAAATATATATAGTTTGGCCAGACTTGTTTCATTCACCTCCTGACGAGAGCGTCCAGCTTGTCGTCTCGTTTCTGTAGGAAGGCCAGGCATTTCTGCAGCACGCAGCTGATGTAGTGCATCTTCATGGCCAGCACCTCGTTCATGTCCTGTTGCTTCACACACTGCTCGCACAGCAGGTCCATCACCTGGTAACACTTCTCCAGGGCGGCCGCGTCGACCAGCACAGGGTTCTCCTTCACCAGCATGACTATCTGACAGATCGCAGAGTCGGTTAGACAAACGTTTCTGTGGCAGCAGTGTATCCAAAGAGTTATTCCATCTCACGCTGTGTTATTCATAGCTGCATAAGGTGGCTGTTAACACCACACTGAGGTTGATAGTAAGAGAAATCTGACCTCGTGCTTTGGAGAGATGCCCAGTAGATGTCAGATAATAATATATAGCACCACATACATACACGCTCATTATGAATTTGATGCCTGCAACACGTGCAAGAAAAGTTGGGACAGGGGCAACAAAAGACTGTCGTGAAACACTCCTTGGTTGTTTACAAGAGGGTTTGAGGGTTAGGTATCATGCAAGGTCACAGTTTAAGAACAACAACATATAACTGCAAATAATTTATCAATCTATAATCCATAATATCATTAAAAGGCTCTGCAGAGAGATCTCTGCATGTGAGGGGCCTCTGCATTAAAAACAAACAGGATTATATAAAGGATATTTATACATGGGCCAGGGAATACGTCAGAATACACAGCAGCATCTACAAATACAAGTTAAGACTCTACCAGGCAAAACAAAGCCACGTTTCAACATCTCAATCATCTCTGGGTCTGAGCTCATCTGAGATGGATTTACATAAAGCGTGCTGTAGTCTAATGAGTCTGAAATTTTGGACATTGTGTCCTCTCTGCTAAAGTTTTTTTTGGGATTAGGGTTGAAACATTATCATGAATATATGCAGGATGCACAAACAAAAACGAGAAACGTTACCATGTTCACCGTTTTAGGTCATTACAATACTGGTAATTGTACTGGAAGGCCTTGACCTTTTGAAGTAATATCAATTAAACCTGATTTTATGGCCATCCATCCAATAGTTGTCAAGTTATTTCACACAAAAGAAGTTCCAACCTCATGATGGTACACGAGGAAAGGTACAGCACATCACCCAACGCATCAGGATTCATGCTCCGGGCACCATTAATATGAGAATCGAGCCAATAATTGTTGAGATATTTTTAGTATGAATCGAAATGGTGAAATGACCGGCGTACTCCGCCATCCATAGAGTTAATGCATGTCAATGCTACCACTAACATTATGTGAAAAGTCCTTAAGTCTTCTATATGATCTTTAATGTTCAAATGCTTATATTTATAGTAACCACATTGCCTCAGATGTCTTTTGCTGTATATATATTTTTTAGATTTGTACATCTTTATTCTATATATATATATTTTATATACTTTTCTTTTTACATATTTTACTACACTCGTGTCCATACTGTTTTAGACAAGAGAGAAACGCAATTTCGATGCTCTGTATGTCCTGTACACATAGCAGCATTGACAATAAAGTTGACTTTGACTTTTGACTTATATCCTTAGAAATACGTTTCTGTTTTACATTCTCTGCTATCTGCTGTGCAAACACTCTCATACTTTAATGTACAAGTTACAAACAGGCTATCAAATATAACTGTCTGACTCCCGGTCAAGATATATTTAGATGTGGTGGCTATTGACTGAAGCGGGTCCAACACTGAAGGGCACAGGTCTATCCTGGCGCTACTGTGAAATGCACTCACGTTACATATCACTGTCGTACTAGCAGCCGTTAACGGGAATCCTCACCCAGGTCAAGCATGGACTCATCATTTCTGTTGAGCTCTGAGGTCATAAACACGGCGCTAGGAAAATATCAGGAATTGATTGATGCCATTTACTTCTTCAGGATGTCGATGAGTTGTTCGATCATTTGGTTTTCCTCTGCCTTAGTCCTGACTTAAATATCTCAATAAATACTAGAGGAGGATGAATCCTAATGACTTTAAGGATCCCTCCTTTTTCCTCACTTAAGCTCAGTAACAGGCCTCACCTTGACCGGGTTGAGGTTGGTGGTCATGATGATCTTGTGCAGGGGTCCTGCCAGCCTAGGGGGCAGTTTGGGTTCCCTCTCCAGCCCCTGCGGTCTGGTGTAGTACTCCAGCCTCGCCCGTGAGAAGAAGTTGTTGATCACTGTCACACAGTCGTGCTGGCCTGGAAAGGACAATGTACAGGTTTAGCACCCTGAAGTTTCGTTACTAGTTATGTAGAAGTCTGTCTCACCTACAAATGCTGCCATCTGAGCAGCAGTGCGACCCACAGAGTTCACCAGGTCTGTTTCTGCTCCTGCATCCAGCATCATGGAGGTGATGTCTGTCTTCCCTGGAGGAGGGACGTATTACATTGCCTTACCAATAATTTATCTAGAGAGTTAAATTCATAAAAAACATGCCACACAAAGTTATACCTGACAAGCCAGCAAACATGAGAGCGGTGTATCCATACTCATGCTGGTTGCAGTTGACATCAGCCCCGTGCTGCAGCAGCAGACGACACATGTCTGCCTTGCCCTTATAGGCTGCATGCATCAGTGGAGTCATGCCATACTTAAGAAACAAAGCAGAGAGACAACAGCACAAGCTGAAAACACAAGCTGATATAATTAATGTGTCAGGAAACAGTTTGTTAATCTCAGATCTGGCAGAGACAGAGCAACATTATTTAACTGAAGTGTTGTTGAATTAATGTTTGGTTAATTTTTGTTTCAATGTCAAGTTTTAGTAAATTTTTAACACTCTTTTAACTCATTATTATTATATATGTTAAGTTTGCTAAATATAGGAGTGATGGAAAGTTAAATTTTAGTTTTGTAGGTTGTGTAAAAAAATATAAAAATAAGAGGCAAAGTTTAAAGTCCCATATTATTCTGCATATACAGAAATAATTTTGCAACTTCTGAGATAATCATGCAGGCAGATGAGCAAACAGAAAACTTTCGTAACATGTCTGCGTTGTAGTTAAAGGCGACTGCGTGGGCAGTGATGCGAGGCCCCCTCACCACACCTGATTCTGACAGACCGGCGGTCTGAAGGAGTCTGTAGTGGCGTGATGCTATTATCAAACACCTTCGAGGGCTGCGTCAGCCTCTCAAGAGTCTTCTCCATATGTCCTCATCACAATGGATAACATATGTTTCCTCCATTGCATGGACGGAAGTGTTGAGTTGCGGGTGGCGTAAAGTTATCTTCATCAGCTTCATTTCATAACACACTTTTGTTTTTTTGAGCTTTGAGCACCACTGTACATTAGAAATGAAATTAGTTTCTCAACCTCAGGTTTGGGGCCTCACAGAGGATTTTAGGATGTAAGCTTAGATCACAGTTTGGAAAAGAGTATTGTTACAGTTAGAAAGAAACTCCTTTTAATGCAGAGTGTATTGATATGAAAATCTGTAACCTAAATATGTCAATTAGTTAACCCTAAAAGTTTAAAGTGATTGAATGCTGTTGAGATTTTCGTGTTATAATTAAATCAATTCAACCGCTAACATCAAACGTACCTCGTCCAAACAGTTGACCCGGACTTCGTTGTTGTCGAGCAGCTGTGCAGCCTCCTGCACGTCACCTGCAGAGCAAAAAATATCACTGTGAACATGCAACTGATGGAGAGGAGTGAGACATGAGAGCGACACATAGCAGCAACGACAGTGGACAGACAGAGAGAGAGAGAGAGAGAGCACAAAAGCATCTGTAGGTTGATGACTGTGATGGAGCCTCTGAATGTAAGCAAACATAAATACAGTTCATGCAGCGTCTCCTAATAAATATTCATCACCCACTGATTTAATATTGGAGGTCTGATCCTTCATAATCATAGCACACCTGCTGTAAAATGACAATATTATTATTATTTTATTAACCCATAATATATAAGCACCAGAATTCACCTACTGTAATGTTGCAATGTTGCCTTCACATTTTCCTCTGATGCATTTTAGACATACACCAGTAAAATCATTAAAACCACATGGTAAATACTGATTTGAATATAGTACAATGTTAATTTCTTGTGCTACAAAATGATCTTTTAAACATTTACACAGTACTGCAAATGGAATGAAATGTAAACACCATGTTTATTATTAACATTTTCAACTCAACTCAACTCAACTTTATTTATAAAGCCCTTTAAAAACAGCCGCAGCTGACACAAAGTGCTGTACATAAAATAGAACATGAAATAAGACATATAAAACAAAGAACAATATAAAAACAATAATAAATGATAAAATAATGTTAAGATAATAATAAAGCAAAAACAGAAACAGAGTCTCATGCTGGGTTAAAAGCCAAGGAATATAAATGGGTCTTAAGACGTGTCTTAAAAATGGACAGTGAGGGGGCTTGTTTTCACATAAATAATAATAATAATAATAATAATAATAATAATAATAATAATAATAATAATAATAATAATAACAATAACAATAACAATAACAATAATAATAATAATAATAATAATAATAATAATAATAATAATAATAATAATAATATAATCACTCACCAGCAGCAATAATTTGCAGGATCTTCCTCTCAGACGCTGACAGATCTCCTTTCTGAGGTGCAGCCATCCTTTTCTAATCAGCTCTGCTTTTCTGATGTGAACTAACTCTGCTGACAGTCCCAGTCTACAGCTGGAGTGGTAAACTAAAGGACACTGATTGAGCCATGCCTGGAACAAACCACTATACCAAACAAAAAGAGGGAGAGACACCTGTCGCCTGCTGAGTTTAAACACTCAAAAGAAAAGAAGAAGTTATTCTCAAGTGAAATTTGATTTTAACGACGTGAAAGACAAATTAGTGGATCTCCGTCTCTAACCGTTCCCTCTTAATACCCTGTAAGGTGGTTTTAAAGAAGTCCAAACTCCCCTGCAGTGAAGTGTTGGCTCTGTCCTGTCCAGCTTAACAGCAGACTGAAGCACTTGTGTGTGACACAGTTCAGACAGAGGAGCTCAGCAGGACACTTAAACTTCAACAATCCAGGTAAGAGCCTGCACCTTCACCGATCACATGCAGTCTGCACGTGTAGTTACTACATGTGAGGTTTGAAGTCTAAACTAAAGCACAGACTGTCTGTGTGCGTCATTTGACTTCATTTAATTGAATTGCTGCTGTAATATTACATAAATTAAAACAGACATTTAACATTGTTATTCCACTGTCATCACATGATTTGAATAGATCAAAAGTAGAACTCTTTAATCGATAATGTAATTCCATTAATAAAGTCACTTTAAGTGACAGCACACAGAGGTGGAGCCTCTTGTTGAGGTAGTTTGAGTTGAGTTTTAATAATTTCAGAGCAAACATTGTTCTCCTTACTCCTATATATGTCTGTGTTAGCTGTGATTTTACATTAAAAACATATTAGATATAGATATAGATAGATACATATACTTTATTTATCCCAAGCTGGGAAATTATAGATATATATAGATATATATAGATATAGTGTTATATTATAGATTATAGATATTATAGATTAAACTAATCGGCAGTATAATGCAGTTTTTCGGGGGGGTTGCATTTAATATCTGTTTCCAATGAGCCTCCGAGAAGGGAATGACTAGCTGATATTGTGGTTCTGCATAAAGTAGAAGAAATATGATAATAACTGAGGTTAATGTTGTTGTCGTGGGTTTCCTGACCCTGTAAAATCCTGGACCTTGCGTTTCGATTGTATGTACAGTAACATCAAAAGGTAACATCCATGATCCTGTTAGTGACACCTCACCACACTTATTATCCTCCTGAGAAAACACACACACTAAAACAACATGCAAACAACATTAACACACAGCTTTGAATGAAGCGCTGGCTGATTCCCTGGATTTACTTCCCAGAACTTAATAATGGAAAGATTATTTTTAGAGCGAGGGGCTGAATCTCTAACGGGCACACACACACACACACACACACGCCGAGACCCCAGAGAGCACATGGCAGAGGTGTGAATTACTACAGTATGCACGCAGATACTGAAAGACTCCAAATGTGATTTTACAGAGAAGTGCAGAAGAGATGTTCACCTTCACCATCCTCTTGTGAAGCCGTGTCACATTTATTTGCCTGTTTTATTTAGTTTTTTTGGCCACAACCAAATTCCAGGTAGGCTGCTTTGTTTACTCTGACCTTAAAATTAATGACTGAATGTGATTTCAATTAGATTTAAATGAGCAAACAAATGAAGTTTAATTAGTCTGTTTCATATTCTCTTTCACTAGCCTCATCCTGCCTCTGTCTATAATACAAGTCGGTGTAAAAAGGCTGACTCAGAAAACTTTGAGATTCATCTGAGTAGCCAATCAAAACGTCAGAACAACGGAGGCTGTCCCTGTTTTTACTTGTCACACCATCAAAAACTGTGACTGAGACGTTTACATACTTTATTTCGATATTTTAAGAACTGAAGCATTAAAAGGAGACACGTTATCGTACTTGAATGATGATTGAATATTTATATTTCCCACGTTCAAATCATGGACTGTATAAAACAAACACGGTATCTGTTTAAGCCTTAATATAATGTGAACAGGTGAGTTGTATATAAATTCACCCTCAGTACAGTTGTCATGAACGTGAAAATTAGCTACAAAGACCAAAACTGTTTTTTGTACCAGGCTGTAAACATGTTTATTGGACATTTGAACATGGGGACTTATGGAGACTGACTCACTTCTGGAGCCAGCCTCAAGTGGACGTTTGAGGAACTGCAGTTTTTGGCACTTTTTTTTTGCGTTGGCTTCACTTCACAGCAATAAAAAGTGAGAACAACCCATAATATGTTCAGACTTGGAGGCTCAAGTGTTTCGACATAATGTTCAACAAGATGACTTTAAGTTGGATTTTGAACTGGTGGCCTAAAAAACAAATACTTGCACTTGACTACAATCTGAAAGTTGTTTGAGTCTGAACATCTCAATCTGGGAGGTTAATGTTACATGTGCTGTTCATTCCCGACTCTTCTCCTCAAGGTGAAACTGTCATTGCTGCTGCAAAGTCGGCCCTTATGGTTTATTCAATCACTCCCGCTCATTCAGTCGAGTACTACTTGTGTCCTCTTGGTTTAATTCAGCAGCAGCTCAGCTGTGTGCTCTTGTCCTTATGACGTCCCTCCCACTATCTTGGAAACTGTCTGGTAACCTCAGCAGGGACTTGGCTGGACCTGGAGGGTGGTCTGCTGATTCGAGTTCACCTGCCCGGGTCCTTGGGCTACAAAAGCTCCAGATTAATCAAGTAGTCGTTGGGTGCTGTGTGCACAAAGCTGCTGATTGTCGTGCATCATCACATGCAGCAGCAGCAAAGCAGTGCACCAACCTGTGGCATGCCGCCGATGAACCAGGACTGACCTCAACACTCAGCCTGGTGATTGGTCCAGCTCTTGTTCCTCTTAACGTTAACTGTGTGTGTGTGTGTGTGAGTGGCAGTCAACAGACACGCCGAGTGTGCTCTTGAGCTGACCGAGACCCAGACAACAGGGATTGACGTTGTGGATTAGAAAGTGCTGTAATCCGTGACCCAGCCTGTTAGTAGCACTAACTACACCCTGTCTGCCAGAGCACAGCGGACCTCTCAGAGCCTTCTGCTGCAGACATGAGTGCACCATGTGTGTGTGTAGATGCATGCATGAATGACAGAGAGAGAGAAAGAGAAAGAGAGAGAATAAGCTCAACACACTCTCTGAGTAATATGACACGTGTCCCCGGGCCTAAGAGTAAGAGGCAGGTTTACACTGACTGCAGGGATGAGTGCACTATATATAGAGCAGAGCACAAGGTTAACAGGCAGAACGGCAGTTTCTTGCTCACTTACAGGCAGCACAAAAAAATCAGTGCTGGTAAGAATTTTAGTTTTTCCAACTTTAAAGCCAGATACATATCGGTGGGTAGAGCCAATTAAGCACAGTTGGAGGTTAAATCATGGTGCAGAACATTCAGAGGAAAAGTTTCTCGTGCTCTTGTGTTTTTCACAACTTGGGTTCATCTTTCTCTCTTCCTATTGGTTGAGTAGGGTTGATCTTTCATATCATAAAATCATCAGAAGCTACATTTTTTTTAACAATGACATACAAGCAGTCTGCAGGCTGTATGAAGAGGAACGTGTTTTTCTTGTTCAGTTACTCTCACGCATGTGAATCATTTCTGACAGGAGTTGGATCGCTTGTGTGTCCTTCATGAGTCTCTGTGGTCTACAGTCATCCATCAACACCAGCCTCAGTTTGCCACTGTTAAACTCACAACTTATAGCTGCTGTCTGGTTACTGCTACTCTCTGCATGCAGGTTTCTGTACTATTTACACTGTAACTGGACTAACAGTGGCATTACAGATCACATTCATATTACAGTCAGTCAGATATGAAAACATTGTTGAAACTTTTGACCTGCAATGTGACTTCTTAATGGGACACTGTCAGTGGAGTATTTTATTTCAATTAATCAAATTTCTATTTTAAGTTTAGAAAGAAGACAGCAGCGTTATTTGATCTGATTTTGTTAATGCAGAAACATGTTTGTGATTGCTCGGTAACACATTTATCTTGATCACCGATGCAGGTCTGGAGGAATAAATATATTCAAACCACAATCATAATATTGGGGGCGATGTCAATGCTATACTTGTGCAAACATCTCCACATTCAGACACATCTCTACTTGATGTACGACCACGCTTGATGATGTCTGTGCAACGTTAGAACCAACTTTAGTTTTCACCGCAAGAAGAGTTTGGCCCTGCATATTTTTTATTGGCTGCAGGACATGAGTGAGTTTATCCTTCACTCACACAGGACTGAAAACCTTTAGTCTAACTAAAAGGCCTTTGTCAATGATATACAGGTCAAGCATACGGTGGCCCTGAAGTGCAAAACACAACAGCAAATCAAAAAAACACAACAGCAAATTCAGAAAGTTAACAGCGCTCATATTTTGAAAACATCTAAACCATGTCCTTCCAATTCAACGGACCACCAGTCCAATCAGTGACGATTCATGTCGCCCGAGGGTACCTACCTTTTCTGTTTTGAATTTGCTATTGTGTTTTATGATTTGTTATTGTGTTTTTGAATTTGCTGCTGTGTTTTATGATTTGCTATTGTGTTTTTTGATTTGCTATTGTGTTTCATGATTTGCTATTGTGTTTTATGATTTGCTATTGTGTTTTGATTTGCTATTGTGTTTCATGATTTGCTATTGTGTTTTGTGATTTGCTATTGTTTCATGATTTGCTATTGTGTTTTATGATTTGCTATTGTGTTTTATGATTTGCTATTGTGTTTTTTTATTTGCTATTGTGTTTCATGATTTGCTATTGTGTTTTTTGATTTGCTATTGTGTTTTTGAATTTGCTATTGTGTTTTTGAATTTGCTGCTGTGTTTTACAGTTTGCTATTGTGTTTTATGATTTGCTATTGTGTTTTTGAATTTGATATTGTGTTTTTTGAATTTGCTATTGTGTTTTTTGATTTGCTATTGTGTTTTTGAATTTGTTGTGGTGTTTTGCACTTCAGGGCCACCGTACAGGCAGGATGTGTGGCACATCACAGTACATCATGTATTCAGAGGTGGCACAGTGACAATACAGTACCTGATATTCACCATCAGGGAATGAAACTCAGAAGCAGTCAGGCGTCAAGCTGGTTCACACAGACAGCTTGTGTTCATTTCCACCCTCATGTCACTTAACATATGTCCAGCACACGAGGGTTGGTTGATCTTGTTTGTGGTTGCTGCTTTCAGGACTTGTATGAATACCGGTAAGCAGCAGAAGCCAGTGCTCACAGGCCAGAGGTTTAAGACCAGGAAAAGGGGTGAGTACCAAACAGAGCGTTAATGTATTCGTATGTTTACCCAAAGCTAAGCTTGTCAAACATTTGCAATGGTGAGTCTGAACACACTATATTCTCACAGAACATTAACACTCCCATTGGCCCAGCTGGTGTACAGTCGTCTTCAGTGTTAACGGGTTGTTTTTGTCAGGCAGTGTTTCACTGACTATTACACAAGCCCTCTGAGACCTCACACACACACTGCCCAGTAGATATTATTTTTATGATTGGCGTCAGTATAATCTGTCCGTGCATGTACTGCCAGAGTCTGCCTCATTATTTTCTGGAAAAAAAAAATCCTTTCAAAGCTCGATATTTTTATTCCAAGAGTAAAAATCTTATCACACCAGAAAGTGGCATAAGGAAATGAATCAGTACCTTCTCACTGCATGATGACTTGCTCATAACTACTCCACTGCTGCAGAGTAACCAGCAAGTAAGCTTTCCAACCAAAACAGAGACTCACTGAAATATAATTCAGGAAAGTCAAGTTGGAGTAATAGATTCTGAATCTGAACATTTTGCAGACGCCACACCACAGGACAGCAACAGACACAACGGTGTACAATTTCTTTTTCTGGTCTACAGTTTTACTTCGTGTCATGTTCTCCCTGCTCTCTAAAACCTCTCCCTTATTCCAGCACGCTACTGCGTTTAAGAAAGGGAGAGTGATAAGCTTAAACAGGATGCAGGTGTGCCGATCACTCCCACTCTCACCTGGTGCTGCTCTCCTGAGCCCTCTGCACACCTCTCTCTCTCCTGCAGCTGATGCACCACACTCCCTCCACAATCCTATAAAGTACTGGAGTAAAGAAGTGGAGTAGAAGTACAAGTGCTACAGCAAAAAACTGACTTGAGTAGAAGTTGAAGTGTTCTTTCAACACCATACTAAAGTACTAAAGTATTTAAAATGTTTTGTACTTAAGTATTGCAAGTAGAAGTATGTAAAAAATTGCTACTCAAGTACTGAAAGTAAAAGTAAAGGTACAAGTACAACGGCGCACGAGCGAGGTTGATGTGAGACCGGGACTATTCAGTTGTTTTTTTGGCGTGGTTCCGGCCGACAGTCACCGAGTCCTGGAACCAAACCGTTCAGCAATAAATGCAGTTTGTTAAATGAGTAAAGTATTAAATTCATATAATATGTAGTGCAGTAAAAGTAGAAGTTGGGGAAAAAAATAACTTATAACTAAAAAATACTTATCTCTATCAATCCCACTAGTCAAGAGACACACTGACTACCACTGACTCCTGTCTCATGACTGTCTGTCCATGTGCTATGTTATAGGTAAGGTGCAAATCTAAAATATAAATGTGTTCATGTAGTGATCATATATCTTGACTCTCAACAATCTAAACTCCACATCTCATGAACTAGTTTTGTTTCTTTTACCGTTGATAGAAATAATGTTTGAACTGAATGAACAACAATATGAACACAGTAATATGAGGTTTATGTGATAGCCACGTTCTCTCTGTCTTGACCCTGATCGTGTGATCCTCTGTCCTAGATGAAAAGGAGAAGTTCGAGCCGACGGTTTTTCGAGACACAATTGTTTCGGGCCTCAACGAAGCGGGAGGCGACCTGGATGCTGTAGCCAAGTTTCTAGATGTCACAGGGTCGCGACTGGACTACAGACGCTATGCTGACACTCTGTTTGACATCCTCGTCGCCGGGAGCATGCTTGGTGAGTGTCCCACCCCGTCTACCCTGGCTGAAGTAATCAGATGAATATCTGGGAGGTCAAACATGTTGGGACAATACTTTATTAGACATTAGAAACTGTCCGGCGTTGGCGTCTACTTGCAGAGCTCTATACACCAGATCAGTCGAGGCCTGTGTTATTCACACAGACAAGGACAAAGAGATCACAGCTGGCTTTGTCAGATTAACACAGTAATTCTCACTAATCAAAGAGATCTCCTCACTAAGCACCAGATGAGATCAAGATCCCAGTTCGGTCCATTATTATTATAATTTTTTTTTTTACTACATTTAGTTTGCACAGTTTGTACATTTGGTGTTTATTCCTCGCAGATACACTGCTGTCTGTCTTCCATGTCAAATACAAATTACACTTTGGGTCACTATCACACACAAGTGAAAGTGATTTAGACCACTGTATTGTGCAAAAGATAGAGGTACACTGGAGACAACAGTCATTACATATTTTAATCTTCTGACCTCATGACTTCAAACCAATGTTAATCTGTAGTATTCAGACTATCTGTTCTTTCACTCACACACATCCTTTAATCTGTGCAACTGGTTTGTTCTCTGTGAGTGCCAGTGCAGCGTTCAGCCTGGTTCACTACCTGTTAAACCAATTACAGTTAAAAGGTTTACTCTCAGCCTGAAGTTCACAGAGGTAATAATAATACACACACACCATGACAGCTGCGGTCACACCACGCCTTTTACATGATGTCCAGTTGATCTGTCTCTGCGGATGTTGATTGTGGGCCCACATGGGTTTGCCCAAGACACAAAGGAGCGGTTCGTTCACCGTCCTGTAGGATAGCAACACAGTTGAACTTGATGGGAGCTGAAATGGGAAGCCAGTGAAGAGAACTGTCTCATCAGCATGGTGACCATCACTATCGCTTGTCCAGCTTGAGACCTCAATTCAAAAGCTCTAACTCTTAAACTCCCGGTCTTTTCCTCAGCTCCTGGCGGGACTCGCATTGATGAGGGTGATAAGACCAAGGTGACAGCGCACTGCGTGTTCACCGCTGAGGAAAGCCACGCTGCTCTGCGCCTGTATGCTCAGGTACGTAAGATGACCGGCTGCTAACATCCTATAAACTCAGATTGTTACTCATTATGTCACTATGTGCTTTCAGGTTTTCAATAAGCTCATCAGGAGATACAAATATCTGGAGAAGGCCTTTGAGGAGGAAATCAAAAAGGTAAAGCCTCATTGTAAGCTGTAATTTATGATACAGTCCTTTTTATTCTATGTTTGATTGTAAACCGTGACTGTCCTCGTGTCTGTCGTAGCTGCTGCTCTTCCTGAAGGCCTTCACTGAGTCAGAGCAGACCAAGCTCGCCATGTTGACGGGCATCCTGCTTGCCAACAACGCGCTGCCACCTCCCATCATCACCAGCCTCTTCAGTGACAATGTGGTCAAAGAAGGTGAGAGGATACGACTCTCTAAGTGAGAGCGGCGGAGGTGGGAAGAGGTTTACAGAAGCCGAGAGAAACATCTCGTCTTTTATTCCCAAACCGACTTCTTTGTTTCATCCTTCAGGGATCTCTGCGTCTTTCGCTGTGAAGATGTTCAAAGCATGGATCGCAGAGAAAGACGCCAACTCGGTAACCTCATCTTTGAGGAAGGCGAACCTCGATAAAAGACTTCTGGTGAGAAAAAATCAGCCACAATCAATTGGTACTTGAGAAGGTTTACTTGCTCGTGGTATGACACATTTTTCTTGTTGACCTCAGGAGCTGTTTCCTGCTAACAAGCAGAATGTGGAGCATTTCTCCAAGTACTTCAACGAAGCCGGGCTCAAGGAGCTGTCCGACTTCCTGCGTGTACAGCAGAGTCTGGGAACCCGCAAAGAGCTGCAGAAAGAGCTGCAGGAGCGCCTGTCCCAGCAGTGTCCTATCAGAGAGGTACATTACACTGTCAGTGTATTCATATATATTTATATTTTGGACTGGGCCTTACTGTGTGTTCATGTTCAGATAGTGCTGTACGTGAAGGAGGAGATGAAGAGGAACGAGCTGCAGGAGCATGCTGTAATCGGGCTCCTGTGGACGTGCCTGATGAACGCCGTGGAGTGGAACAAGAAGGAGGAGCTGGTCACAGAGCAGGCACTCAAACACCTCAAAGTAGGTCACACACAGCACAGCGTCCCTCATCGCTCGTACTCCTAAGAGCTGCAACGTTTAACACGTCTTTCCACTTGATTTCTGGCTCTCAGACCTCGATTTCCAGCGTCTGACTTTCAGTCCTTAGACAGTGAATTTAGGGACATACTGTGTATGTCAGGGCCCAGCACACAAACTACATAACTACTGGGTTGGGTTGTGGTTGCATGTGTATAGCAGCGCAAGACAAACTGTTACGTGGCCTGTGTAGACGGTTGTAATGTGCACATGAACAAGAATGATTTTCTTTAACCGCTTGAGTAATCCCAGCTGGCATTGGGGCGAGAGGTGTGGGGTACAACCTGGTCTAGTCTTCAGTTTACCACAAAGTCAAACTAACCTACACCTACGGGCATTTTAGAGTCACACATTAACCTATAAACCTGCATCTCTTTGGACTGTGAGAAGAAGGCGGAGTAATCAGAGAGAACATGTAAACCCCGACACAGAAAGGTCCCAGCCAGCTGGCAGGTTCATCCCCACTGTGCCACTGTGTAGAGCAAATATAGAGCTACATAGATACATGCCACCAAGCACTGAAGGACGGGGATCCCGGGTTTGAGTCCAGAGAGAACGCCTGCGACCACATGCAAGGACAGCAGCAGGCGTGCAAGATTATAGATTCCTATGTTTGTATATATTTATATTTATTATGCAGCTACTTTGGACTAATCCATAAGCCAGTCTTCATTGGAAGTAGCTGAGCTACGATAACTCTACAAAGTGGTTAAATTGGCTTTTGTAAGGAGGATGAGCCCTTCCTCACTCACAGTGGTCATTATCTCTCCAAAAATTTGTATTTACCTCGCACCATCGGTTTAATACATATTTTATCAATTTATAACTACTACTTATTTATATCTCACATTAGTTCACACATCGATAACTTATTTAGCCTACATTTCAGCATCAATCTACACTGCAATTTACATATTAACAATACTTATTTACATCTCACACCATAAATCTACATCAATCAAATCAATATAATATATATTATATCGATATATAATGATATCTGACATGGTAAAAGAGGGTCGGTCCAGACTAATGATTTAAAAAAGACGTATAATGGTAACTACGCCCATGATTATTATAAACACCGAAACAGAGGGAGCTCAGCTCCTGCTGGCTGTACTGCCGAGCCCAATTTAATCTCTGACTCTACATATCATTTGTTGACAGTAGCAAGCTACACGTACTGTGGTCAAACCGATAGTGTTGCTGCATGTTGCTACACTCAGCTATTTCCCAACAATATTTGATGATAGTGTGATATATTTAGATATCTTCTCTCTCACTCCAAAGGCATGCAGGTTTACTGTGAGCGTGGATGGTTGTTTATGTCAGTGTGACCTGTCCAGGGTGTCCCCATGCCTGTCCTCCAATGTCAGCCCCTTTCCCAGGAGCTCTGGCTTTGGTATTAGTTATGTTGTCATCATTAGTTTTTGTTATAAACACTGTGTAACTATGTGTGTGTGTGCTCTTTGTCAGCACTACGCTCCTCTGCTGGCAGTGTTCAGCACTCAGGGTCAGTCTGAGCTGGTGCTGCTCCTGAAGATCCAGGAGTACTGCTACGACAACATCCACTTCATGAAGTCCTTCTCCAAGATAGTGGTGCTCTTTTACAAAGGTCGGCATCTCGCCCCGTTTATATTGCGTCAAGTCTATCAATCCTATTGTTGTCCATGACTTTCCGTCCTCTCTCTGTCTTAACTCAGCTGATGTCCTGAGCGAGGAGGCCATCTTAAAGTGGTACAAAGATGCCCATGCTGCCAAAGGGAAGAGTGTTTTCTTGGAACAGATGAAGAAGTTTGTGGAGTGGCTCCAAAATGCTGAAGAAGGCAAGAGACGATGTTACTTCTCCTTTTTTATGGCCTCCAGGCCTCGTTAAAGGGATTTGGACAGCATTAAATAAGTTGTAATTCTCATTGTGGCCTGTAGATTGTGCTGTTGTCTCATGCTTTCTTTTTCTCTTTGTTCACAGAGTCAGAGTCAGAGGGGGAGGATGGTTAGAGGAGGAGCAGGAGGAGTTCCTGTAGTCTGCCTCCTGTGGCCTGAATGACAGTGTAGCAGCTAGTTAACATGTTGTGTAGAGTCCATCTGGGTTGATATGGAGGCCCGTTCAACAACACTCCCCCCTCCTGAGGCACCTTCAGATAACCAGCGAATGTCTGTGAACACCGGACCAGGAGTCAGTCCCACATGGAGACAGCCTTACTGATGTCCATCCACCTCAGCACAAGACTCCATCGATAAAAATGATCCAGGAATAGTAACATGACCTCTGCAGTAGTAATACACGCACAAGTGAGTTTGACAAAGCAAAGTGTGGATATGTATCCTGGCAATGCTCTCGTGTTTTTATGAATAAACTGGTTTTATATGTACATGCGTACGCTGCTGTTTTCTTCCATGAATCCAGTCACACGGTGGATTTCACAAGATGTATAAAATGAACTCAGGAAAATAATATTGGTATAATATAGATGAACTGTTTATCTGTTGAAGTTGTCATTTGCTGCACCGAAGTTTCAGTTAATCTGTTCCCCAGTGATTGGGACTGATCTTTTAAACAGGAATATAATCAAAAGACATCTGTCATAGAAATATGATATCAAAAATAGAAATGATGCAAAGATAAAAATAAAACAATACGACACAATACTGTATGCTGAGATACCAGATCAGACAATCTGATACGATACAATATGATACAAGACAAGACGAGATGACAGTACAAGACAATATAATACAATAGTGGACAGTACGATATGATGTGATACAGTAAGATAGGGCACAATACTATATGATATGATACCAGATGAGGTGATCTGATCCAATATGATCCTTACGATACCAGATGATACCAGACAATATGATATGAGACAGTACGATACAATACTAGACAATACTGGACAGTACGATATGATGCGATAAAGTAAAATAGGATAAAATACAATACGACACAATACGATATGACGCAATACTATATGATACGACACGATACTAGATGAGATGATTCAATACGATGTGATACCAGAAAATACGATACAAGAGAGTAGAATACAATACTAGACAATAGTAAACAGTGCGATGTAATGTGATACGATATGATGCGATACAGTACGATAGGATAAAATACATTACGACACAATACGATATGACACAATACTATATGATACGATACCAGACGATACGACATGATACCAGACAATACGATACAATACGAGACAATGTCATGTGAAGCTATACAACACGATAGACCGAACTGATTCCACACCAGGGAAATTCACTTGTTACAGCAGCTCACAATAAGTTCAAGGTCAAGTTCAAGTTATCAATGCTGCTATATGTACAGGACACACAGAGAATTGAAACTGCGTCTCCCTCTTATCCCGGTGCAAACAGCACTAAACATGAAATGTAAAATATAAGTAAAAAATATAAAATAAAACAAAATCAAAAAATATATACAAGCTAAAAGACATCTAAGAAAACACAGTATATAGTTTCAGTATAAATATGACAAATATGACGGTATGACGGTATGAACAGAATAAACAAAAACAATAAACAAGGTGGATGAGACTCAAACAGGGGTGTCAGACTGGTAGAGTCGACCCCCCACGTACAAAAGGTTGAGTTCTTCCTGTAGTGACCCGGTTTCGACTCAGCCTGAGGTCTTTTTTCTGTGTGTTCCCTCTCTCTCTCTCTCTCTTTCTCTGCTTTCCTATCTGATACTACCCGTCTGTGTTCTGTTTGCAGCCCTGATATCAAGTGATCACAGGAAACGCTGACACTTGAATTGCTCTGTGTGTATTTCTACATCTGTCCTGATCACAGTGAGTCCTGGCGTGACCCAGAAACGCTCGTGTGCTCCAACAGCCAACAAGGGGTTGTTGATGAATCATAAATGAGTAACACGAGACAGGAAGAATCACATGGAGGAGGAAAACAAATGAGCCCACATCACTGCAGCTGATGTAGCAGTATATATATATATATATATATATATATATATATATTTATATATGTAACATCCACCCAGGATGAGGATGGAGGGGCCTCATGATCTACATCCTTTCTGGAAGGTTTTCAGAGGAAATAACAGGACTGCTCTGCAGCCAATCAGAGGGCTGGATGCTCCAGAGCCCCGCCCTCACTGAGTCATATGCCAAACAGACGTCAAGTTACAACAGATGAGCATGTTCACACCGGAAGTTAGTGTCCGTTTGTCTTCAAGATAAAAGCATGAACTTCACTGTCATCCATGCCAGTAGCATTCATAACAATGCAACTAAAAATACATTTTAATTGTTGACAATGAGTGGACATCGCTGCCTTAATGTCTCTTTATAAGAGAATATTGACTTTATAATAAAATCTTTATTTGCTTTTACAGTTTTTTATTTATTTATTCTGACACACCAAGATTTGTTCTCATTGAAACAATGTATGTCATCACAGAAAAAACTAAAATAAACTAAAATAAAGAAGGTCTGCATGTCAGTGTAATGAGAATATCATCGTTCATCACTGTTTCATGGATTCACACAGCCTTGATTTCATTCTGAACTGTATAATGTTGGCACACGCGTATCTTTGTGAAATATGTCAACACAAAAACAAACAGTTGCATAGCAACACATTATTATTGTTCTATCTCACAGCTACAGAGTCGTACATGTAAAAATGTCCTTAAAGGTAGAGACACTATTATCTATGGGATTTAATAATAACATAATATTAATTTTCTGAATTTTAATGTCTCATGTTTGGCTTTTACGTGATCATTTTATGTTTGTTTGACACTGAGCACAAACTTAAATCACTCCAGAAAACTTATTCATAAACTACAGACTGGTAAAATGATCTTTTAACCATTTTATTCATTTTATTTTTATTGTTTTTTATATTTCTTTTATCTACTTAATGTTTTGTTGTGTTTCTATAGTGTTATTTAATGTGTTTTATCGTACTGTGCAGCACTTTGGAAACCCTGTGTTTACTAAAATCGTGCTATATAAATAAAGTGGATTGGATTGGATTTTATTCCCCTGCTGGAGGTTTTAAACCTTTCAAAGCCTTAATACAAACATAATGAGGGAATTCAGACTCTTTCTCAGCTGAAATGCATCTATTTGCTTTTATTCTGAAGGCTTCTTATCTAACTTCCTCTTTGCTCTTGTTTCATTGTCTGTACTTTGACACATCCATCTCCTTTCTCTCCAGGTTAGACCTGCTGCTGGGCGACCATCCACTCCACCGGGGAAGCGGGATTATTTCCTCCAGCGGGGTTTCTCTCTCTCTTTTTTTAAATTTGTCATTTGGATTTTTTTTTAATCACTGGAGATTTTATATTGAAACATTTTATTTTGAAGGATTGATTGTATTTATTAGTGATCAAGATGGGTTGCGCTGGATTCACCTGCTCCAAACACTCCCTATGCGTGCTCAACATCCTCTATGTTGTGAGTATGCGCTGCTGCCATATGGATCATTGTGCTCTGTGTTTTTCATCCAACCTGTGTGCGTGTAAAGAGACATCCTGCTGTAAACAGGCGCTGCTTTAATCAATTATTCACACTGTACCAGGATCAAATGATCTATCCATGAAGAAAAAGACATAAAAAAACAGCCTGGTTTATTATCAGAGAGGAAATGTTTGCATCTTTTAAGCCTTTAAATCTTATTTTCCTTCCTTACTTTGCATTTTATTGCATAACAGAGGCCTCTCTGCAGCTCTTATCATCGCTGGTTTCTCAACTTCAGTCATAGGTGTGTGTATTATGACCCTCACAGGGTCCAACAAGCTTGTGAGGGCCTCATTTTAAAGGGGCGCTCCACCCAGGTGGAGGAGTTTGACTGAGGCTGTTTAACTGGTGTGTAGTGTGTTTTTTTCCCTGTAGATCTGCAAAGCAATGATGTTATAATGATGTCACCACTGTTGGCTCAGATTGGATTACAAATATTAAAGGTCCGGTGTGTCACATTTTAGCTGGCTTCATTCAGAATATGGCAGAAACTACCAAAAAAAAAGAATATTTGGTGTTTTTGTTACCTTAAAATGAGTCTTTTATATCCGCCGTGACGTAGCCCAGTAAAACTAAACACTAGCTGTGGATAGGGCCTTTTTTTTTTTTTTGCACGCGTTTCATTGCCACCATCATGTTTGTAGTCCTGCTTCTTCTGCTTTTGCAGGCTGAATGAATAACGCCTGGTTGCTCAGACAAAGCCACCTGTAACAGCACCCACCTGTCAATCAATCAAAGCGTGCACGTGTCAGGCCAGGACTCAAAGCAGGACTCAGATGCAGAGTTTGGCAGAGAGCTGTTTTATTCAAGTCTACAAATACCCTTGAATGAGTGAGGCTATGAAACAAGGCCTAATCTAGGAGAACTCAAAATCACTCTCAACGAGGAAAAACAAAAGGCTATGAAACATTAACTTAAGGCGCTCCAATGCGGCTGAAAATACTCTAGACTAAACACAAAGAAACCAAAGGACTAGACTAAGAAGTACAACAAAAAATCACTCATACGAGGAAGAAAACAAAAGACACAAGAGCTATAATGCTAAGGCTATGGGCTATGAAAAAAGGCTTTGGTGAACGCTACACGAGACGAAACACTTCGGCACGAGACAAAGGGAGACGCAGACAATATATACACCAGGTAATAGGGAACAAGTGGAAACAATCAGACCGGTGACACATGAGGAAGGGCAAGTGACCTGAAACGAGAGGACAGGTAAATATCAAAATAAAACAGGAAATGACGAGACAGGACAAAAACCCAACTTGACCTCACCACGGTGTGACAGCACGCTGTTAATTATTCATAACTTTAAGCCTTAATATAATGTGAACAGGTGAGTTGTATATAAATTCACCCTCAGTACAGTTGTCATGAACGGGGAAATTAGCTACAGAGACCAAAACTGTTTTTCGTACCAGGCTGTAAACGTGTTTATTTCTGCTGTGAAACATGGGGACTTATGGAGACTGTCTCATTCTGTAGCCAGCCTCAAGTGGACGTTGGAGTTCTTGTCATTTCTGCATTGGCTTTGGAGGTTGCTGCACAATCACAGCGGTCCTTTTATAGTTTCCAGTTTATTGTCTGGCGCCTTTCCTGCTTTTAGTTTTAATTTCCTTTCATTCTCTCTGCACCATCTCTATAAATGTGCGATGCTAAATTGATGTATGTCTATCCTACACACAAGGCTCCTATCAGTGTCCCTTTGTAATCGCCGTAGATTGCTCAGACCCGAGAGAGTTAAAATAATGCGTACATGCACATTTGTGCATTGAATCAGTTTTCTGTCGCTCTGTGCCGAACATGAAGAGATCTGAGAACAATTCTAGTGCAAGAACTGTGGTTACAAAACCCACAGTCACTCCTTCGGTGTCAATAGAGGCTTCTGTGTTTGACAAATTAAGTGAAGCTCCCTCTCATGTTTGGATAAAATTCCTCCTTTGCGGCTGAGCGAGACAAAACTCTCTGGGGAAACACAAAGTAGGGGGGTTTTGTAACAGTGGAAGACACTCGCTGCGTTTGTGTGACTGTTAACTTTTAAGAAAGGAGGTGGCCTTTAAGGAGAGGGAACGCTTCAGGACAGGAGGAATCCAAAACAGTTTCAGTGTACACATTAGCATGCGAGGGGCTGTTGATTCAAGAAATAATAATCATACAGGTTATATAAGTTAGTGCTCTGTATGTGAGAAACATAGAGACAGTGTTTGTCATGTTAAATAATAAGAGAGAGGACGTTTCATCCTGTTTTTAGTTATTTAAATCAAGCAGTTAATAACTGTATTTAAGTATGTTTTGGGGTATTTTACTTTAGTATTTGAATTATATATATATATATATATATATATATATATATATATATATATATATATATATATATATATATATATATTATTTTATGCTTTTATTCTTTAGGACTTTTTCTAGTAAAGGCGTACTTTTACATTTTAGTGTTGCTGCTGTGGAGCAGGAGGTAGAGCGGGTCGTCCACTAAATAGATCATCGCTGGTTCGATGCCCAGCTCCTTCAGTCTGTATGTCAAAGTGTACTTTGGCAAGATAATGAACCCGAAATTGCTCCTGAAGCTTGCACCATCAGTGTGTGGACGTGCATCAATCGTTAGCTCCCAAAAATCGATGAGCAGTTGGGAACTTACATGGCAGCCAGACGAGAAAGAAGAGAGATCTGAGTATGAACTATATTTAATGTTGTCACACTGTTTGTAGGTTGAAGGAGTTTTGAGGGATTTTTACATGAAGCGTTGTAAGGCGACAATATACAGTATACACAAGACAATAAATCTTCCTTTAAAGCACAGGACAGACTTTATATGCAGATTAATTAATCTCTAATTGCAGCTCATGTTCCGTAATCATAGCATGGACTGTGTTGTCTGTGTGTCCGTCCTGCAGATGGTGAGCCTGCTGATGATCGGCATCGCGGCGTGGGGGAAGTGGTTCGGTCTGGTCTCCAGTTTCCAGGTGGTTGGCGGCATCATCGGTGTGGGCGTCTTCCTCTTCTTCGTGGCCGTGGCGGGCCTCATCGGGGCCATGAAGCATCACCAGGTCCTGCTGTTCTTCGTATCCTTGCTGCTAGAAATGCCGATTGTGGTTTTTGCCTTTTATTTCAACATAAGCTCTTGTTATTTATTTTCCATAAGAATAAACAGGATTCATTTAGCCTGCTAACAGCACAAACTCCGTTTGAAGAGCAGGGCCCTGTTCTCTGGATGATTAAGTCAGCTTGATCTAATTATTGATAATTTGACACAAGCCCTGAGTTTTTTAGTGCTTCAAAGCTTTCTTTAAATGTATCTGGAGCTACTGTCAGAGCAATGCACCCTTTAAAGGAACAGTTAAACATTTTAGGAAATACAATTAAATGCTTTTCTTTCCTAGAGAGCGCAGAGAAAACCGTAGCTGACTCCAAGACTCCAGGAATGATATTTACCATCACTGAAAATTTCACAAATGTTAATGATACTACTAGGAGCAAACAGTACCACCTGAAACATTTGAATTCAGATGTTTCTTTGCTGACTGCACTAAAAGTCTGTTTTTATCTACCAACAGTGCGCTCTCTTTACCGAAGTGTTTTGGAAAATCCATTTTCCATTCATGTATGCATGTGCAATAAGATCCAGAGCGGCGTCGTCTTTCACTCTGCAGTCAGTCATGCAGCCGCGACGCGTGCAGCTCCACTTCCAGCCGTACAGGCTGCAGATTTTATTATCCTAATGTACACTGTTCACACTTCACATGCACATGGTTTAGATGTGTTGTTGTTGTTGTTGTTCCTTGACGGCGAAGCGCAGTACATGATCATCCTGTTCATGGTGTTCATCGTGCAGTTCTCTGTGTCCAGTGCCTGTTTGGCCATCAACAAGGAGCAGCAGGTAAGATGAAAATAAGGTAAATAAGTAAAAACAGTGACTCACTAACACAAGAATTGACATTTTCCAACCACTTTGTGAGTTTGAGCATCATGTGGTTCATTAAGAATTTATTATAATTCACTATGAACGCCGCCATCGTGGACGTGATCTTCACTGAAAGTGTTTCGGGTCGCTGTGAGAACTAGTTCTGATCGAGTGCACCCCAGCTGATTCAGTCTGTAGGGGACCAGTGCAAAACTGTGCTGAAATGATTGGACCGTGTCCTATTTCCAGCCACACCAGCGTCTTTTAAATATGGGTCACTTTATATACAGTAAGTCTGATCTCATTAATCAGATGCAGGCGAACGCTTTTAAATGATCATTACTGACACCACGAACACAAGCAGAGCCACTTCCTGAGAAGATGATATGCATCACCGCTGATAACCCTGAGGCTGACTGAGGTTTTTATCTGCATTTAACTCCTCACATTCATTTATTCAATAAGTGGTTTGTGGCTAATGTTCCTCTGAGACAGGACAAATGTTCCTTTGGTTTGCTCGTAGCTAAATTAATAATCATCAGATCAGGACGTTTAATCATTCCAGGAATAAAGCATCATGTCTCGACTTCCTCTGTCCTCTTCTCCTTCATTTAGTCATTTCCTACGCGGCCTTTCAACGACTCCTTTATTTTTACATCCTGCGCTGGATTTCCTTTAAGTCGAGGGGAGTTGCTCAAATGCACCAGTAAACCGAGTAACTGATACGCAAAGACAAATTAGTTTGGGGTGGAGCAGTTGGAGGGAGAGAGATAAGGATTAAGGATTGTGCTGCGTGAAACACAATTTACTGCGACTAAATGACCTCTCGAACAACAAGCAAAGCCTGACTGAGGAAAAAAGGGAGTAGGAGGAGAAAGTTGGGAAAAACATCCTGGAACTTTATGACTAAAATTCATGAATATACATATATATATATATATATATATATATATATATATATATATATATATATATATATATATATATATATATATATATATATATATATATATATATATATATATATATATATATATAAGACAAGATAAGACATAACATCTGCACAGTCTGTACGCTGTTTGAGTGGCCATACAAAGATGCACTAACGACCCGGCTCGTTAGGTGAGCCGTAACATAGAATGGGATAAGAAATAAAGAGAAAAATGACACTTGCTTTAGGTTCGTCTGTTTATTTTCTTAATTTCTTAAACAAAAGGTGGTGAGGGGAAAAGGGCAAACGAGTGCTGTTTAAAAGAACAAATAAATATAACAAAAAGAGAACTCTACCAGAGCCTATTCTTTACTAAGTCACAAAAACCTGTTTAATCTATTTAAATCAAAGCAAAAAACATCAAAAACAGCACCCCTTAATCTAATGAATCTAACAAAGAATCTCTTTATGAGTAATCAGTATTTGAATCAAAACTAAACCCTGCCCAGTCCCAGAACTTCCAACACCAACCTTTAAATTCGAGGTGAGCTTACAGAATTTCACCGTCATAAACTAAAAACGCCCGGTCTATTTAAACAGGATCTGAGATTGATGATGGACTCCAATATGGGGCGAACCACAGCCGCATTACCCAGCCGACAGGGGACAGCGCTCAGGAAGGCGGTTTTACCTCCAACCCGGGGGACCACTCCTCGACAGGGGATGACACAGCCGGATTTGCCTGGGAAAACACAATAAATTGCAGTGATAACTACAGCTGTAATTATAATGGAAATATGACTAATATTATTAGTGGTAATACTAAAGAATAACAGGCGAGAGGATCAATAATACACCTGAATTATTGATTTATTATAAGTCACGTCTATAATGTGTGATCAGAAACAATACGTGTTTATAAGTCCAAGTCTTCGAGTGTTTTAATTCACTGTAGGCGTGATCTTCATGGAAAGAGTGCGTAGTTGTTCCGAGTGGCCGCACTCGAGGACGGATTAAAGCCGGCTGCCGTCCAACAAGCAGAGCGAGCCAGAGTGTCTGACACTGATACGAGACAAGAGACGACTGTATGTGGGAAGAAATGTGCTTTTATTTTTTCTACAGATCTTTTTTTATTCTGCAATATTTGTTCAAATCAAATCATATGTATTAATGATCCCATCTGGACATATATTTTAGAACATTTTAAAAAAAGATTGCGCTTTTAACGACTCGACACGACGTGTCTCTTATTTCGCTGTAAAGTCCAGTGTGACCTGGAAGTTTCGAGTTTCCACATCACACTTCGTCGAGATGTTAAACTGAGATTCAAAGGTCCAGCGTGTCAGATTTAGGAGGCTCTGGTCAGAGAATGTGACAGAAATTAAATCGAATATTCGATAATTGTGTTTTCATCACCTGAAAATAAGAACTGTAATCTTGCAGGGTGAAAACAAGGGAAGGCAAACTCAAACTCACACGGTTGTGTGTATAGGCAAAAGGTGGATTTTACTTATTGTAATGAAGGTGAGTGCCCTGAGGTCTGTGAAAACACATCACCAACCATCAACACTAAGAAGAACGTGACTGTGTTCAAATAAAAGTTTAGAGTCTGCTCTCACTGACAACTTGCTGCCCGCTTTATCGGAGCTGCTGTAAAAGCCATCAAAGTTTCTATTTCCAAAGAAAGATTCCAGGTCAGTCGCAGATATAATTTGTTTCTTGTCTAAACACGATCTGTGAATCATTATTCTCCTCCTGCTCCTCATTTAGATTGTGCCTGTGCCTGAACACCGTCCCCATGAAGCTCCTCTGGAGCTCACCTCACCTAGATATTAGCACAGTTAAGAAAGTTGTTCTTGACGCCTTGTGTTAGAAGTAGGAGCGAAATGTGTGACCCGGTTAATTTGATAAAATTACAGATATACTATAAAATTCTGCACAGTGATCAACCAAAACGAAGCAACAAACAGCGTCTGAGTGTCCAAGTACACCTGGAACAAGAGAGCGCCACAGGCAAAGCATCATGAAAGTCTAAATGTATCATTCGTGTGGATACATTTACAAAATGTGACCATTAGAGTGAGCTGTCATTTAATTTGGGAGTCAGTGCAGCACATGCATATGTTGCTCTAAATACGATAAAACCTGCAGCGATGCTTCATGTTGCTCCATGTCTGTCTGTCTGTCTGTGTGTGTGCTGCAGAATCACCTGCTGGAGGTCGGCTGGAATAACTCTCAGAGCACTCAGCGCGACGTGGAGAAGAGTCTCAACTGCTGTGGCTTCAAGAAGGTGGACCTGAATGGGACCTGTGACGCTGTGAGTGTGGAAGCTTTGCTACATCTTTAAATAGATTGTTGTTTTTTTGGATTTTATCATTTAAAGAGCAGCAGCAGTAAAATTAAAAACATCTCTCAGCCCGGTGTGACCTTTGTTTGATGACGTGTTGAAATCTCGTTCTCTTGCAGGCATGTTTTCCCAACCACTCCTGTTTGCCCTGTGCAGATAAGATCCAGGAACACGCCGGAGAGGCTCTCCGCTTCGTAGGAGGGATCGGGCTGTTTTTCAGCTTCACCGAGGTGAGCCACGATTGCAGCACTGCTGAGGGTTGTCAGATGAAATATTAGCATTAGTGGTGTTGAGTAATAACTGGAATTGCAGTTTTAAGCAGCCGCACTAACGGTAGATTTTTGTTCAGTGTTGGAGAAGCAGTCGTGGGGACTGGCACAGCTCCCTGTGGGCTGGTACAGCTCAGTATTAAAGCCTCGCTGCAGGCTGAGCTGACAGAGCTGTGCACATTCAATGCTGCCAACTGTTCTATAACAATACAAAGATAATAGAATAAAGATAAAGTCCTAATGAAAAGTACTTTCAGCTCAGGATCGCTATTCATTTTCAAGAAGGGGTTTTAGCTGTAGTAGTAGATATTGCTGTAGTAGTATATATACTGTACATATACATACAAATGTATCCTGCACACGTGTGCACATAAACATACGTGCACAGACAAAAACAGTGTAAAAATGCAGAGTTTCAGTGTCCTAACATGATGATTGGACCACAAACAGGCTCATGGGATGTTAAAAGATCTATTTTAATTGCAAATTCAAGTTTAAAAGAAGCCGGACAGATGATGTGATGGTGCTGTGACATGCTCGTGTTCGCCTGGCGGCAGAATTCAGAACTAGTTGTCATCATGAAAGTTTTATTTTGGTGTGTGTGTAAACCGAGCCGCAGAATTTGAATTAGGTGCTCGTCAGAAGACGTAGTAGTTGTTGTAGTAGTTGTAGTAGTTGTAGTTGTAGTAGTAGTAGTAGTAACAGCAGTAGCAATAGTAGCAAAGTAGTAAAATCCCATGTTCAGACCCAAACCCATCAACACACTGTGCCTTACCTACACTGGCTGCAACTCTCAGCCTCAGTCACATGGTTACCACCATAGGCAGTGTGAAGAATAGACGCTGTATCCGTGACATCACCAATAAGTTTCTGAAAGTTAATCTAAATATCAGCAAAGACGTGGATCATCTGTGGAGCCAACGTGGGCTGAATGACGCCTGGTTGCTCGAATAAGCCACCTGTGACAGCACCCACCTGTCAATCAAAGCGTCCACGCTGTTAATTATTTATAACTTTAAGCCTTAATATAATGTGAACAGGTGAGTTGTATATAAATTCACCCTCAGTACAGTTGTCATGAACGTGGAAATTAGCTACAGAGACCAAAACTGTTTTTTGTACCAGGCTGTGAACATGTTTATTTCTGCTGTGAAGTCATTTGAACATGGGGACTTATGGAGACAAGTGGACGTTTGAGGAACTGCAGTTTTTGGTGTTTTTAGTGTATTTTCTAATAAAAAATACTGCAAAGATAAGCAGTTGTTGTCTGTGCTCTCTGTGATTTTGACTCCTGTGTCCTCCCTGTGTCAGATTCTGGGAGTGTGGCTCACGTATCGCTACAGGAACCAGAAGGACCCCCGAGCGAACCCGAGCGCTTTCCTGTGAGATAGCGCTCTGGCTTCCACCTCACCCCCATCCCTCCCAACTTCAACTCTATGGACCTTCTCTGGGCTTTAACTGTAAATAGACTGTCCTGTGTGTGTGTTTCCACTTATTGCTGCAGCAAATGCTGTTATAATGTGATTTGTGATTGTTTTTTTTCCAAGATTGAATTTAAAGTTCTGGAAATAAGTTGTTGTGTGTGTGTGTGAAGGAACAGTGCACATGTTGCCTCCAGCTCTGCCTAAGAAAAGTGTCTGAACATATACAGTAAAAAAAAAGAAGGAATATTGTCTCCAGCAGTCTGCTGTATAGTCCAGATGTATTTATGCAGCCTGCCTGATGTTCATCCTGATCCACTGTTTGTTTGTTTTTGCAGTCGGTCCAACTGAACGCAATAATGTTAGCCACTACTCTGCATTACTAAATTATTTGTATGAAATTGTGAATATCGTGTGAGGAGACGAGCTGAGAGTTGTTTAGCTTGTGTGTGTGTGTGAGAGAGTGTGTGTCGGTATGTCTGTGTGTGTTTGCCTCGCTCCCGGCTGTGTGCTGTGGTATTTGGCCTTTTGCATGACTCCTCTGCGAATAGACGCTCCTGTCTGAAAACTGCAACGATTCTGTAAACCACCAGTCTGAGCCTTTGTACTGTAAACCACAATAAAACACTGACTAAAGAAAAAGAAATCGGGTACGCTGGCTCTTTTGTATTTTGTTTTTATTCTTGCTAGAATCATTTTAGGAGTTTTATTTTTGTGAACAAGCAGAAAGTGTCAGTTATTTCAACTTGTTTCTAATGCAAATCTTCACAAATGTGCCTGAATATATTTTAAAAAAAGATTTTTGTTGCAGTTTTAGGCAATTTAGACCAAATGCAGTATTTCATTTACACAGGGCTGCTGTTTTTTGGCTGTGGTGGTGGTGTGGGCTGCAGGAGGTGGTGGAAAAAAAATGTAAAAAATAAAAACGCAGCAACCTGCAGCAGAGAAGTTGATCCAGATTTTGGAGAAACACGATGCAGTGGCCAAGCAGACGTCAGACCGGGCCAAACTGCTCCACTCAGCCTGAATACTGAGCGCGGTATCTAATAACTAATAACAGAAATATATTTTTATATCACCCATTTTCACCCAAAGTGACTAAACGAGAACATATTTTCTTGCCATAGAGGTTTATCACCAACAGTGATGTTGACGTAGCTTTACTTTCTGGATTAGATATTCAATAGACAACATGCGCGGGTTTGTTTTGACTCTTGAAGGACTCCGTATATGATGCCAACTTTCATAGAAAACACTTCTGTGGAGAGAAAAATGCAGCCGGAATTGATCATACTAAGATGAGATACAGTTTTGTGAAGAACTTAATTATTAATAAGTATTTATATTTGTATGTTTCTTTATTCAGAGCAGGAACAAATGAGACAGAGCCAGAAAGTTTAAGAAGTTATGATCTGTTGCATCAGTGATCCTGCATTTAGAGTGCTACTTAAGTAAAAGTACACGAGTAAACGCCGTTAGTAACAGATTGAAATAGAAATTATTGCCACTGTTTACCCACAGATATCTCCTCTGCGAGCTGAAGTTGAAACCTAATATAAATGTCAGTACACGACAAACAAACTCCAGTCAACAAATCTTTAAACTGAAGTAACCTTCATCGCCGAGCGGTGATCACTCGCTGGTGACTGAGGGGGGAGCTGTCAGCTCAGCCACAGAAAATCTTAATGTGATAACCGGTAACGTGAAGCTGAGGCGTGGATCACAAACAGACTGACGTGCTGACAGTCGGGATCGGAGCTGCAGCAGCGCTCACATCAGCTCAGGGAAAAAAAGGGGAATGAACTAAGAGTCCTTGAGTGTGGCACAAGGTCAGAGTTTAACCTCTGAGACTTGAAGAAAGCTGGAAATAAAATGAATTCAGTGTGATGTAAATGTATTTTTAGAGGTGTAAAGAAGGGAAACTATATTTTCTTTAAAGGATGTGCCACACTGAGGAGGAAATTTATTCAGATTCACAATTTATTGTCTTTTATTTTGTAGGTTTCTGCCGTCTCACATGGGAAGAGGATGTTTCTTGAAGTCCTGACCAACCAACTTGTGCCACGCTCTCTTTGCTGCTTTGCTGAGCTCATTACACAGGACAATAGTTTCAGTTGAGCCTCAGTAACCGGGCAACAGGAAAAGGCTTTCAGTGTTAGCAGTGTGGACCCGCCCATCCAGGATGTTAAACAAACACACACACACATTCACACACACACACACATCCTCACCCATTCATTCCAATGAAACTCTTTGTCACACCTCCCAGAGATATGTTTGTCCGTATGAACCTGATTATTCTCGTCTTTAGATGACAATCACGAGCTGCAAAATCGTCACCGGCAAAACAGGATCATTGCAATTCATTCCTGCCGAGCATTTGGAGAACTGATCGGATAACAGACGAACAAGAAACTTATTGTTATCGCTGTTTGGCATATTTCCCAGGTTGCATTGCATTTGAGGAAAAAGTGCACTGGGAACTTTTTGTGCCCCGTCAGGTTTTTTTTTTTTTGCTTTGCACTCACACTCCTTCTTCTGTAATAAGAGGCGAGCACGCTGCATCATTAGGAAGCGCTGGACCATTGAGAAAAATAACACTAGTAAAGCTGCATAAATCAATATTATTTATATTAATACCCATACATGATCAAATAACTTCCCCTCAGCTCTACAGACATTTTGCCGCTCTTTGTTTTCATTCTGCAGTTTATAAGGGACATTTTACCAAAAGCTCCAAGTTAGGCCGAGGCCACTTCATCTGCAGAGTCCTGCATCTTATTTTGACTCCATCTTCTTGTAAAAACTTGGACAATTTATGTAAATATTAACTTTCAGCATCCTAAAATGTGATTTAAAATGTCTCCACTTTCCATTATTGACTTGACGCTCTACTTCAGATGGTCAAAAACTTCAACCGATGCATAACTCCATTGATTTCTCTGTATTAGTATTATATCACCATACTCATCTACAATCCCTGTTTTTGTGCCCATATGCGCTCAAAACTGTCTTACAACGACTCAAAACAGAATATCAACATCTAGAATCATGAGTTTAGCTTCATCTGCTATTCATCATATACACTGACTTTGACATATATAATATCAAAACATAAATAATATTTCTTACCAGATAAAGCTGTGTGATTTAAATGGCTCTTACACAGTCAGCACGTGGCTGGCAACAGACTCCCATCCATACAGGACATCTTTCATCAGCATCATCGTGAACCGCAGCCATCGAGCTGGCAGACTGTCCTCCCTGTGAACGTCTGGCAGATATTACAGGAGCACGGCTGTGTGCAGCAGCAGACCATCAGACTTCTTACCCATAACCGGACATGACAGGACTGCTGTCTGCAAGAATACTCTTTTACTAGAGTATAAGCAGTAACATTGTCTCAATTTTCATGTATTTATAGAGTGTAGTATGCTATATTTATATAGTATGTTCATGTTTTTTCATGCAGTGATACTTCTTTATTCCTCTGTATACACTTTTACACACAATTCTTTCACATTTACACTTATTCTATTCTGTTATGTTTTATTTAAATCATTCCACTTTTTTGTTGCTCCGTGTCTGCCGGATGTGTCGACAGGTAACTGCTCGTGATAATGTCAGATATTGTGTTTACAGCTTGTTCCTCTGTCCTGAACTGTTTCTACTACATACATCATGCCGGGCGACTGCATGGCTGTCTGTGTGTCTTTTTTCAACAGTGGCAGAGAGGAGAAATGTTTTAACCTCATTTCTTAGATTTGTTTGAAACAGACTAAAGCCAAAGGCATGAAACTCTGCTGCATGTAAGCAGTGACCAGTTAAAAAATGACAGATCTTTATTTATTATGACTGACACAGGGCACTGAGAAGGACTTTTAATAATTAATCCACAAAACTAAGGAACATTGAAATGATTATAACGTCTTTGCTCTGTGGTGAAAGCTTTGTCATTACACATCCACTCATATAATAATGACTTTTCATTACTTATTCATTAATGTAACATTATCCAAGACTCGTGGAGGTTTTCTTTCATTACCGTGATGTGATTTTAAGATTATACTGTTAAAACAGAAGATCGGAGGTGAGTCTATGTTTTCATCTTCCACCTGCCTCAGCCACAGAACAAACCGATATACTGTATGTTTTAAAAATGCGTGTTACTTTTGTGATCACTGGTCACAAAATACCAAAACCCGACCAGAGGCTTACGTTTCCAGACCAATATCTGGTCAGACATACTGTATATGCAACATTACTGGCTCTTTCGTCTCTTTCCATCATCCCACCGGGTATCATGTGACTGCTTCTAACACATGACTCGCATGGATGCAGAAATTTGGCGCAGTCAGAGTCAGAGAGAGAGAGAGACTCATTCACATTTGAACACAATGACAAGAACCTTCGCCACATTTTTTTTTTAAACTGTCCAAAGATAAAATTATTTCGGGATTCAGAGAGTCCCTTTGACCATGTAACACTCTGTTTGTGTTTGACCTACCAGAAAGATATTTTCTGAAGCAGCAAATAAAGCGTTTACCTATAAATGGTTACAAATCGATCCAACGACAGCAGAAAATTGGACGCAAATCATGAGATGGAAAGACTGATTTCTGCAAAATGATCTAAATGGAGAAGATATCTGTTTTATTTGTTTAGGGATTGAGGATGGTGTGTTTCATCTTTTGCCTCCCTCCACTGTATACACAGTTAAACTCTAGATATGTGAAGATAATTGTGAAGATATTATAGATGTTATAATGCTGCCTGACAAAATTGTTTTCATGCTCTGTGCTGTGCCCAAAGCACTACTCATAAAAATGGTCTGAACCTGACCCGACTCCTCAGTCTTTGTCTGAACGCTTCAGTTCAGGAAGCAAAAAACACTAAAATCTCTTGAACTACCACTTAGAGCTCGATGTGAATAAATGTTACACTGTTGGTGTAAAGTGGTAGTTATGTCGATACAGACTGAGGACTGGACTGTTGACTGTTGAACATGTGATCAAAACCTTGACAAACCAGTTGAAGAATCAAGTCTGGCAAGTCTCCCTCATATGAAAGTCTCTCCCATTGTTTTGCTCTTCAAGATGACATTCAATATCTGTCTATCACTAGCAAAGTTATTCAGAAGCACTACCAGTAATAGTAATACAAGCAGTAGCGTAACATTTTTAAAATATGTTTGCAATCAGTTGGCAAATTTTTTAAAAAGCAGACTGAATGTCATGTATGAATGAAAAGTTCCATATTTATTCAAAAGACATGGTGGATGTACAGCAATAATAACAAAGGTAAGAATCAGGAATCAGGACTCGGCGTGTAAACTGAAGGGACGGCGCGTTGCGGCCGCCTGCGGTGACGATGAACTCTGGATGAGGGGGCCCCTAAATCGAGCGAGTGTCTCGTCCTCGTGTTCACAGCTCAGACTTCAGGAGCTTCTTGGCTTTCTTCATGTTGGTGACCACTGAAGGGAAAGAGAGAGACGTTTAGACACCGGCTAGTGAAAGGGGAGAGATTTATTTTTTAAAAAACATCACAGTGTGTCACTCACAGAGCTTGAGGTCAGTCGGTTCGTAGGCATACAGGCGGTTGGAGTAACGACCACTGATGTCGGCCCTCACGGTCATCGAAGGGTCTGTGGAGAGAGAGTGTTGGTGTTGGATGAGTGAAACCTCGGACACGGTGTACAGGGTGTGTACTTAAAGTAAAATAAAGGTGTTGTTGAGTTGTTTGGGTATTCAAATGCTGTCAGTTACATCCGGCAGCATATTTGCATGTTTGTACAGATGCACTGAGGAGATACCACTGTCTCCTTCTTACACAATAAAACATAGATAAATAAGAAGGCTGCAGCGTTTCTTGCTCTGGTATGACCAGGACCTGTTCAGACACATATTATTATTTATTGCATGTAGCAATGTTTGTACAGTATGTATGACTGGCCAAATATTTGCTATAAGTACAAATTAGTGAGTATTTGTATGTATGTTTATATTTCCAATCCACTTAAATTCAGGGAGAAATATTGTACTTTCACTACATTTATTTTACAGCTTTAGTTACTTAAAACACACGATAATGATGCTACTACCAAGCAGTATAAGCCAATAAGTTAAAGTATTAAAGTATTTCTACATTGCAGTATCGCTCCCTTTACTTTAAGTAAATAATCTAACTACTTCCTCCTCCACTGCAGCTGCTGAATTTAATCACTGAACGCCACACACCATTAGGATACCGTAAAACAATTAACACTTCAGATAAGCTGCTCTATTGATCCTAAATTACAGGAGGAGTGTTGACACAGTAAACACACTGGTGCTGCACATAACTAACCCAGTCATGTCGGTCACATATTTGCGCCTATTGTTCAAATTTTCTCCCATGATAGCAAAACTAACTGTAGGTAACAGTTGATAACAGCAGCAAAGACTAAAACTAGACCAAACTAAACTATTAACAGGTCAGAAGCTCTTACCGACGAAAAGGATCCTGGGAACATACTGCCCGTCAGGAGACAGATGTTTGTCTGTGGTTTCATACTGTAGGAGAGAAGGAATAACACGTCACCATCAAGTTCCGGTATGTGGGATTTAGGAGGATTTATTGGCACGATATGTTTGAATATTTTGTTTATTATCACTTGAAAATGACTCTTTTATATCTACAGACAACTTTACACTAAATCCAACACAGCGGACCTTTAAAGACCCTGAAAATCTATTCCCTGAATCCTCTTAAACTTTCTGAGATTTCTGTATTTTGTGTTTTTGTCTGAGCTCTTCTCACTGAGTTCAACATAGGCAAGGCTGGAAAAAGGTGAATTTCTGTGCATTAATCAGAGTTTGACATCTAAATGATGAGGCGACGGCGGTTGAACTGTTTGTTTGCACTTCTTAAACAATAGACAAGTGATTTTTGTCAGAAATTAAACTTTTATCTTTAAATTGTTAAGTTTTCAAACAGGAATATATAATGTGACAGAGAAATGTGGAATATTTGAAACCACATTTGCAGGGACTGTGTGTTGTGGTATAATATATATATATATATATATATATATATATATATATATATATATATATATATATATATATATATATATATATATATATATATATATATATATAATGCACCTTTAAAACACCTGCTAGTCTAATGTGAAGTCCTGTAACTCACCATCAGATTGAGGACAATGAATTCCTCATCGAGAGTCTTCTGGATCTCGACGTCATCGGCCATGGCCTTCTTCAGAGCTGGAGGAGAAACAGGTATTTGATCGTCACGCCTCGTTCAAGGATGTGTGAGGTGACGTCACACATGAACAAACAAATGGCTCTTCAAACAGACTCGGGTCTTAATTCAACAGAACGCTTTGTTGTTTTCTGTATGAGTAACTTAATGACTGACTAAACAGATTTTAGACTTACACTGGCTGTGTGGGCAGTCCTGGAGGTGGAAGATGACCATCAGAGGCTTGTTTCTAAAAAAATAATAATTTCATCTTCAGTTTTAATCAATGTTAAGGTCGGTTAAAGCAACATTTCAATGTCAGTATCACTCACTTTGACCTAGACCAGTAAAGACCCTCCTCGTAAGTCTGAGCCCAGATCAGCTGATCACCCCAACCTGCACAGACATGGACGCAGGTGGTTAAATATCAATGTGTTTAATATCAATATTTATCACACAGCACCACGAGAGAGATGCAGGCCATGCTCACACACCTCTGGACAGAGTCTGAGGGATCCTCTTGCCAGTCTTTGGGATGTATTTCCCGAAGGCGGAGGAGATGGCCACCAGGACCAGGAGTACCGACAACGCTGCCTTGATCATCTTTGTAGGGTTACTGCAAGAGAGAGAGAGAGGAGACAAATCAGAGAAGAGTGGAAGAAACTTCGTTCACTTGGAGAAGAAAGAGGGTTGGTGTCCTCTAGTGTTTGAAGATCATTTTGTCATGCAACATGAGCCTTGACTGGAATCTAACTGAGTTACAGCAAAGACTTACAGACTGTTTTTGAGATATAAAACACCAAATCTAGTGTTTAGTGAAAAGTAAGATCATCTGCAATGAAGATGAAGCTTAAAATCAAGTTTAAAGAACAAGTTGTGACTAAACTGAAGTGCTTTTATTAACACTTCCTCACAGAGCTCCTGTGATTTGTCACCTGTCACATTCTAATAATCTGACAAATAATCCTAAATTACAAAAAATTTGAATAATCAATAATTAAATTAGCAAAAAAACCCATTTCTAATACTCATTCATAAGCTAACCTAGAATTTTCTCTTTCTCACTTCTGCCAACTACACCAACTTGATTTTCCAGCTTCCCAACCTGTAACTCACGCAGCATTTTGTAGATTAAAGTGAAAATGAAAGCTTTAAAAAAAAATGAAGCTGCAGCATGGCTGGCTTTGTGTCTTACCTGTTTCCCGTCTAAAGTCAGGTGAGGACTGTATGTGGACCGCAGCTCCAGGATCTGCCGTGCCTCTCACTCTCACCTGTCCGGTATTTAAACACCTGCATGCACTGCGGCCCCTCCCTCTTCCCACCCCTTACCTGCCGGAATGCCACGGTGACTTTTCTAATTGTTCCTTTGTCTGCAAACCAAACTCCCTTTGTCAAAAAAATTTAATGTTTGCGTGTGTATTGTGCGCAGACGTCGTGGTGTGAGTGCATGAGTGTTTGAACATTTTGCAATATTATGATGAGAGTTTGAGTTTGGCACATGGCACAATCATGCAGCTGCATCTATTATAATAAATACAGCTTTTTTTAATAAATCAGTGTATTATGGATGGAGGGGAACAATGGGAGCAATTATTATAAAGACTTCATACATTTTTAATAATGTTGCTTTAGTGTGTTGTCTATGACGAATGTATCAGTGTGTTAAAGTCTGTATTACATGTGGTATTTGCCAAATAGCAGCGCACTCTTAAATCATCTGAAGTGTTTAAGAGGTTTGGTATTCAGGTGTCTGACATACCTGATGTTTTTATATGTCAGTAACTGTGTATTAATTATATTGTATTAATAATTGCATGCAGTTTGAACACCGTAATGGATCATTAATGGTTGGTTTTATTCATATTTTTGCACAGGTTAATGTTTGATGTTTGGCTCGGATCCAAGGACAGGTCAGCATTGTGCAGTAATTGAGGAGCGACCAGAGTTTGGATGATCGGTCTCTCTCTGATTGGCTCAAAGCACAAAGGTGCAAATGAAATGAAGTCTGTCTTTCCTACAAAGTCAACATGTTTGTTCAGTGATGGAGACGAACAATGAATGATGTTTGACATGCAGGTTCCATGAGAGCAGCCAGTGATACAGACATAACTGTGCATGGCTGATGTGTGCAATGTGGATTTGTGAATGTTATAACGTCACAGACGTAAAGGTGATGTGTGTGCATTCTGCCGGAGGTTTATCGGAGCATCTCAACAGTCTCCTGTGTCCTGCAGCAGGGAGCTCAGTGTGAGCTGGCCTGGCCCTTGCAGACAAAGGCAGCCTTGTTTCGGTCTCAGCCCGGTCTGGGCCTCCTGACAAACAATCTTCCTCTCAGTGACTGAATCAGTCCTTTTTTCACAGCAGCTCCGTGCATCCTGGTGCTGCAAACTTTTCTAACCGTCCACACTAATGGCAACACCCTTTAACATTTGATCAGGATAATGGCGATTGAAGATATCAGCAAAAAAATCCAAGCCATGCATGCATTGACTTACTTAAATCTATATAAAATTAAGTTATCACTAGTTAAAATGTTAATTAGTGAGATCAACAATGAATTTCTTACTAGTTAATTGTAGATATTCGTAGCTGAATTAAAAAGTGTCAACTTTTACCATTGACTTCTATTCAAACTCAGTTACAAATATCTGTAATTCAGCGTTGACATATCTACAATTCTAATTAATGATATCTACAACTCAGTTCTTAAAGGTAAAAAGGTTAACTATTGCTGTCTAAGCATCATTTAATAAAAACTGGGCAATGTTTACCATTGACTTCTATTCAAACTCAGTTACAAATATCTGTAATTCAACGTTGACATATCTACAACTTAATTTTGACTAGATGCAATTCTAATTAATATCTACAACTCAATTCTCATAGATCAAAATGTTAACTACTGCTTTCATAGCACCATTTAATAAAAACTGGGCAATGTTTACCATTGACTTCTATTCAAACTCAGTTACAAATATCTGTAATTCAACGTTGACATATCTACAACTTAATTTTGACTAGTTGCAATTCTAATTAATATCTACAACTCAGTTCTCATAGATCAAAAGGTTAACTATTGCTGTCATAGCATCATTTAATAAAAACTGGGCAATGTTTACCATTGACTTCTATTCAAAATCAATTATCTATAATTCAATTTGAAATTGTAACCAGTAAGTATATGTAATTTCAGATATCTAGAATTTTTAAATCAAAAAAATGAATTTAAAGTAGTCAATATGTCATTGTAGAGGTACATATCTAAAATGAATATGCTAATTTGGACAACACATTTAAAAATAATACACTAGGCGACTTCAGTGACATAGTGATATATCCAAAAGGAATTACTTATTCAAATAAACTATTTCCTGGATGGGCAATGTTTGTGTTTAATTTTAAAATGTTGAAGACACATAATATTACTTCTGTTCTGATGAGGCACCACCTATTAAGTAATGGCTGCACTTCACAAGGAAACTTAAGAAGGTAAAATCCCTGTGCCAAATTCTTCTTCTTAACATTTATACGCAGTGTTTTGCCAAACAGGACGGTCCTGTCACCTACTGTACATCAAAGAGACACTTCCATGTAAGCAGCTTGCAGAAAGTGAAAGTGAGTGTCCTGCATCTGTCATGTAGCATATGCAGATCATGTAAAATCTTTTTTTTGTGTGTGTGTGTATATTCAAGTCATTTGCATTATAAGGTTTATTATGTAGTGCTATAAGTGTTGGTGTGTATTCATGGACCTCTATGAACTTGTGAATGAGTGAATATGATATAAAAGTTCTATTTTTGTATAACCTGCTTTATATTTCTAGATTTTAGACTTATATCTGAGTTGAAGCACTACCTGCAACCGGTGCAACTGGCTTTGAAAGTTAGTTTCCATTTGATATTGTTGATATTTTATTTGAGTCGTAGTGGCATTTTAGAAGTGTGACAGGACATTTTCAAGACATCTTGGCCTTAGTAACGGGACCTTGTGTTAATACTGTTTCTATCTGCACTATTCAATCAAATAGAAATAATGCTTTGAGTTTATATGACTTTATGATTCAACATTAATCTCTAGATCTTTGATTCATTATTATTTTTATCAAGTTTTATCCACTTCATTTGAGTTTATTCCTCTGTACATGCTGTTTTCTACACTGCAGTCACAGCATTCTTCTCCGAACGTCCCGGCATAATGTTAAATAAACACTTGTTTTAAATGCCGTTTGTTGTGACCAGGATGTGGGTGCAGTTTAGTGCTGAGGTGTCCTTAACCCCCTGTTCTTTCTGTACTGGTATGCCTCCGTCTCTTGTCATTGTGTGTTGTCTCAGCGCCATGGTCAATATTTAAACTAAAGGGCAGGGTTAAAGGCCACTCCTTTTAACATTTCACATTCACCATCTGCACTCAGCCCTGCCCTGATAACAGGATCTGACGATCAGCCTCTTTCACACACACGCACTACTCCTGCTGGTCGGCCCATTCGAATAGGATGCAACCTCCTGGTTTATAGTTAAGCATCTCACCAGGACATGAACTCACCTGAGATAAAGCTGAGAAGTACTAACACACACGTCGCGCTAACTAACTACTAATCATTCACTTAACACGCCTACTCACTGCTTAACTTCAGATCACTCGAGTCCTTCAAGGAAACTTTTCTCACTGTAATTTTCCGTTTGTGCCACGTGATATCACAAATATATTCCTTCCTTCCTTGTTCCTCTCGAGGTTTAAAGGAAGTTTTTTTTATTTTTCAAGTGCTCATGATGGGGAGTGTTGAGTCTCTCTAAATATTATTATAAAGAATACAGTGCAGACTTGTTCTGTAAGGAAAAGGTATCAAGATTTTGCACTATATAAATAAAATTTAGTTGAATTTGTGCAAACAAGATTAAAAAATCATCTAAATGTTTAGGCTAGGAGTAGCTAACTGACTGAGACTAAGAAGAAGAAGAAGAAGAACAAGAACAAGAACAAGAACAAGAACAAGAACAAGAACAAGAACAAGAACATGAACAAGAGTAAGAGCCAGACCAAGACCACCACCACCACCAACAACAAGAATGAACATGAACATGAAGAAGAAGAAAAAGAAGAAGAAGAAGAAGAAGAAGAAGAAGAAGAAGAAGAAGAAGAAGAAGAAGAGCAACAACAACAACAACAACAACAACAACAACAACAACACACAAAAAAAGGTCCATAGCACACTAAGGCACTAAGTAAAAACAGACAACATTTACATAAATACAATAAAAATATAAATACATATGCAACTTTACATCATAAAGCCACATGTAATGCAACCTGGAGCAGCAGTTACTGTAACGTCTGGATGAAACCTGACTGAGCTCTCAGCTCAAAATAATATAAAACGTGACACGCCACCACACGTACTTCATGTCACAAAAGTTTTTATTAATGAAAAATGTTTCAGTCGCACTTCTTGGATCTTTGTCAGGTCAGAATGTGTCAAAGATTAAAAAAACACACCCATATTTAGACGTCATGCACAGGATGACAAGTGCTACAGAGGCAGCAGTGAAAACAATTAATAATACATCAGGTCACATTGTTTCTTTTGCAAACACTAACTATGACAGCACCTCATACTATTGTTGTATTGATGTTCTTCTTTGTAAAGTGTCTTTGAGTACCTTGAAAAGCGCTTTTAAATAAAATGTATCATTATTATTATTATTATTATTATTATTATTAGTAGTAGTAGTAGTAGTAGTAGTAGTAGTAGTAGTAGTATTATACCTCACGACTCCCTTTATAGTCCTCAGGACTTTGGTCAGAATACAATCAGACTCTTGCTGAAGCTTGTTTGTGACTACAAAAACTACAAAAGTGGTTACCAATGGCAACCATTCTAGAGTTCAAACCAAATGATAGAAAATGCATTATCAATTATTTTTTTAAATTACATTTTATTTCCATTCAAAATGTGGTTGCTGTTTAGTTTTTTGTTTTCATTTCATTTAAAAATATTATATCAGAGATTCTTCCACATACCACTAGAGGGAGATTACAAGTCAGAGTCAGAGTCAGAAATACCTTAATAATCTCAGGGGGAAATGATTTTTGTTACAATACTCCAGTATACAAACAAACAAAAAACAACATATGTAAACAAGTAACCATGTATTAGGAACAACCCCCACCAAAAAAAAATATATTTATATATATATAAACTATATTAAAAAGTTTATAAAAGATCAAATTTACAGTTAAATAATGTTAGTGGCACATATATTACAGTTTAAGAACCGGTGCTCTGAATAAAGCAACCAGCAAGAATATGAACTATTGATCAGGTAGATGAGACGTGAATGTACAGATCTGAGTGTAATCCTCTGTTATCTTATTTACATCAATGTATTATTTATGAATTTAAAGACGCAGTCTCTCCAAATACACACTAACAAAATGATTTGATGTTGAACAATGATGCTGTGATTGGGTTTCAGTGCTAAGCAGATGTTGGTTTGGTGTGTTGTGATGACCCGCTGTCTCTGATTTGTTGTTTTGTTCGAGTCTTTAACCCTCAAACACAAACGTCGTGTGATTTCCATTGTGTTGCTGCTGTCTGAGTTGCATGTTCGGTCCTTGGGCAGCATCAGGCTGCTCACTGATGTCATTAATGTTTGTTTCCCTCCTCACATCTATGTTTTTCAAGAGGCATGCGTTCGGATGGTTTTTACCTGACGTTAGCGATAGAGAGTGACATTTTTTTTGCCATCTGTCGGTGATGCAGCAAGACTGTGCCTTCACCAGACAAGGCTCACATGTCCCAGGAATGGGTGGACCAAAGAACAAGTTCCCAGCTCCATTATTTTTTTTGTTAGGAAATTTCTCGTTAAGGATTACCTGATTTTTCAATCAGCGGCTGCAGGTTTTCCTTCCAACCAAACACACCAGACTTGACTCATTTAATCAACTGATCTCAGTCTTCAGAGAGTTGATTGGTCAAACTGTGTGCTCTTGGTTGGTTGGAAGGAAAACCTGCAGCCACACCGGCCCTTTGTGGAACAGTTTGGAGACCTCTGGAGGTTCCTCAGTCACTCTCAGTCTGCAGCCGGTGGAGTGAACCACTTCAAAGTGTGCAGAAGGAATGACCACTTCAAAGTAAAACACACGGCGGGAAGCGTGTATATATTTGGACATTTATTCAATACACTGTGTACAAAAGAATTCAACAGAAAATATGACATGTATGAACGTGTATCCCCCGTATTCATACAAACACATAATTACAAACATTTCACCTGAACCCATCTTTAAAAAAAAAGGGTTGATGCTTGTATCAAAATAAAAAATAAAAAAAAAATCATGGAGGGTGGAGGGAGCAACAACAACAAAAACAAAAAAACAACCTCATTACATTCTAACAGTCCCACAAGAGACACGAAGGTCATTTGTTTTCACAGAAAACACTGAATAAAGCTGACCCGCAGAGCAGTTCATCGTTCGTCTGACTCCTTAACACTGACAGTAGTACAGAGGACGCAGAGGCAGCAGCTCTGAGATCAGGGGGAGGTCGCTCGTCTGACAGAACCAACGCGTGTTTGACGCTCATGATTGTCGCGCATCAAGCCGGCAGGTCTGACCGCGGAGCCGCCGAGGTCGTAACGCACGGATGGAAAGCTTACATTTGATCACACACACACACACACACACACACACACACACACACACACACACACACACACACACACACACACACACACACACACACACACACACACACACACACACACACACACACACACACACACACACACACACACACACACACACACACACCGCTGTTTGCGTCCTCGCTTCACATTCAATATCAGCTGCTGTAAGGAACAAAACAAAGAAAAGGCCTTCCTCATCAGGTCGGCAGTTCAGTTCTTTATGTTGTCCTCAGGATTGGACCAAATAAAGCTGTTTAAATACTTTGTAATTCTTCTCCGGAGGGCCCAGTTTTAATAAATCATAAGCTGCGGATAGATTCTGTTGGCCTTTATCGTCATAAAGTGCTTCCTAGGTCTTTTGTCTCACATTTGAGAATAGTGTAAGACAGGGGGAGGAAAAAGAAAAAAAAAAGCCTCTTCTGTACAAACCTGCCTGATGAAGTAACAAAACAATATCACGTGTGGTTACACAGTACAACAGCCACGAACGCGGAGGGAATTTAATCGCGTGGAAAGCTTTCGAGCTGTCCCGTTCAGTCGACCACGTTCAGTGGTATTTAGTGACGAAGCACATAGTGGTCAAAGTGTGGCGGCCTGTTACCGTCTGTAACTGTTAAAACTGGTCACAATAAAAAAAAGAAAAGAAAAAGAACTCAGTCCCAATCGCCAATCGCCTCGGGTCGCACTCCCTTCTCTCGTGTTTGTTCTTGCTTCGGGATGACTTCACACGTCTTCCCTACTCGCTCTAATGTTCGCGTCTTTAAACGAAAACGGGGTCGACGCCCTCAGGGCGGCTGCGTCCACAAAAAGGATCGGCTCCCTTCTCCGCGAAAGGAGACAGTTAATCAAGGGTTGTTCCCGGGAAGGTGCAGCGGCGTCGCCTAGTGTCCGTGCTGTGGGTGCTGGTTGTGTTGGTTGTTGGCGGGGTGGTTGGGGGGCAGCGGCGGCCCGTTTACCCCGGGGTGGTAGAAGGCACAGTTGCTCTCGTACCTGCAGCTTCCCTTCATCATGAAGTGACGACACACCGGCCTCTTGGACATGTCTGACGAGAGGAGACACAGCGGGATTACAATCACATCGATAAAACAAGGCTGGCTACTTCAGTTCATTTCAGACTGTGTCCCACGTACCGTTCATGTTGTTGTGTCCTCCTCTCGGCCCTCCTCGTCCTCTGCCCCTAAAGCCCGGCTCTCCTCCTCCTCCCCGGCCCCGGCCTCCTCGGTGGAAGTGGCCTCCCCGGTGGGGCCCTCCTCTCATGGAGTCGTCTCCCCAGTAGTTGCCGTCTCCTCGGCCCTGGCCCGGCGGCGGCCCCATCATGCGCGGGCCGCCGGCGTTAAAAGGTGGTCCGTGGTTGTGAGGGGGAGGTGGGTGGTTGAAGCGAGGTCCGCCGGGCGGGTTGTTGGGCGGGTAGCCGCCGTTCATGGGCATCTGCATGTGCATGTTCATGTTGTTCATGTTGTTGGTGCCTGGACCGTGGCCCAGCAAACCCTGGTTCACTAGATGAGACAAAACAAGATGACGATGAGCGACACGAGGACGCGAGCAGGTGGACGTGACACAACACAACGGATTAATCTTACCTGGTGGAGGTCCGCCTTGGTTCTGGTTCTGGGTCTGCTGCAGGGAGCCCAGTAGCTGTTTGATCTTGTCCGAGAAGTCTGGCTGCTTGATCAGGTCTTCAGTGGACTGGTTACCAGAGGCACCCTGAAGACAGACAGCTGGTATTAGTAACAAGTCGCTAACTATCTAACGGCAGCTTGGTGACTGTGTCGCTGTATATTTACAATGATGGACGAGAGCAGATCCTGCACGTTGACCGCGGGAGCCACCGGGTTGTTGACGGTGCTCGTGGCCTGCGGGCTGCGCGATGTGCCGCTCAGGTTGAGCATGAGGTTGGTCAGGACGGGCGGCAGCTTGGAGCTCTCGTTCCCGGCCATGGCAGAAGCCTGCTGCGACGTCGTGTCCATGGGCTCGCCGTAGCCGTCGTCCATCATGGAAGAGTCCTGCTGAGAAAGAGATGAGACATGGAGGCCGCTTAGCAGGGAAGATCTCACACAGATGTGCAGAACGTGTAATGTTTGTGTGTTTTAGGTGTACTAACCTCGTCTAGAGGGATCAGACGGGGAGGCATGGGCTCATAAGGCTCTGGGTCCGGTTCATGTGGACTGTCAGGCACGCTGGTGATAAAAAAAAAAAGATGGGAAATCATATTTTTGTTCATGGAACAAACAAAAACGTAGAATCTACCACAGACTGTTGTCTGAGCTCTCACCTTTCTTTGCTGAGGAAGATCTCCTGCAGGATGCCCATCTCGCGGTCCCTCTGGGTGAGTTTCTCGGTGCTGTTGGTCCCGGCTGCGACCAGGCTGCCGGTCAGCATCAGCGGCCTCGGGGGCGTCCATGGTACCCTCTCTTCCATGGTGTCGTGGGAGAGGCGGCGGGCCATCTCAAACGTCTGCCTGTCCATCATCAGCTCTCGTTTGGCGGCCTCGCCGAAGTCTTTAATCTTGTTGACGTTGACTCTCTCTGTCTCGTCCAGATCAAAGTAGAAGTAGTGTTTGAGCTGCTCCTCCTCGGCCCAGTGAACGGTCTTCTTCTTCTTGCCCTTCTTGGTCAGGGTTTCTTCCTCTCCGCGTGGTTCTGCCAGAGCGTTGGGCTTCTCGCCTGCAGACAATGAGAAAGAAATATGTTAGGGGATAAAACATAAAACACAAGACAGCATAACGTACAAGAAGCTCAAGTATTATGCAGAACAATACCGTTGTCAGAGGCCTCGGGGTCCTCGGAGGGAACGGGGGTCCCAGGCTGCTCTGTCTCCATGTTTTCGTCAGCAGGAGCGCCGGAAGCAGCAGACTCTGGAGACGACGGTTTAGTAGTTGAGGAATACGTAGAGGGTTTGCTGTCAAACGGACTCCCCTGAGGACAAAAAAAGAACAAGACGAAGTTTAGATTCAAATTCACAATCAGTAACTTCATCGGTTAATTAAAGACGCCGCAGCAAAGAGAGATCGGTCAATACCTTGTTAGACGTAGGGGAGACCGCCTTGACATTAGGTGGAGTGCCAGCGCCGGATTTCTTCTTCTTGATCTTGATGCCGGGCACTGGGGCAGAGTTCAGAGCGTCTAGGAACCCTGTGCACTCCATCGCTGTGGAAAGGACACGAGAGAGCGGTGAACACCACGTCGTCTCTTTAACGCACACTTCTCGTCTTAAATGTTCGAACTTACGTTGTGCTGGAATGATCTTGACTTTGATCTCTTTGGCAGAGTTAGAGGGCATGTTTAGAGGTTTGTACTTTTTCTCCAGAGGCGGAGCGTCGAACGGACCAGAGCTGTTGGGAGGGAAAATAAACATGTCAGTAACATACGAGGCATTTACATGAAGACACCACAAGATGGTGCTGTGCTCACAGTACCTCGGCCTCTTGAGGAGCGGAGGCTTGATGTTGTACTTGTCGCCGAGCTGTGGGGCAGCCGGCGTCTTCTTAGGGGGGGCCAGGTTTGGAGTGTCCATCTCCAGCCCTGTGCGGCAGAAAACATGTTGAGCATTTCATACAGAACTTAAATGAACTGAAACTATAACATTTAGAGTTTGTCAGGTTACCTATGGAACGGATCTTGGCGTGGCTCGGGGCGTGAGCTTTCGGCTTCTCCTTCTTCTTCTCCTCATCTCCACTCTTCTCCTTCACCTCCCGCACCGGCACCTTGCTCTCGTCTTTCTTCTTTTTCTTTTCTAAAAAGATTACCAAAGGAGGTGTTACCAACTGTTGCGGAGAGAAGAGAGACTTTTTGAAGAAGTGAAATGTGATCGGTCCTGTACCTGCAGGAGAGCCACCGCTCGAGACGCTCTGCGAGCGGATTGTGGCCATCCAGCCATCTACGAGCACGGACGCTAACTTCCTCAGTTCTAAAAATAAAAGGAGAAGAACATGAGTTGGATACACACTGCCGTCTATAAATATATAAGAGCTTAGATTTTTTATGTTTGAGCACACTGACCTTCTGTGTCTGCGCTCTTGCTCAGCTGCTTCACCAGCTTGGCTGTGTTGTTCTGGGGGGAGAAGATGAAAAGCACAAAGAGCGGCAGGTTAGACAGGTAGTGACGGCTGCTTGTGTGGCACAGGTGGAGGTGTTGTTCAAGGTCGAGGAGCTCTACCTGTTTGAGGTGGTCCACTTTGAGAGGCAGCTTCTGCAGCGTGAGCAGGATGAGCTGCAGCAGCGGCGTGTTGTTGGTGGTTTTGGAGTAGGTGAGCCACGAGTTGAGCAGCCTGTAGCCACCGACTCTGATGAACCTGAAGAAAATGTGACAAAAACCAGATTTCTTTTATGTTGATATAAGAGCAAATGTAACTGGAACTTGTCAGAGAAGTCAGAGAAACATTTACATAAAGCTCTGGAACAAGTTAAGCAGGTTGTTTTTAAGTATTTCCATGTCTTTAACATATATTATTAAAGACCTTACAATATGAAGTGCACAAAGTAGAAGTGAGGCTTACCTGTTGAGAACATCGTGGGATTTCGTCTGCAGCAGGATGTTCAGGTACATACACCTGCTGACCATCTTGGTCGAAGCTTTCATGAGGCTGCGTTGACAAAGAGCAAAGGTGTTATAAAATCTGAGAGTCGTGATCTGACTGTTGAGTTTTAAAATGTTCACAGTGTGTAAACACGGCTCCTCACCTAAACACTTTCGGGACTCCCTCCAGGCTGCGGAGCTCTCCATCTTTTCCCAAGAGATTCTCCACCCCCTTCAAAATCTCTCTGGGGTCCACTGGTCCCCCTGCCATATCTGTAATGTACACAAGCAAGCAATTTGATACACGATCCAACAGGACAAAGTTGTATTACACTCTCTGACAAACACAGGCAATCGTTTGTCTACTCTAAAGATGTATCTAAATGCTGTTTACTGAGGACTTTTCGCATGCTAAACAGGAAGGGGCGCTCCATGCTACACGATTCCACCCAGAGCATCTTTAAAACTCAACTTCAATCTATTTTGTTTCAAAAATGAAGCCACCAAAGGCTCAGAAGGCACCAAAACAGCAACACTGTACCAAAACAACAGCCAGATTCTACATCCTGCACTCATGACTGAGTCATCTCAATGACTCAACCATTGACAAACCAACTCCCGTTTGTATCAAGCACATCCCACCAAGTCCAAGATCCAAAGAAGAGACGCACAGCGCTCCAACCAGGAGCTACAGACCAACTTACAACGGGGTGATTCGGGAGCTGAATGGTTTAAAAACATCATCTAGACCGATGATCAGGTCATAACAAATCCCCTTTAAGTACGGGCAGCCACACAGCGCAGGATGGCTTCAGTCTGCCGCCTCGTACTTGAGATGTTTGGAGCGGTTCGTGAGGCCAACAGTTCAGCAGGTACGAGGGCCGGACGCTGCAACTTATTCCTCGGTAACCAGTGTTCCCCCTCTCTGGGACTTTGACTCGCAGGCGTAAGGACAGGACATATCGTCTGTTACGATGTTCATTTTTTTTGTGTGTGAGGCAAACACTGTTTATTCCAGTACAGGCTAGACAACACAATAAAACTGCAATAAATCTACTTTACTTCTAAGTCTTAAAATGTATTTAATATCTGTTAAGTATTATCCCTAAATATGTATTATGTTTATACATATCAAACAGAAAACGAGGTGAGAAGGTCTGGTTAAAGCAAAAGTAGCCAAAGAGAGAAATCTCTGCAAGAAAAGTTACTGAAAATGATAGATCAACTTTTTAATAGCACACGTCTATCACAGTCATTCACATTTGTGCAACTCAAAACATGGAGAATAGAAACATCATTAGGCACCTTGTAAAAAAAAAGCCTGTTTTCATTAATTAATATGAAAAGATGAATGGTATAAAAAAAGAAAATTAAAGTGTGATTGAAGGTAACTGTATGAAGAATGAAATGCTTGAAAACTGGAGTAATTAGTTCAGGTTAAATACTCATCTGTGTCCTTTTTTAAAAAAAGAAAAAGGGATTATCAGACTGAAGGCATCTCTGTGTTGGACTACAGTGGAGTTAATGACATCACTGTCAACTGATCCAGCCAGAGGGCGCAACGTCAGGCCGCTTACTGACACCTAGAGGTTAGTTTGTGGTTACACACTGCCACTGTGCTGTCTGTGCTGCTGCTGCTGTTGTTTGTTAAACAATAGAGAGATGCATTACAAATTAAAAAAACAACGGTTAGTGCAACATCACATGACAACCTGACCTGCCACACATTCATCTGTGAGCGTCGTTTATGATTTATAAAAAGATCCAGCACTAACTCATCTGGCTTTTATATATATATTATTATTATTAATGTATCCATTTTAATATAAATTATCATGACACAAAAAAAGGTCTTATGAATAACCTCCAAATGGTTCATTGAGCGTTGGAAGCATGCACTCGCTGTTACGCGTCTTTTTTTTTTTGGCGCCAATTCACATACAGAAGAAACCTGTAAAAAATCTGGCGGAAATCAAATTCATTTCAAATTGGAAATGTCATGATGTGAGGAATCAGTTAGGTCTTACCCGTGTAACTGTTGTAGTAGAAGTTTTATATAGTCTCAGACCTCCACAACACTCCAAATAACCCAATTCCTGTAAATGTCACAATTGTTACACAAATATATAGATATTTATATATAAATAAATAAATATATACACACAATCAGTGTTAAACATGGCCTTTGCTGCTGGTTCAGCTTGGGGGAGGGGAATAAGTCATACTGTGGTGTTATTGGTACATTATTGCGAAACAATCAATGACCGAGAACCCTAGAAACAAAAATAAACAAAAACAATGAATTACCGTAATTTGTATAACGGTTGCGCAATAGAATACCGGATAACGGTTATATAAGGGCAGTTCAGGCTTTGCCTATAAATGGCTTGCGCTCTAACCCGACATCTGTCATAGCTTGAGAACAAGCCTGCTCCTGCTCGACCAAAAAAAAAAAAAAGAGGAGGAGGAGAAGAAGGGAGGGAGGGAGCTAAGAGCACCTCCCTCCATTAACCACTTCGACGACCAGCAAACCTAACACAAGCAACAATGGCTCTCTCTCTCAAAGAGCACCACAACACCGGACTTTGAAGATATCTCGCGGAGCATGTCAAAGACAAGACACATCAAGTCTCTACTTGTTTACAACAACAACAAAAAAACAAACAAAATAAATAAATAAAAAGGGGAGGAAAAAAAACGTCCGATGTAGCTCCCCGAGGTGAACACGTAGCAAACACCGGAGCTTGTCACCCACCGAGGAGGACGGAGGACGAAGTAAAAACCACAACCAAATCCGCCATATTTGTTACAATCCCGACGACCGTTAGTGCTTCTTCCTGCAATCTTTATCCACAGATTGCCGAGTACATGATGGGGGGGAAAATCCCTGTGCTATATATATAATTATCGACATTTTGTTTTCTCTCTCAAACACACACAGGAGTGCTTTCATATAAAATATATATATCCACAAACAATCCTGTCAAATTAAGACTAGACGCAATCTTTATGTATAGATTGCGGGGTTGGGTGTTCGTTCCGTGGAGCAGCCCCTAACAAAGCAAAGCGAAAAGTCCCGACTTCTCTATCTTTTGTCTATGCCTACGGCAATCTTTATGAGTAGATTGCTTATGGTTATTTAACGAATTTTAACTCTCTTTTTAAGTTTTTATTTGTACAAGCCGTCCATTCAGTCTCACACACAAAGAAAAACGGAGCGTTGTTTGTGCCTCCGTCCACTTTCCTGTGTGAGCTCATACTATCACTTTTTTGTCTATGTTCAAATTAACGACAGCCAGCTTTTCTTTTTTTAACCGCTTTTAGCCTAGTTCGATTATATTCAACTTTTTTTAAACTTCAAAATCAAAAACTTACTATTGTTAATATAGATCCTCAGCGTCTCACGGGTATATTTAGAGTGTGCTTTTCGGGCACTTATATCTCTTATTTCATCAATTTTATATCGTCAACCTTCATGGTTTTAATATCAACTGAAGTAACTTCTCATGGGTTGGGGCTGTGGTAGCTATATTTAAAAGGCTAGCCTTTTCCTTCGGGAACAAACTGCTGGAGGCAAAAATAGTAATCAAATGTCCATTACTTGAAGAAAAAAATATGAATTTGAGAGTAGAGTTGTTCAAAGTCCTCGGGACGGGTTCAGTCTTCGGCAAAGTAAATGCATACCTGCAAAACACACACAAAGAAACACACATTCAATTACGACTGACAAATGTACGTCGTCTCTCTTTTTAAAGTCAACATTAAAAGTCCTTGGTTGGTATTTGAATAAATTCTTTTCTCTCTTTTTTTAGTATGAATTTCGCATTTTAGGACGAACAAAATGTTGAAAATAAGCCTTGCTGTCTTTCTGACTTCACTTACCTTTGACCAAATCCAGGAATGAGCTCGCAGAGGTGGGACTTAGCTTTTATAGTGCGTGACGATTTTTACGTCAACGGCGACGGTTTTTCTACGTTTTCGCCCGAACAAAATGGCTGTTGACCGACCTTCACTCCCCTGGTGAAGGGCATAATGGCGTAGTTATGTATAATTAAGAATAACTCGCTAAATACACCATGAAAGTGACTTCCACTTGTACCATTAAAAAGACACAAAAGAATACTAAAGAGTTTCGTCGAGTTAACTGGGTTGTAATGATTATTTGATATATAAATTTAGTTAAAATTATTTCTTCAAAATGGCGACTGGTGTTTCGGTTCAACGAGTTGCCATGTTAACTGGTGACCATCTGGCGTTGAAACAGGAAGTAAAGTATTATTATTAATTAACGTTATAATGTCAAAAACATTACTTGATTCGTCTTTGGTGTTTTGTTTTGACAGCTACGTACATCTTCGTGTTTCAACGGCTGTAGTAATTACGGCAACCAACGCACCAATATCGGCTTAACCAGTCACCAGTTAACATGGCCACTCGTTGAACCGAAACACCCTCACAAAGACAACGCAGTATTTTTAAATATAAATAAATAAAGTTATACACAGCCGACTAAAATTAAGTCAATAAAATCCAAATAATACATTAAACTTGACGGATTTAATGCAGATTATATTTTATCATTTAATTTAATACTGTATTATATTATTTGTAATTCAGTAACGTAAAAAACATATATTATATAACAATAAAAATACTGTATTTAATATTATAATTAATTTAACGTTGAATTTGAAGACTTACAAAATGATCTTTTACCCTTCACCTATGACCCCGCTGTGACAGAACAAGAAACAAATGGCTGCCTCCATCCAGCGCACCGTGAGGGTGCTGTGTCGTCTGTCTCCTTCAGTTTTACACCAACTGCGACAGCATTCGGTATTTCACTTAATTATGTTATTTATATACCCGTCATTCGATTAATGCATGTGTAATTATTTTGTAAGGAGGCTTTCTGTGTGTTGAAGTTAGAAGAACAGCATTGCATTGGCTGCTGTGATGCTGACAGTTTCTTCCAGTGTTAATGTTGTCACTTATTTTTCAATTTAGTCTCAGTCTTGTGTCAAAGTTCATTCTTAGTCACTTTTAGTCTTTCACAAACCTTTCTTGTTAGTCATATTTTAGTCCATTAGAAGTCTCAAATTTTTAGTCCAGTTTTAGTCAAAACATTTTAGTCTTTTTCTATTTATTTTAGGAATATTTATTTTGTTTATTAATTCCAGTTCACTTGTGTTCCACAGCTAACATATTGATTAAATGTCTTGATTGAATTGAATTGAATGTAAATAAATGAAAATACCAAATACTGTACAGATAACACATGTTCTGAATAATAACATCACAAAAACCAGAATAGACCGATTCAAAAGAAAAATCCATTACCAGATGGAGGTCTACAGCAGTGTTCATTTCTTCAGACGAGATTAAATATGTTCGTCAATGTTGACTACAGTAAAAGAAGTGCTGGCACAAACACATGACAGCAGGACTGTTGTTGTTTTTTTCTTATATAATAGACGAAAACAAGGAGGACGTTATTTCTTACGTGACATTTTCATCTCGTTTTTATACGTTAACAAAAATGAACATTGGCACATTTTTCGTCAGTGTTTTTGGAACATTGTATCGTCTCGTCTTAGTCGAGGGAAAAAGGCTTGTTGACGAACATGTTCAGTCTTGTTTCTTTTGATGAAATTAACACTGGTTTCTTCTGGTTTCAGTCCGGTCTGCAGAGGCTTCCTCTAAGATCATGCCCGGGTCTGCCTGCGTCTGTCACCCCAGCTCACTTCTACTGCAAAGAAGCATCGCTCCACGATGAGCATGCTGCTCAGGCTGCGGAGGATCTTTCCCGCTACAAGGACAAACCCTGGGAATACCTGGAGAGTGAAGGTACCTGAAGGAAACTCAAAAGCCTCTTTTGTTATAGTCAGTACATTTGGTTTCACTGTGTATTTGTTCCCCCCTCCTGACAGAGTACATTGAGAGGTATGGAACCAATCCGGTGTGGAAAGACTACAGGAGGAACCACAAAGGAGGCATCCCCCCACAGAAGACACGCAAGACCTGCATTGTAAAAATATCTATTTTAATCTGTCCATACATTATGTATCACATCTGTCATTTCAAGTGGCATCAATGCTGTTTCTGTTTCTGTAGAGAGGAGACAAGATATGCGGGAACCCCTGTCCCATCTGTCGGGATCCAAACGTTATTGTCCATCATGAGGTGGGTCACATCAAACATTACAGAGAGAGAGAGAGAGAGACAGAGAGAGAGACAGAGAGAGAGAGAGAGAGACTTATGGATCCTAAAATGTGTTTTTTCAATAATGTTGACACAGTTTCTAAAGGACCTCAAACATCTGTGATAATTAGGGCTGTAGCTAACCATGCATTTTTACTTTTACCAATTAATGTGCTCTTTATTTATCTATTTATTTATTTATTTATTGCTAAGTCTAATAAAATGTCAGCAAATTGTGAAAAAATTGAGGCATGCATTGAGGTGACATCTCCATATTTTTTACATTTTCTAGCCAATAGTCCAAAATAAATAAATAATAATAAATGAATCATACATTCAGTTAACTTTCATACAGTTACAGAGTACAGAGAGTACAGAAAATCAATAAATCACATTTAAGAAGCTTAACCCTGATTTTTTTTTTTTTGCTTGAAAACTATCTAAATAATTTGTATTTTATTCAGTTACCTAATACCTCTACTCTACTAAATTTCAGTATGCATTTGTTTGACATCTTTACATAAAGATCATATAAGTTTAGAAAATACACTTCATTCAAAGACTAATGACTAAATCTGTGAAATCTTCTCTAAAATCTGTATCCGTCTCAAAAGTCCATTCCTTCTCCTGCACTGTGGTGACGCAAATGTAAATATCTTGTCTTGCAGAATGTGAAACTGTTGCAGCAGTTCATTAGTCCCCACACTGGCATGTTGTATGACCCCACCCGAACTGGTAAGACGTCAACACGTCGTCACTAAAGTGACATCACATGTGATGTAATCCGGTTGATTAACATGTTTTTGTTGCTGACGGTTCTGCCGGCTCCAGGTGTGTGTATGAAACAGCAGAAGAAGCTACACAAGGCGATAAACACAGCAAAGGATCACGGTACGTAACACATGTCAAATATGGAGCCACACTGAGTTAACTTAATGTTTGCTTCTTGTTTGAACCCCAATATATAAAGATATAAGAATAGACAAGTACTACAGTGTTATTCATATTTTGCCTTTTTAATTATTAATAGAAATATTGGAATGTAGTCCTTTAATATTCAGCACTGACTCATGGGACACACTACTAACGACCTTACGGGTGATTAGCAGCTTGAAACACATCAGAGAGGTGTGAACCTGCCTGGTATCACACTAACACCCCATGTCTTTTTCCAGGCTTACTTCCATTCCAGATTCCATTTGTGGAGTTTTCGGGAGAGGACTACTCCAATTCCCATGATGCCGTGGGGTCCACACCACCTCCCCCGTCCCTAACCTCTGGTGACACCTGGTATGAGTGGTACGGTGAAATAACGCCTGATGAAAACGAAGTGGCTAAAGTGAAGAAGACGTACAAGGCGTACTTGAAGTCTGCTAATTAATCCTGATGGATGATTGCTTTGTTTGTCTTCGTTTTCATCCTCCAAATAAAAATGCAGCAACAAACAAATGATGAAAAATTGTTTTATTGTTCAGCTTTAGTAGATCTTGACATTTCACCTCCCTCTATATTCATAGAAATAATAACAGGACAAACCCTCTATCATCCGTCCAGCTCCACCCCGTTTATGATGTTACAGTCCGGATGATCCAGTATCCAATATTTTTTATTATCAGTGTTACTTTGTGAGACATGCCGACCGCTCCAGACGCAGTGTAGGTAGCGTATGATCCAGGGACACGGCGTAGCGCAGCAGTGTGTCCTGGCAGCAGCAGCTCTGCGTGATCATGGGTTGACCTTGTTGACGATGGTCTCTCCCAGAGACTCCAGCACCTCCCGCTTGTAATCGTCGAAGTCACCGTCGATCTGGTTGATCGCGCGGTCTTCCACCACCCACAGCTGGCACTGAGTCTCCGTGATGAGCCGGGCGTCGTGACTCACGATGATCACGGCTGGACGAGAAGGGAAACGTGTTGTTAGACCACACCGGTACACTGATGTTCAACAGCTTTGTCTACTGATCGATACTTGCATTGCCTGCCTACATTGCCCACAATGCGTTGGCATCATAGAGCTTTGTTTAAAGACACCAGACTTCACTGGAAAATAATTGACTTTAAGTCGGGTGTTACTGCCACCTGTTTCTTCTTCTTACCTCCTTTGTATTCGTTGATGGCCTCTGATAAGGCATCGATCGACTCGATGTCCAAGTTGTTGGTCGGTTCATCCTGTGGAGGGGAAAGCAGTGAGTTGATCAGGGTGTTTGAATTTAATCTGGTAGTGCTACAATGTGGACAAACGGCTCGGTGGCTCTCACCAAGATCAGAACGTCGGGCTGACGACAGGACAGTTCGGCGAACACTACTCTGGCCTTCTGACCACCTGTTGGTGGACAAATCAAGACACAGCGTTAGAAAACATCTCCTTCATGACGGGTGACGGTAAATGTGTGACGGGTCGCGTTCTTACCAGACAGTTTGGAGATCTGAATGGTGTGCGCGTGGCTTTCCAGGCCGAAACGTCCCAAGCACTTCCTGCCGTCCTGGTAGGGAAGGTTGAAGTTCCTCATCAGGTACTCTGTGGCCGTCTCCTCCATGTTCAGCTGATCAGCATACTGCTGGTTGAAGAAACCAACTTTCTGCAGAGAGACAGAACATTCAGGTTACAAACTCTACATAAACTGCTTCTGCCTAGAACCGAGTCAAACATAAATAATAAGTCACTCACCAAGCGATGATTCTTCCTCATCTCACCTTTAGTCTAAAAAAAGAAATATCCAGTCAGCTCAGCAGTATATTTTTAGGAAATGTTTTTTTTTTTTTTTTTAATACAGCGTCTTCACACTTACAGGATTTAATTTCCCAGTGAGCAGCAGCAGCAGCGTACTCTTCCCAACGCCGTTGGGTCCAACTATACAGACTAGAGGAAGGACGGAGAAGTCAAAATTAAGAATGTTTTCATTTGAAAGTCAGAAGTTCTCACAGATATTCTGCCGTCAGTAAGAGGCTGATTCAACCCTGATTTGCCCCCTAGTGGACACAACTTTTAACCAAGTGCATGATGTGAATGATACAACATTACCCTAAGATTGTAACAGAAGCATTAAAACTTACTCCTAGACTCCATGTCAATTCCAAAGTCCACGTTTAGGAAGAGAGGCTTCTGATCCACGTAGCCAAAGTCAACACCTGTAAAGAAAAAAGGAGAAACCATGGAGTCATAATGTTGTTTCCAACTAGTGCAATGTAAACACTCAAGAGGACGTGGTGATGACATTAAACAAGTAGCAGTGACATCATTTGATGTCAGTTTACACCGATAAAACTACAGACGAGATGGTGTCCTACCTCTTTACTACACTTCTAACTGATGGACACAATTAAACATTTTAACTTGTCATTTTGCTATGAGCTGATTGGTTGTTGGAACAGATTTGACAAGCTGAGTCTCCGGCTTCTGCTTCCTGTGCCTCCTTCAAGGTCTTTGCCGCTGTGTTTAGCTCAGTTCTTATATTTAGGACAGTCAGCTGTTAACACAGTTTCTACAGCTTCGAACAAACAGCCCTGAGCGTTAAAGCTGACGCAGCAGATGTTCTTACTGTGTAGTCCCAGGATGGGTGGAGAGAGAGGAGGTGGGTTGGGGAAGGTGAACTTGACGGTGTATTCTTTAGGCCTCTTCAGCAGCTCCGTGGCGTCCTGGCTCTCCTCCTCCTGACCTCCCTTCTTCTTGCCTTTCTGTTGCTTTCTGGTCAGCGCCTCCTTAGTTTGCTTCTCCTGAGAGGAAACATTTAAAAAACAACAACAACATCAACAACCGGTTCATTTGTTTTGTGCTCACTGTTTTATAAAATCTGGACTCACGGCCTGTTTGGTGGACTTGCCGCCGGCCTTCAGATCTCGGAGTTTCTTCTCCTGCTTGTCGTACTGTTTCTGCATTTCCTTCTGCTTCTGCACGTACATCTTCTTGAAGGTCACTTTAATAAAAGCAGAATGAAATCATCAGTTTCCAGATATCTGTATACGTCTTATTCTAAGCACACCACTAACCCAGTCCGGAGAGTTTTCTACAGTACTCTCCAATATTTCTACCATCACCGCTAAATTCTCTGTTTCAGCACTTTAATTATCAAGTTTATTCCAACTGTAAGAGAGCTACAACAAGATGCAATAAAACAGAAAATTTAAACCACAACATGTCGCTTTATGGATTTCAGATCCATTTAGGTAGACATGTTACTACTTGGAGGAAAACAAGAAACTAAATAGAGTAAAAAGACTCCGTTATATTAAACACAATACATATCCTCTATCTGTGGGGATACTTACAGTAGTTCCCTCTGTAATAGTACAGTTTCTGGTTGTCTAAGTGGATGATGTCTGTACACACTTCGTCAAGGAAACTTTGGTCGTGGGAAACTATGAGGAGAGTCTTCTTCCAGCCTTGAAGGTAGCTGTGAGTGGAAAAGAGAATAAATAAATAAATAAATCTCACTAAAGGACCAGCACAGACATTTGACAGAGCTTCAATAAACCAGCCTGAAGTCCAACAAATGTAAAAGTTGATCATAGAGCTGCCTCGTACTTGTTGAGCCAGATGACGGCGTTCAGGTCCAGGTGGTTGGTGGGCTCGTCCAGCATCAGCAGAGTTGGTTCCATGAACAGAGCTCTGTGGGTGCAGAAGGTAAGTTAAAAAGGTAAGGGAACTTCTAACAGGTTCATGTTGGACCACTTCCATTCATGAAGTTTGTTGCGGTGTACCTGGCGAGGGAGACTCTCATCCTCCACCCTCCAGAGAACCTCTTGGTGGGTCTGTTCTGCATCTCAGGGGTGAAAGACAGACCAGCCAGGATCCTTCTCGCCTTGGCCTCGGCTGCTGCGGCTCCAATTGCCCTTAGCTCTTCATAGACCTGTCGAGCAGGAGAAGCACAATCAGACAACAGTTTATCCAGACGTCAAACTGTCGGTGGCTGCATAATAATCCAGCACAGGAAGAAGAACAGTACATTGAGAATGAACCACGGTGACACACACCTTGTCCAGCCTCTCAGCCACACTGTCCTCTCCCTTCTCCAGACGAGACTGGAGCTGTCTCTCCTCCTCCAGGAGCTTCAGACGTCGGGTGTCAGCCTTCAACACCGCCTGCACCGCCGGAGTGTCATCGGCTACCACCTCTAACGGAAGCGCACAAACGCGTCAGAGTCGGCGTGTGATAACAGCGTGAACAAAGACAGAAGCGATGGAGGACACACTCTGACAGGCGACTTACCCTGTTCACACAGCAGACAGTCGATGTTGGGAGGAATACTGAGAGCTCTGTTGGCTATGTGTTTCAATAAAGTGGTCTTTCCTTTTCTGAAAGAGGAGACAAGGACATGTTTGTTTACATGCTCAAACCAACTTCTAATTACTTAATATTAATACCACAAAAATATTTACCCATTTGGTCCAACTAAACCGTATCGTCTTCCCGCCACAATCAGCAGATCGGCGTTGACAAAGAGTTCCTTGCCGTGAGCAGATATGCTGAACCTCTCCAGCTAGAGGACACAACACAGATTACTTACTAACACAGACTATGATTGTTTAAAAGCATCTCAGGAGGTTCAGAACAGCAGAATTTCAGACCCTGGCAGTTTAATCGATTCACTGAGAGGATGGTAAGAAGCGCGTTACCTTGATATCGGAGGCGTTCTCCAGCATGGCCTGTCTGGACGACATCTCAGCCTGGGAAATGGAGAAATCGCCCTCCATGGCGTTCTGAGCTCGAACACTGGCCACCTGACGCTCATACTCCAACTGTAACAAGAAGAAGGTGTCACAACATGTGTCAAGTCATCCCGACGTGCAACTCCCCACCTGAAAGGGATTTCACTCTTTTTAATAACTCTATAAATTTTGAGTCAGACTCAGATTTAGAAGCTGGACACACACACGGGTAGATTATCAGAGTTTAGTCCACGAATCCACCTGGGCAGTCTCAGCTTCAGAGACATTTCAGGCTGTGATTACCTGTTTCTTTTTCTTCTTCTTCTCCTTTTTGCTGAGGTTGGCATACGGGTCATCGTCCTGCTGTTTGGCCTGGTCGGCGATGGCGTCCTCAGCGCTCTGATGGTTCCAACAGAGAGAGACGAGTTAATACTTTGATCGAAAGCAGCGGGAGGAAACAGAGGAGCTTTGTGGAGGAAAACTGACCATCATCATGTCACCTCCGTCGCTGTCATTCTCTGCCTCGTCTTCATCCTCGCTCGGCGGTCGTGGAGCAGGTTTCGCTTTCTACACGAGGAGAGTTAGATTATGTCACGGTTATGTGGAAGATGCTGAAGAGGACAAAGCAAACATCGGCGCTGATCACTTGCCTTGGGTTGCTCTTTCTTCCCCTTCTTTGGCTTCTCGTCCTCGACGATTTCTGGTGACTACAAAGTGTTTTTTTTTTTTAATAAACAAACATTAAGTGCATGAACTCATCCAGTTATATGGAGTAAGAAAAGCACCCACCTTGGACTTGACTTCTACCTTATTGGCCTTCTTTGTAGTTTTCTCATCACGGTCATCCTTCTCTACCTCGTCCTCCTCATCGGACACAGCCTGACGATCACATGCAAAGAAAATCAAAGTTTGAGGCATCTGTGTCCAAAGACACAGTCTGATCCAGTTATGGAGAAGAACTGAACTGTCCGACAGACAGCGGAGAGAGATGAAGAGTCTGACATGAGAACATATGTGATAAAGAAAGTTTGCCCATCGATGAACGAGTGGATGGAAAAGTTAAACGTGCAGGAAATAAATGACGTAGGAAAGAGCTTCCAGCACCCACCTTTGCCTTCTTGGGCTTAGACTTATCTTTTTTCTTGTCTTTCTCAACCGCCTGGATCAAAGACGCACACACACAGATACAAAGAGACCGAGAACTTTGAGAAAGTGCAGATGTCAAAGCAAAGAAGAAAAACACAATAAAAAGCCACACACAAGAATTTAGATGTTTAGCGTACCGTCAGTTCAGTTATCTGGATATTTACATGCTGTGCCTTTCTGCCTGTTCCATTAACACCAATTCAGAAAAACACCGGAGCCGAGTCTGATGCTAATTTACTTTAAAACGCCGGCAGCTTATTTTCATGACACACTTGTAGCCTCAACAGCCTACCCTAGTTTATCATTTTAAGTGAGTCTCCTGTTCTTGGGTCAGAAACAGCTGTAGTCTCAGAAATCTCTATAAAAAAATATATATTTTAAAATCCAAGGTAATATGGCAGTAAAAAAGGCTTTTTGGTTTCTTATCTTAAAATCCAATATCCATTTAAATTGTGTGAGCAAGATGCCGTTCACAGCAGCTTCCAGAACTTTCCCACACTTGCTGGCTTCAGTACCGCTGTGTATAAAGACAGACAGTGAGTGTCTGAGCAGAGGAGCTGGTATTGATCAGTATTTTCTTTCTTTACCGGCGCTTTTGTTTGTTCACAATACGTTTATTTAACTCGTCGTTGAGTCCAGCTGGTGCGCTGCAAACTGACAGATCTGTATACAAGGCCACCACCAACCACCGTCCCTCCTATGATACAGGAGAAAGAAAACCGCCGCCTTCTTGTGCAGATTAGAGTATTAGTAGTAACAGCTGATTTACGTGTCATGGACTGTGATGGACTCTGCAGTGTTTCTTTGTTTCCTATTGATCTTTGTGGCAGCCTTATTAAACGATCGATACTAAGTGATTCACTGTTTCCTTGAATAACTTTACATGGTGGGGAAAAAGACGTCTGATCAACTGTAGCACGCTGATATCTTTTTGAAATAATGTGACAAAATATATGCATTTTAAATCTTCAATAAAGTTCTGTTAACTTCCAGTCAAAGCCGTGACTACAAATACAGCACTCTACCTTTTTTACTGGTTTTACTACTACTTCTTCTTCTTCTTCTTCCTCCTCCTCTCCTTCTCCTTCCTCTTCGTCACTTTGGCCCTGGCTGAGAGCAGCAAAGATGTTTCCACCCTGAAGGACACCAGAAATGCTTTAGTGACATGTGATGAGTCAGGAAAGTAGAGACGAGGCACAATAAAGCCTGATGACAAACCTTATTCTTTTTGTTTCCTTTGGCGGGGGCGACGACTGTGGATAGAAAATGAAAGCGCACTGAATAACGGCTGTGCACGCGCGAGACTGAGAATTATATCACTGCGAGGAAATATCAGACCTGGCTCGTCTTCCTCGTCGCTCGCTTGCACCGAGAGTTTTTTCAGCTTCAGCATGACGTCCTCGTCATCGTCCTCGTCTACATCTCCTTTTCCTTTCCGCCGGTCTTTCTTCTTTTTCTGAGGGTAAAACGTTTAAAACTGAAATGTCACAAGAGAGAGAGCGATGCGACACAGGTCACCAGCCGGACACTGTTGTACACCCTTAACCCTTAATCCACTGGAGCACCCCAGCCACTGTTCCACTGATATGCAGGTGGCAGGTATAAGTCAAGAAACTCAGAAATTAGGCCTACAAAACCACCAGCAGCTACATGAAAAATGAAGCTCACCTCTGAAATGGGTTATATAAGTAATATTAATCAATGATGTTAAATAGCAGGCTGTGAATTTGGTTATATACACAGTAAGTATGAGTCTAAGTCCCACCTGTTTTCCCTGCGTCTCTTTCACAGCCACCTCATCGGCTTTCTCAGGTTTGCTTTCTGTCGAGAGTTCCTCGAAGAACTGGAGAGAAACGTTCACACAACAAATCAGCACTGAGCCACAGAGACTGAGAGAAAACATTAAAACTGAAACTGAAGTACTCACACTCTTTTTGCCCTTCTTGTCTTTCTTCCCCTTCTTCACTGTTTTCTCTGCTGGAAAACCAAAAAAACATCAGAGACAATCAGTGACATGTATCATTATTGACACAGCGACTGTAGATATATTGATTCCAGTGATGTACATTTTTATAATTAACCTGTTTATATTTTTAGTATTGAGTATATTTTGAATTTTCCCCTTTCCAACATCTATCTTGTCAAGTCTGTGGCTGCAGCACACTGTGTTTACATTTAAGATAATGAGCTTAATTGCGGATCGATAAAATGCACGTAACTGCGGCTGCAACACTCGACTAACTAACTAACTAACAATGATGATGATCAGTGGTTCGATCCCCAGCTCCTCCAGTCTGCATATCAAAGCGTTCCTGAGGAAGATGCTAAAGCCCAAATTGCGGCATGTGAAGGTGTACGAATGATTACTTTGCATCAGTGTATGAACTGGTGAGTAAGGTATGTCTCAGGAAAGCGCGATACAAATACAGTCTATATCTATCTATGTAGAACTGTTAGATTTCATTTGAGGCTGTTGACGTCCACAGACAAACAGAATATCCATTTCAACATAGAGTCTCCCAGAGACAGAAAATAACATCAGGAACATTTCCTGTGCAATAACCTGTAAATTATGAATTTATTTTGTCAACATCACCACTCATACACGATGTACAACCTGCCGTATGACCATATTTATTACAGCATCCTTTGCACTATCAGAGCTCTTTATCCAGTCTACAAATATTTTTTGTTATATACATATACACACACTTTTTATGTGTACATAGCTTTTCTTTTTGGCCTTTTATGCCTTTAATGATAGTACTGCTGAAGATAGACAGGAAGCAGGGGGCAGAGAGAGGGGGAGTGACACGCATCCCGATGCAGGATTCGAACCGGGGCCAGCTGCAGCGAGGACTATACCCTCCACACACGGGGCGGCCGCTTAACTAACTACGCCACTGACCGCCCCGTACATAGCTTTTCTATGTCTGTTATGTACATAACTGGGCAGTTGTGGCTCAGGAGGTAGAGCGGGTCGTCCACTAATCATCTGATCGCTGGTTTGATCCCCATCTCCTCCGCTCTGCATGTTGAAGTGGCAAGATACTGAAGTGCACTTTAGTCCGCTAAATGACTAAATGTACATCGTCAGGGGTCAAATCCCGCGTGTGTTACACACACACCCGGTTAATAAAAAGCAAACACACTTTCCCTTTTTCATTCATCGCCCGTGTGTGTTTTGTTTCTCGCTGTCCACTCAATGGAGAGTCAGCACTTTTAGTCATTGTCTCGTGTTTGCCGTCTACTTTCTCTGTCTAACACAGTCACAGTGAGTCAAAGCTTTAAAATAAAATCCAAATATATCATCTCAGTCTTTGCTGTTGCTGTCAAACTGAGGCTACACTGTCACAGCTATCCACACACACTGTCAGTAGATGTGTCAGTATTGCATCACCTTCATGGATGTCGCTCTAAAACCACTGCCACTTAATAATCAAGTGTATTATTACATTAATTACTACTAACATAGCTAAATGTCCCTATATGCGGATATAACAGCGATTAAATATGATTTTGTTTGGTTGACGCAGCGTCTAATAAACCATCTAATATAGATTACATGCTAATAAACCGGCGGTTAACCTCTTCATATCACTTTAACCATGTTAATGAGCACACTAGCTGTAGCGTTAAAGGGCCCTGTTTGATTTAAATCTAACCGTTAGGCTGAATAAAGTTCAGATTTTACTTAAATTAAACTATTTAGGTGACTTGTCGTGAAGACGAATGAAACATTAGATGTTATAGATTCGTAAAAGAGTTAAAGTTTGTTTCTAACACGTTTGTGTTTAAGCAGAGAGGCGGTTTATTGTTAAACTGTTACATTTTTGAACTGACGTTGGCGTCAACTGCCACCGTTCAACCGTTAGCCGCCGGTTAGCTTCACAACATGTACTCACCAGCTGCCGGGGCGGCTTCGTCGTCCACCCACTCCGCCTCTTCTTTCGTTTTCTTGGGCATTTTTGTTTTATTACTCGATTAAATATGACTTTCTGGGTGTTAAAAAAACGGCGTCTTATCCAGTGAAGGGTTTGTCAGGCTCACACATGTCCCGCGGCCCAGCAGAGACGTGATGATGCACATGCCGGGTCACCAACAAAGTTTCATTCTTCTTCTTCTGTGTGCGAGCTGAGAGAGTTACTGTCACATTACCGCCACCTGCTGGATTAAACCAACACCGACACACGACTGATATATACAGACCCTTTCAAAAAATTAGAATACTGTGAATAAATCAACTTTTGTAGCTTACATCAATGATGGTCTTCTGGCCAGTTGTCAACTCTGTCAGGTGCTTTGAGTTTAGTAGATGATAAGTGTGTGACATTTATCATCTACTGCAAAATTTAAGCTGATTTCTTCACAGTATTTTTTTTTTAATTTCTATTAAAAAAATGTTTTTTTGAGCTGGAATTATGTAAAAATAAACAAATAAATACTTGAAATTGTTTGAATTGTGGGCCATGAATCTATAATCTATGAATGTTTAACCTTTTAAGTGGAATTATGAAAATAAGTAAACATTTTGGAAATTATTTTTTTTTAATGTATCCCATCATATCCTAATTAATCGTAAATCTATCTATCTATCTATCTATCTATCTATCTATCTATCTATCTATCTATCTATCTATCTATCTATCTATCTATCTATCTATCTATCTATCTATCTATCTATCTAGATGTGAAAGAAAGGAAGAACTGTTTTTTTTCTAGATTTATTCATTTGCCTGATTGGCTTAGATTTGGTTTGATTGTCATTCAAAATATATATATATATATATAATTGTGACAATTTAAACAAAAATAGTTACAAAACAGTGCATTTGTATGTAACTTTTATCATTTTTTTTAATGTTAGTGTTGTCAAATGTGTCCCTCTTTAAAAAAAAAGTTTGGCTGCACTAGATCTTTAAACACAAACTAAGCACAGTTAAATGTAGAATAGTTTATTACTCCCCTGAAGCTGCTCCTGTGTTTACCTGAGCTCAGCCTCGTCCCCTGAAGGCCTCTTTGCAACACTAGTTTCTATGAATTGTTTTAAATATCTTAATCGTAATTCTCAGAAAGTAACATGAGGATGTTAGTTCGGTCTGATGTGACTGAAATATAAACGGTGCTCTCCTCCTCCTCCTCCTCCTCCTCCTCCTCCTCCTCCTCCTCCTCCTTTACATCGGACTCGACACATTCCTCCGCCCGGGCCGTTTGCGGTCACACTGACCGTTAGTAGTGCCGACATTTCCCAGCGAGCAGTGAACGCAGCACTACGACCCGACCTGAGCGGAGTGCGTGAGGCGTGTTTGCCGGGCAAGGACACACACACACACACATACACACACAGAGGGACTGGATGACATTACAGCAAGTTACCAGCTTGTAACCAACGCTAACCCAGCCGTGACTACTACACACAACTTAACCCGGAGAAGCAGAGCGTGTGGGCGGACTCCAGCGTGGCGGTTTCTCGGTAAAAAGGTAAAGGTAACGTTACCGGGACGCCGGCAGTTAGGCTAGCTCGGTGCTAGCTAGTTAGCAGCTAGCGCCGAGCTAACAGCATGTAGGATAATGTCAACGTTTAAAAAGGGAAGACATGTAAAGCTGCATGTAGAGAGAAAGGTGACACACAGATAGTAAAATAGGGTTCAATGGCGACTTAAAATGCAGCTCATATAAGCTAAATAATGAGGCTAATGTGATGAATAGTGGCTATTATTGTTATCAAACAGTTATCAACAGTGCTTAATAGAGAAATCCAGCAATATCTTGTCATGTCACCTGTTGCTGTTGCAGTGTCTAACGTTAAAGTAACGTTAAAGTAACGTTAGGTTAACGTTTATTTAGTCAAATGTCAAAATAAAAGCATGACATGTCCTTCACAAGTGCTGCCTGAAGGAGCTCATATCATCTTTACTCATATCAAGTCGTGTCAGTCATTTCATATGACACAGACTTTGTAAAAACATTTAAATTTGCATGTTCATGTCTGCTTGATTCAGTCCCGGCTGTCACCATGGGAGCCTCTGATTATAAACTTGTGGTCTGCTGCAGGTCATGTGCTCCTGGCATAGTCTCTAAAAAGACCTCAGTCAGTCAGGAAGAAGCTTCCCTTATCGAACATGACACCAGTCCTCTGCTCATATTTCTCTTTTTTTTTATTCAATCGAATGATTGTGCAGACCTACTCGTAGTTTTAGTTGGTTAAACCTGTCCCCTGACAAAGTTACAAGGTGTTTGGACCTAAAAACAGCCTGGCGTGTCGGCTTAGCTGACAGTTAGACAATGAAATACAATCCAGGAAAACCCCAATGTGGGTCATAAATCCAGTTTTTAGAGTTTCAAGGTCTAACAGATGCCAAAAGACTGCACAGGAAGGTGTGACTATGATTGTAGCCAGTGTCCCAGTTAGTTATCTTCATCTGCAGATTCTCTAAAACACATTGTTTATAGAAATGTCAAAAATTGGTGCTCACAGTTCCCCCGGACCCAAAACTGATTGATATTCAGTTGATCGGCCGATCGTTGCAGCTGTAGACCGAGTGATCACTGACCAACACGGCATGTTGGAGCCGTCTGGCCCCCTGTCTGCACTGCTGCTGTGCCATTTTAATGAACACGAGCCAGATATTTGTAAAAAGAGTCGGGGAAGAGGCTAAAATGAGAGTGGGTAGAGGATGATAACCCTCTAACCGATGTCCTGTTGGTAACTCCCTGTGCTCTGCTCTCTCTCTTTTTCTCTCAGGTTTGTTGAGGTAGAGCATCTGCTGCTGAATCATCCGAAGTCATCAGGTCCTCAGGATACAGTGTGTGTGTCTTTGTCGTGTCCTTGGTACTTTGGGTGATGGTCAGCTGGTGATCGGGGTTTGCCCCGGCCCCTGTGGCGAATGGCTGTGAGCAGAGGGGGCGTCGCCTTCTGGGTGGGTTGTATCCGCAGCCATGGGAGAAGGCAACCCATCAAGAACCAATGCTGGAGTCTGAGTCAGGTAATCTAAGACCCTGGCTTCTGTTTCACATGTAGTTTTTGAGTCATAATCTCACCAAAGCTTTGTTGCTCCTTTCAGACGTCTGACTGCCAGTGGATCCGTCAGCCACGCCCCCTGAGCAGTGCATCATGGGCCCTGTCGCCCCCGAACAGCCTGAGATATCAGAACATTAAGCAGCCCGTGCTGTCCCACCCGTTACACCATGCCAGCCAGCCTCAGGGAGGAAGTTTTTATGAGGGGGACCTGGAGGAGTCGCTTGGCGTGTGTGTGCTGGTGCTGCGGGGCGAGTCCGACGGCCTCCACACCCTGCTGGAGATGCCACTGTCCGGTCACAATAAACTAGGAGAGCTCCTCGCTCTGGGGGCTTATAAACCGTCCGAGTTCTCTTTCCCGTTGACCACGGTGGACGGCAGCAGAGAGGACGACATCAGCGTCAACAGGAGAAACAGCTTTGACGCTGTAAAAAGAGAACATGGCTGTTTCCGAAATCTGTTCGAAGCAGAGAGGTGTCCCGCACCGTTCATGTACGGCTCTCACTTTTATTGTTTTCATTGCCCCGGCACGGAGCCCGTACCTGGCAGCGGGCTGAAATCCAGGCAGGATATTGGACTTGACAACAAGCCTGTGGAGCTGCCTCTGCTGCCACCTATCACTGTATGTAGCTACGCCGAGAGAGCAGACGGGGAGCTTAACCGAGGAGACAGAGAAGGGGATGAGGAGCTGGCCATGATGTACGAAAGACTGAGGATAGAGGTAAGAATGCACACTGTGAAGCTGCACAGGCCTGTTTCACTGCCTGTAAAATGTGATGCGCTGTCCTGGAGGTAGACACAGGTGCTCATAACGTGGCTGTAAGTGTGGGAGAGGTGGATTCAAATGAGGCAGCACAAAGCAAATTATCAGCACTTTGTTAGAAACGAAGGTGCACTCAGTCACTTTGCTGCCAATCTGATGATTTAAACAGTCACTAAGATGGAAATAAATACCTGCAGCAATATTTTTAACAACCTGTAGATGCATTTAAATAACAAGCAGTAGACGTAATGTTGGTGAAGCAGTCGGCATATTTTGAGTCTGCTGCTTTATAGTTGAATATCACAATAAATGTGATTCATAAACGTGTTAATAATTCATAAATGTGTGATAAATCTGCAGCCTTGCACATGATCGTGTTTCACCTCACACACGTCTGCACACGGCAGACTGGTGCAGTTTGTTGAGCTGCATTGATGTGACTGTCTGAGAGTTTAATTATTAATCACCACACCTACCACAGTACACTATGTTCTTCACAAACATAAAGGAGAGCTGCACAGCCTTTAGTATTTCATAATCTGTTAAAAGTCTAGTTTAAAAACTATTAAGACGCAACAGTGTCACGGCTGTTTTCTGATCCGTTCACCTTTGTTGTATCTGTGAGCGACGCTTTAGTAACGTTGACGGCACATTTTCTGAGACGACTGGACTGCAGCAAAATGAGGCGAGCAGTGTGTGTGTGTGTCACTGACTGACTGAGTGATGAAGTTACACCATTTGTTAGCGGCGCGTTTCCTCTTTGGCCATTTCAAAATGAGTAGGCACGAACATTAGTTACGCAGCAGAACTCCAGTGTCTGTAAGTGTCGATGCAGCCCTCTAATGGGCTGCTGCTCACTCACACAGGACCTAATACCTCTTAGTCTGTGGTCTCCACCTTACAACCAGCTCAGCTGTTAGGATAGGGATCTGGATCTGGTACTTGCACAGTGCATCACAGTATCATATCAGAGTCCAGCAGAGAGCAAAGCAGGAGAGGAATCCACCCTTCATGTCAAAAAGGCACGAGGGAGCGCGCTCTTCCTCCCATCAGGGTGTTAAAGAACCACAAATAACAATTTGTCTGACAAAACATTCGACACAGAGTCACTGAACTGGTAACTTGTTTAAAACTACAGCTCGATATCAGGAAATGAATTTTCTGTGTTTTTGTGTTGCAGCTTCCAAGTTTCTTTGTAAAGAGCCACGATTACACCATGTACTCGAACGACCTGGAGTTCATCAACGGCCTCATAAACACAAAGACCAGGTGACTCGGTTTAACGGTGATACATTCATCCACAGACATCTGTTATATTGTGTCACTTCCTGTGTGACCTGACCTGCCGTTGTGTGTCTGTGTCGGCGTAGAGGCCGCGTGGCGTACCAGCTCACCCTCTCCCTGTGGCGCTTCCTCTGTCTGTCTTACTACGCCCAGCTTCAGCTGGAGGTGCTGAAGCTCACCAAGCACCCGGAGGACAGGACGATTAAGGCTCGCTGGAGGGTCAGGGGTCTTCCCTTCCACTCTCTGCTGCTGCGCTTCTATCGGAAAGACAAATCTCAGCTGTACAGGTAACACACAGCACATCCAGAGGGAGCTGGTGCCGTTCTTTTGCCGACGATAATCTGACCAGTTTCAAGATTTCAAATGCAGAAGTTATAACCCTTAAGATGTCGGCCATGGTCACTGATAAACACGTTGCATTTCCTGTGATAACTTCATAATAAAAGCCAACTCCTGTTTCGCCAATTAAATTTAATTTAATGTGGCTTTTTAATGTGAAGCTGCAGCAGTAGAAATGTAGTAAAAGTGATAAAGAGCAGCAGAACAAGACAGAGCATGTTCATCAGAGCTGAAGTGCAACTTCATGCCCCCATTTTTTTTAAACATGACTTGCAGAATAAACATGTTTATTAACTAACTAGTTTTCTGCAGCTGAATTATTTTTAATTTTTCAGGATAAATCGATCAAATCTCGTCCGATATGAGCGAGTCTGCAGGAATGGAGGTGTTTGTGCTCTCCATGATGTCCATCCACATCCGCTGTTTATTTAATACACTACACTATTAGACTCTACGTAGAGCTCATAAGTCTATATTATTAGGATTGCAGTAGGAAAATATTCTACCTACGTTGGTCCTCTTTTTCTCCTCCTACACGCTTTATAACTCAGTTAAATAGTGACTTAACAGACCCATGTATAAATTAATTTAAGAGTTTCCATATCTTGTCTGTTACAGGTCGTATGACGCGTTCTCTACATTTTACATCGGGCAGGATGGACTCATTCACTGTCATAAAGTTGAAAAGGTAAGCAGCTAACTGTGTTTGTGCCGTTGGTCAGTAAAGGCTCAGCTCTCACTGTGGAAAGCAGAAGGGTCGTGGTGACATTTCCACGTATAAATAAATCGATTGTTTCCCTCATAAAGACACTACATAGTCACATATTCATCATCGGTAAACAGCAACTTACAAGTACGTTACTGTGAGTGGTGTTTCTTCTACTGAGGTCTATAGAGGAGTGTTATGTACTGCTGTGAAACAATCAGTATAATGTCTTATTTCTCTCTCTCCAATGCTTAAACTTGCAGTGCACATTTTAACCACTAGATGTCACTGTTACAAGCCAAGTTTCATATTGCTTCATTAAAGAGTCAACCTAGCTGGACAGCTGCGTTGTGCTTCATGTGATCACGAAGTCCCTGTTTGATCGTCCTCTCTCTCCGTGTCTCCACAGATAATGCCGGCTCAGCCACCTGTCCTGCCCAGAGTAACCTCCCTCCTGGCCGGAGCTCTGGTGGCACTTGGGGTGCAGGATCATCGACCTGCCCTCAACCTGCTGCCCCTCCTCCTGTCCTCGCTACGACAGAACAGAAACTGACCCCAGGGGACGGTCACTGGAATCAACATGTGTCCGAGGTCCACGTGACTCTAAAGAGTTAATTCATTCTCGACATAGGAACACGTTAACACGGAGGGTTTAGTTAGACACAAAGTCAAGACTTCACACTGGTTTTCATTTTTTCTAATTATAGTTTAATTATCGTTTGAAATTATGAAAGTGGCTGACACCCCATGGAGAATTACATGTTGTGAACGTTTCTGGACAAACGAGAAGAAATGTTCCACCATGTAACTTTTCTTAAAACCTCATTTTTTCAATTTTACAGTTCAGTTTACGCACAAGATAAACTAACGGGGCACGTTGTGTTAATCAGTGAGGTGTTGATGTTTTGGCCAGAGCCAGGCTAGCTGCCTTCCCCTGCTTTATGCTAAGCTACACCCTGACACGTCTTTCTGTCGTAAGTCATCTGTCATCTTCTGTCAGGAAGTGAATCTCCCCAAATGTTGAATTATTACTGTAAATACCCGACCTCGGTGTTGCAGTGGCTTCATGTGGATCAGTGATTTCCAACCTGGGTCAGGTCCCGGAGAAGCTGGCGTGTTTAACACCTCATACTGCTTTCGAGATCATTACATCGTAATCTCGTTTTCCAGTTGTCAGTGAGAATAAACTCAAAGATAATTTAAATGTTTTTACTAAACTTGCCAAAGTTTGAATTGGGAGATTTTCAGTCAGCAGGCGCTTTATTCTGCCTGTCTGGCTTCTGTCACGTAGTAGCACAGGTAGAATAAAATACAGTTAAAGAGAGTTCAGGTTTTTAAGTGGGGTCGTATGAGGAACTAATCAGTGTGCTACCCACAGTCTGTATTCCTACACATAATCGGCTCATGGCGCTCTATCTTTGAAATCTTTTAGAAAAGTTTGATTTCAGTCTGATCTCATAACTTTCAGACTCTCTGGCGCCAAAGTAAAGTGGTGAAAATATTCTCAATATAGCTAAAACTTTAACAGACTTTGAGTTTTTTAGGTGAATACAGAAAAATACCTAATAGATACCTCACTTCGAAGCACCTGAACTATCCTTCTTGACTGTCAGGAGTCTCATACGGATTTCACGTCTTTACGTCCTCTCCGACTCTTCTTCATCTTCTGGCAGAACGTTCTGGCCACATTTCCTCCATCATGTCTCTCACACCTGTAAGCTTCACCAGCTTTAAAAGGCTTTTCTCGTCTTTCCATAGTTGATTCTCGCAAACATCAGAAATCCAAGGTGTCCTTGATTTGTGAGAGGAGGAGAATATGATCTGTACACATACATGGGAACACACGTTGTGTGTCCAAGTGTGTTTTGTTTGTTTGTTTGGAGATCCGATTCGCTTTGTATGTTGTGATTGTTGGAAATCTCTTCAAATCAAATGATCCTGATTTTTCAGAGATGTCAGAGCACCTTTGCAGACAGTCAACAAAACACTGGACGTCCATCCATTTCAAATTCAGCTCAACAGCCAAGCTTGAGTGTTGAGAAAATAATCAGAGTAGTTTTGCTGGGAAGTATAATCAGAATATTAATGACAGCTTAGTACTTTGCAATAGGAATAAATGTAAGGAAGTGCCTGGAGAGCAGCTGCATGAGTAGATGAAGACAGAGAGCGAGCAGCAGCACGATGAGACACAAACAAGATCTTTAATGGTTCGATTTGATCGCTGATGAGTGCGCCTTCACTTCTTTGGTGTTAGTTTTAGTCAAAGTCGATACTTTTAATTTGAATTTGTCTGTAGCGGGGAGTTAAATCACCTTTTGAGCTTCGAAGGTACTACGTACTAGTTTCACACGCTCCTAGCTCATACAATGACAAGTTACCTGATTATTACCATGTAATATACAATATGTATCGATAGGTTAGGCTCTCTAGCCTTTTTGGTTTTGTGGTAAAGCTGCAAAAACAGAGTGCAGGTAGAAATGACAGCAGAGCACACAACTGAAACTTTAAGAATACAAAGACGAGACATCCAGAATGTCGCAATCCCAAATAAGTTTCAGTCATGATGAAGGAGAGTTTGTCCTGACGCAATGCAGCTCGACTTTGAAGCGTTAAAAAGTGGCAGAAGCTCGCCGTCACTGTCAGAAAAATGGTTAAAATGAAGTCTGTCACGTTGCCATTTAATAGTTTTGTAGACAGATGTAAACATCTGCCAAATCATCCCCGTCAGTGGTGGGGACAGACTCACAAGGTAGAAACCAGCCATACACATTCATAGACTATAAACTCATCAGTCGATCAGGCCATCTGCTTTGTGAAACGCTAAAAACAACAACAACAACAAAAAAGCTAATGTATTATTGTATTGCCAAAAAACACTTGACCGACAGACAGACAGACAGAAGACACACTGGCTGCTCTACTCTGCATGGATCTAGACTCCAACCAGTCCATTGGAACAGACCTGAGCTGAACAGCGTCTGCGTAGGAGCAGTTTATTTTTCTTTAAGTTGTAGCTCAGTGATTTTAGCTGTACAAACTGAGGCCGGGCACCTTAGCAACACGCGTTGTGACTTCACTGTTGACTTCCACACGGCTCCGTAATATTTAGTGCTTCTTAAAAACCCGAGCAATAAAGCATGCTGTAAGAGTAGTGTGTGTGTGTGTGTGGTACGTCAGGGAATGGACGTTCTCTCTCCCTGACGTGTATTTATCAGCCGTTGTATATCTGTATAGAAACATGACTCATCAGGTTCTGTGTCGCTTCATTTCCACATGTGCTGCTGCTGCAATAACTCCACTGTGTGAATCCTGGTTGTGTGAATAAAATAAACTTAACAATGAACGTTTTTTTTATCATTTATGAATAGGCCTGTGTTGGAAAATCGATTTGCATATTAATTCCTTAAGATCAGTTCGAATGACTATGATGCGTTCATGAACGTGGGAAAAATGGAAATTCACCGGAAATATATGCTCGAGGACAAAAGAACGCTCGAGGAAAACTCTGCAACTACCAGCTACTTCTGTCCATATTCCGCTCCGAAAACGAGGGCTTCAGGCAAACCAAGAAAATGGTTTCTAACAACACTAACCCAAATCGAGTTTGGAATATGATAATCGATTCTCAGTCTTGAGAATTGGAATCGAATCAATTCTTGGAATAGATAGATTAGATTTGCTGTCATGGTCTCAGAGGATGAACCATGATGTGTTGGTGGCTCTTGAACCGTTACCACATCTTTTAAGTCTGGTTGTAGTACTTAAGATTGGTCTTTAAAAAGTAGTCTTGAGACCAGTCTTGTCTCCAAATCCATTTTTCAAGACCACAACCGCCACTCTACCTAAAGAGAACTTCGCGACCCCTCTTTGGGTCTTGACCCTATTGTTTAGAAACCTTGTTGTGAGAGATTCTTTGTAAATAAAAGCAGCAGCAGAGAGACGTCGTTAAGTTAATTTATTTCAGTGATGTTAACAAGCACAGAGTAACCATTCACAGTTTGACAAACCTCTACTGACCTCAGCCGAACATCAGCACGGCCAGGCTCAGGCTGATTATTATTATTATAATTATTATAATACACAGCTGAACGCACGGTCAGATGACATCACTGAAGCGTCCTGTGTGAGCGATGAAGACAATGCCCTAAAATATAAACATGAGCTAATCATCTCGGTTCTAGAAGATGCTAAAAAAAAAATCAAATTAAAATCTGGTTAACCCGACCGACACCGACAAAGCTCTACTGCTCGTTTACTATGTACAGAGTGAACTCATTTACAGTTTCGCCTTATACAGATATATATATAATGCAACTACATTTACAACATAAGGAATGCTCAGTATGAAGGACGATCAGGACCACTGTTAGGAAACACAGTCATGATATTTAGAGAGAAAAATCATCTTCAAATGAGACTCTAGTCAGAATTTTACAAGAAAAAAAAAGTACAAATATGAGATAAAGCTGTTGGATTTGTGTGACAAAGGTTTGTGTATAAGTATGTTTGCATTCCTGTAACAGTTTGACATGCGGAGGCCCAAGACAGATATATAGTTGTTTTTCCTGTAACCGTAGGATAAATAAAGGATCGGGGTCAAAAGGGAAACCTAAATGTTGATTCAAGTGACAACGGAGGAGGTCCAGAGAAATGTGAAGGATGCCGAGAGTCCATCAAGTCTGTATCTGTCTATGCTGAGTGAGATTGTCTCCTGATATTAAACCGTCAACCTGTCGTCTGTTGTGTGAAATGAATTGTGTCTTAGTCCAGAAGACTCAACCTGTCAATAGTCATATTATTGCAAGGTTGGGGGGGTTCATCTTATTCTTGCACGTGCACTTGGTGGCGGTGGTTAGACAAAGAGGCTCTAATATTTTCTGTTGACCGTCTCACTATTTATTATGTTTCACGATGTCACACGGCTCCATATCATATCGTTTCGTCTAGTTTGTCATGTTATGCCAATTTAAGTTTGCTGCTCTTTACTTACTCAACATGACTGTGGACTTTAGTTTGAGCCTACTCCCTTTAAAAAAAAAAAAAAATTTATGGATAGCGGCTGTTACAATTATCAGGGTTCCCACGGGTGCTTAAAATTCCTTGAAAATGCTTGAATTTCAATTTAGTGTTTTCAAGGTTGTAAAAATGCTTGAATTTTTTGTGAAGGGCTTGAAAATTCTTGAAATTTGTGTGATGTCTATCTCAATAAACCAAGAGAAAACAAAAATGTTTCCTAAGCGGCTACGCGCTTGATCCGATGCCTTTACATGCAGAACTCAGTTATCATACTCGCTTGGTGTTCTGCCGAGAAATAACAGTAGACTACTATCCACACCTGTTGGTCACTGTTATTGCGCTATGGTAGTTACACAATACACCGCTCACAAGCTGAGAATACAAGCCAATTCACAATTAGTTAAAAATCAAAACAGTCAATCTACCACCATATGAAATAATGCTAATTAGACCCATATTATTATGCCATACAGTCGCACCGCTGCGCTTCCCATGACCATCATGGCAAACACAACTAGTAGGCTACCTATTTAAAGGTGCTGGAAAAATGGAAAAACTGGTGCTTGAAAGTGCTTGAAAAGTGCTTGAATTTGTTCATGAAAAAGGTGTGGGAACCCTGAATTATCCAAACTACAGAGAATAGGTAACTTTATTTCACTGAGTACATCTGCTTTATGTTGCTTCCTTTCCTCTCCAGCTGGGACGTAACTTTTTTTCTCTAAACATTACGACTCAACAGTGGCCCTCGTGCTCCGTGGTATGTGTCGAGTGGATTTGCTCAGACCGCTTCAGAACCTACAGATCTGTGGCCCGGTCCTCTCTCCCGCAACAACCTGCTGTCAGACCTCGCCGATGCTTCGCTAACTGATTCCATCGTTACGTCTCAAAAGGGGGGAATGTTTTTTAACGATGAGGTGACTCGCACGTCCTGAAGCCGCAAGGCGTTCAGGGTCTGCAGGTTTCTCTCCTTTCTAACTAAACTACAGCAGATGACGTCACGCTCTGAGGAGGAAGAGGAGGAGGAGGGATCATTCAGTGAAGTCAGTCGTCCATGTTTACAATGGGATGTTAGGACACTACATGAACCAGAGTTCCATGCTGCAGGTAGTGTGCACAGATCCTGTTTCTGGACCTGAACCTTGCTCCTCTGTGGCACAGCGCCGCGGATCATTAGGACTCTTCTGCAGAGAACGCTCGGTGTGTGTTGGGGAATCTCTGGGCGCTGTAGTCCGGATCGTCTCTCACTCGCTCTTTGATGTCACTCTTTACCTGACGAGGTGAACAGACAGATGAGCAGCCGACCAATCAATCCCCGACCTATCTGATAATTCAAGATGACGAACATCGAGCCATCCTGGATTAATTCAGCCTCACCTGTTTGGTGTAGGCTTCCTGCAGCTCTGGCCTCTCCAGCTCCACCTGCAGGCTGTTTGGGGCGGTGGCGGGCAGGACTCCCGCGGCACGAGCAGCTCGATTCACTGCGTCTGACAGGGACAGGTGTGGTCCTTCACACTGGGTCGTCTAAGGAACAGAAACACAACGTCTCATCTCTGCGTGTCCGGGACAGAGGATGGATGAAGCAGGGGGAAATATTTGTTTTCTCTTTAGCGGGCAGAAGACGGGCGCTGCTCACCTTCCTCCTCTTGGCCGGCATCCCGTGCAGGTAGGCGTCAGACAGCGGCGGCTGGGCTTTGATCTTCCTCTGGGACAGCATGTCATGTCTGATGATGGGAACCCATTCCTGTCCGAGACGTTATAGTACGGTCATAATCCGAAGAACTGATGCTCACATGTGCAACAGATTTACAACACAGGCATGTAATCGTGAGAAAACCTTGTTCCTTACAGGTGGAACAGCTGCTGCCCATTGCTCCACCTCATTGGCCGCCTCTTCCCGTCTTGTTGGGGCTCCGGCAGGACACTGAGTGTCCCCCGATGAGGTAGTGCTGTCTCCAGGAGGTGCTCCTCTTTCCCCGCGGTCGCCTGATGAAGCCATGGCCTCCTCCGCTGTGGTGGCTGGAGCCGGAGACAAACTCTCCTCCATCTGACGAGAATTGAAGAAAATAAAAAATCAGTGGCTGATCTATGACACATACATACACAGGATGAAGTATTGCCACAATGTGAGTTTCATCTCACACTGAACTGATCCTTTAAGAAGAGCTGTGACTGACTGACAGAAATAAAAGAACGAATCTCACCTCTGCGTTCTGACTCTCTGACGGTGGCTCCGCCTCAGCCTCTGTGCTCTGATTCATCGGTCGCTGAAACAACAATGTTTTAAACTCTCTTAGGGCAGGGCATTATTGAAAATGCAGTATTTAATTATGTGTGTATTAATTAATATATATATTGTTTGTGGTTTAAGAGGCATGAGAGCATCTTTGTGCAGCTGCAGGTGTAGCTGCGACTCTGTTTATTACCTGCGTGTAAATGACGTAGTGCTGGATTTGGTCCTCGGTGACCGGGTTGTGCTCCAGAATGACGTGCAGCCTCATGGACATCATACTGGTGAGCCAGTTGACCAGACTGGGATTGACTTCTGCAGACATCCTCCTCTACACACACACAAAAACAGCTTGTTGTCTCATATAGAGTAATCCAGCAGCGTGGTGCTGTGGGTATAAAAAGGGGGTGGATACTAACAATGCGGTGGTTGATGACTGCGGTCAGAGCTCTCTGCTCTCCTCCGAGGCAGTACAGGTTCAGAGCCAGACACTCGAACAGGCCCTGAGTGCACAGCAAGAGCAGACGAGGGCCGAACGTGTGATCTGGATGAGAGAAAGAGACAAACACCTCATATCAGCAGCAGCAGAAGTGGAGTGGAAGTGGCCAGTTTAGACTGACTTCCACCCTGAGACACTTAATAACTGCAGGCCTAGAGGGTGATACAATGGTGTCGATCATCAGCCTGTTGCTCTGTATACTTACTGTTGCAGCGCAGGATGTGAGAGGCCATCTGTGTGAACTGCTGCCTGAGGAAAGACAGGTTCGTCTGAACGATGTCCACTCCTTCTCGCACCGTCACCGTGGCCTAGACGCGACACAAACACACACAATTCATTTACGTCCATGGCCACATGCCAAACACACAGCACAGTGCATTATGATAGAAAGAGGTGGTCCTTACGAAGCTCTCGGCGATGTACTCCTCCAGCCCGTTGATGAGGTCCTCGGCTGCCGTCTGCAGAGAGGACAATGTGTTCAGATCAGAATCATACAGCACAGCCTGTCATCTCTACAGCACAGAAATCGTCTACAGCACTCACGGCGATGTTGGCGTCCGTGGGCTCTCTGCCCTGGAGGTAGTGCTCGGTGAAGAACTCGGTGAGCTGAGGCTGGATGCGGCTCAGAGGCTGAGCGTTCCCGTGAAGCAGCAGCACCATGTCCACCATGGAGAAGCTCTGACACACCAGGGAGAGCAGGTCACCGAAGAACCCTGCCGGGATGAGAGCGTCGGTGTCAGTGTGAGGTTGACTAAAAGCTGCAGCCACGTTCATTCTCCTGACTCACCCACAGCATCTCCGGAGCCGGGCGTGAACAGGTTGCTCGTCTGGGACAGTCTCTGTATGAACTGGGCGATGCTCTCTCCGTTGCCCTGCTGTGCCCCCAGAGAGCTCATCATGGTGGACAGGACTCCCTGCACGATGCCGGTGAACAGCTCTGGGCTCAGGGAGTCTCCGCCTGCGCCACTGCCTGTCTGAGGCGGGGCAGGACCGGTGGGCTGAGGCGGGGCTGGAGTACCGGTCCCACCGGCAGGTGACTGGGCACAAATTAAGTCGACATGTTGACATGATGTGACAGCAACTAAAAGAGACATTTCGGAAGCGTCATAACTGAACTCACTGCTGTGAAGTCTGACATGCCCTGGAAGAAGCCGGGCAAGCCTGGCAGAGTCACAGTGATGGAGGGAGCTGGTCCAGAGCCCGGACCCCCCGGCCCGGATACTCCACCCAGCAGAGAGCCCAGGAGCTGGGCCAGATTTCCCTCATGACTGCCCTCTGCTGACTGGCCCATGGAGGTAGTGCTGGTGGTGAAGGTGGATGTTTGTCCGGAGGTGTTGGCAGAGGACGGCGGAGGAGACAAGGTGGAGGAATCGGAGGAGAAAGAGGTAGAGAAGGAGGACTGGGAGCTGGTCGAGGAGGAGGTGGACATGGGATCACCTGGAGCAGATAGATATAGTCAGACAGATACTGCGATTTAGAGGTCGAGCCGACGTTAATATTTGCACAGACCTGACTGCCCCGGCATCAGGAGCTGTCCGACCAGACCGCTGATCATCTGAGTGAGGGAGGACGGAGCCAGAGGTGTAGCCTGCTGCACAGAGAGGTGACGGAGATCAGCAAGCAGCTACACGCTACAACAGTTCATTCATCTATCCACTCTGTGTTAGTGTTACCGGTCCTGGCTGCTGGCCAGCCGTGGGTACCGTGGCCCTCAGGTTGATGGTGGTTCCTCTGGTTCCTGCAGGTTGAGGGACGCGGGGGGTGAACGATGGTCTTGTGATGACGACCCTGGCCTGAGCAGGGTGAGGGGGCTGCGGGGAAGCGGTTCCTTCAGGGCCGGGTGTTGAGCCAGGCGGCATCTGTGCCGAGTGGCTTGTTGTTGAGCCCGCGGCCATTGTGGCGGCTTGGTGGGAGATCTGGTGCACGATGGCCTGCATGAACTCAGGGGGCAGACCCGGGAAGTGAACGGGTGCGACTCCTGGATAGAGAGAAGGTCCAAATCAATGGAGGAGGAGACATCTATTAACACAGTAACAAACTAGAGCAGAGCAGCACTCACCAGGCTGTCCCGGACCTGCAGCATTCGGTTGCCCCGGAACCTGAGAGCCAGCAGCTGACTCACCTGTTCAACACAACAAGAGCAGAACTACGTCAGCTTCAAACATGCAGTCCCTCCACACACTCAGTGAAACCATGGACACACTGGCACATACCGTCCAGGTTCATCTGCATCATGACCACCGGCTCCATGGTTTGGTGCGTGATCCGGATCACTCGGGGTCCGCCCGGTCCTTGTTGATGAGTGGTCCCGTTTGACTGAAGAGGCGTCGTCTGGCCTGTAGCCTGCTGATCTGATTGGCCAGCAGTCTGAGAGGACTGGCGTTGCCCTTCAGCCGCCTGTCTCCCATTGGAGGTCATGGTCACTGTCGTCCCCAAGTTTATCTGGAGGAGACAAACATCATCGTTATGTGTTTTCTCTTTCATAACAGGACTAGGATTGCAAAGGGGCGGTAAATTTCCATGGGGAATTTTGGAAATAATCCAAATTTATGGTAATTAACTGAAAATTGGGGGTAATTTAAATGTATAATTTCTTATTTTTATCATTTTTATTTGTAAGCAGAAGTTTTAGTCCACAGACTTTAACGTGTGGCTTGAATAGTCTTGTTGCTTTAAGCTCCGAAGTGTGGTACAGGATTGTAGAAATATAAAAAAATATATTCATATATTTTCCCCAACTATATTTAAGTTCCCTGTTAAAAGGGCCAATCTTTAATTTTGTAATTCACAATTTATTCCCATTAATTCCTATAAATTCCCATAAATTCCTGTTAATTCCCATAGAAAGTTTCCACATTTTGCAATCCTAATTAAGACACGGTTTATAAAAAGCAGCAGGTTGGTCATTAACCATCATTCACTGACAGCAGGTTAAACATTAACACGTCTGAGAAAGCAGGCAGATGTTTGAACATCAGGAGAACCCATGACCTGTTCGCAATAAAAACACCTGTGTTATCAGAGGAGCCTTCACAGCTGACTGGAGATCAGCGTGTTGTGAACCTACTGGAATGGGCATGTGCGGTAGACCAGTCTGGAGCAGGACCGGGTGGGTGTAGTGAGCCATGGGGCGGACCACATACAGGTGACGCGGAGGAGAGGTCGCTAGGTTGCAACGCAGGTCGCCGAGGACAACTAAGGTGTTGCCGAGGAGACGCAGAGCATCTCCGACCAGGTTGAGAACGCGCTGATCCTCCTCTCTCTCCTGGATCTGTGGATGAAGACGGGAGGACGCAGCGTTAATGAAACGTTTGAACACTTCTCACTCTTCGCAGTAGTTTAAAGGCTGTCCTGAGGGTGAGTCACCGTATTCTGAGAATTTCACAGCAAATCTCATGGCAAGCTGCAGCCAGAGGTGTCACTGCTTCCATGTAGAGAGAATTAAATCAATGTGTTCGATAAATAGACTAGAAATCACATCATAGGTAAATATTTCACACTTTCTGATAAAGATACATCTGTATAAATAAAACCTTGAGCTGGTTCTGTTATTTTGGTAAAAAACTCATCTGAGGCCGGATCAGATGAGTCCGATCAGCTCTGATTTCCAGTAAAAGGGTGTGTCGGGTGTGGTGAAAGACTCCAGAGAAGACTGCTCTGGAGTCCCTTTAACATTTCTCTGCATGGGAACTGGGATGCACACCATGGAGTGTATTCCCACAAGAGAACATGTGCTGTTGATTGGGACTATTCCCCGATAATGCAGTCCAAACATGATTAGATTTTTAAAGCGAACAAAGTGTTCTGGCAGCACGAGCGTCAGCGAATGTGTTGTCAGGTCATACTTAGGTTGTTCTTCCTTCTTACGTTGTTGTTGTAGTCCGCTGACGTGGCTGCTCCGAGAATCGAGTGCGTCCTCTCTATGAAGGGACGTAACCTCTCCTCCACCCTCCTGACCTCGGAGAGCACCTCCACGAACTCGGCCGGACTCGGGTGACTGAGGACAGACGAAGGATGAGTGAGTGCTACAAAAAAGGTCCTGCTGGTGAACGCTGTGTTGTTCTGTGATGGTTCATACCTATTATGATTACAAAGGTGGTGTAATGGTGTCTGGATCCGCTGCAACCTGACGCTCTGAGTGTTAGACACATTGTGGTGGAAAAATTAAAATAAAGGCAAACAATCTGAACGTTGTTTGTGTGTGAGTTACTCTGAGACGTCAGCTGCTGGGGAGCGAACAGCGTGCAGATCTTTTTGGAAACTTGACAGTAAAATGTTTATTGGGTAAACAGTTTATACACTCCCACAGATGGTTCTTGCTTAAAACAATTACTATGTCGCTCTTAAATTCATCCAAGATTTTTTACGAGTCACATTTCAAGATACATATATTAAATTTGAAGTTTTCCTCTTCCTCGTATATTTCTGTATGTTAGAGTGTAGAAATCTGGACACAGTGAATGATGGGTGGACTCCTCTGATATAGTCGAGCCTCAACAGATATTATTTGAGATGCATGATCACAGATCAAAGCAGATATTCATTCTTAAAACTTGCTTTACACATACTGACCCTGGATATGTTTTGGTGTACATGCTGCTCCTTGTTTTGGTGTTATTTAAGTCACCGTCTGTTCATTTTAAGGAATTCTGAAGTAAGGTAAGACGATGCAGGGCTCGAACTTTGAATGTAACCAGCAGTTATCTTCGTATTTATATCCGTTACTATCTGTACCTACAAGCTACAAGTTGCAGCAGCAGCTACGAGGCAGCTTTATTAATTTTAATACCAGGTATGAATGCAAACACATTGATCTTTGTTGCAGGTCAGATGTAGGGGTGAGTTTGTCCTCTAACTCTTGACTTACTTAGGCCCAGTGTTGGCCGACCCCTCAGTCTGGGTGGAGGTGGAGGATGACGGAGCAGGAGGAGAGCTAGTGTCCATGGGTTGTGATGCTCCGGCTCCTCCTCCGACAAAAGAGGACGATGGTGTTGGAGAGGAGGAGGACTGAGGTACCTCTGGCTGTGACTGGGAGCTGCTGTCGCTGGACACTCCCTACGACACAGAAACACACACTGAGCGCTGTGAATGATACATTATATTACTACAGTCATGAGATTACGATGAGGTTTTAGCTCAAAATACATGTTTTCATTAGACTGAGGAGGTTAAATTGTTTTCCTGACACTCTTTACAAAGTCTTTCTAATACCAGTATTAACATGTTATATTGCAGAATTGAATATGTGTTTGTTGGTACGAAGCAGTTTAAAGAAATTATGTTTTTTTTATTGTTAACCCCTCCCTTCCACGGCTCTACTCTGATACATCGTGTTATTGGTGCAATTTTATTACAGTATGTTAAATTCTATGACAGCCAGCTGTTGATTACTGAAACTCTCCTGGTTTACTATGACAAATCATTCAAATAAACCCATTTATCACTGATGATTCTGGACTTTTTCTTGTCATATTCTGACATTTCTCCAGTTTAAAGTTTGAATTTTGTCCCTTGTAGTAATCCGAATGCTGCTACTTGAATAATAAAATAATGGGACTCAGCTACAATCCACGTCTAATCCACTGACTCCTGTGCAAAGTTACACTACACTTCCTGTCTATATCACCCAAAGCATGACGGGAACTGTAGTGCCAAAACAAAAACATTTGCACATGCTGAATGGAAAGAACAAGAAAAACCGTCAGGCCATACTGTACCTCCAGCCTGTGGATCAGAGAACAAGCGTCTCTGAGCAGATTCTCAGCCAGCTGCAGCCTCATCCTCGGCTCACTCTGCACAGACTGGTCCAAGTTGATCTGCACGTCCACTGAGCCGTTGCTCTACAGATACAAACACGTGTCAGCTGTACAGGAGGAGTGAGACTGAAGCGCTACAATGATGAGGAATAACAAGCCTTTACCCCGGAGCTGGTGCTGACCCTGGCGTTCCTTCCGGCTTCACCGACTCCAGCCATCATCTGCTGGACAGACATCTACAAAGCAAACACTGGCTGTCACAAAGCATAAAACTCCATACAGTATGTAGTGAAGGTGTGGTCCGCATGCCCTACCTGTATCTGCTGAGGGTCCATGATGTTAACGGGCAGGTTGAAGGTTCCCAGCATCACGTAGCTGTTGCCATTGCGATCGTGTGGCGCACCCTGGGCGGAAGTGGAGGCATGGCTGCTGCTGCTGCTTCCACTGTCTACGCCGCCGGTGGAGACACCCGCAGCCCCAGAGCCAGACATGTTGGCCTGAGGTGGGGCACGCTCCACCAGGTGGATCACCTTCCCATCGACATCTGAGGGTGAAACGAACGGACAGACTTCGTTACTGTCTGTGCTGCAAAACATTTACTGATTCTTAAGGGTGACAATAAGCCGCCGTTTTTACACACTAAATAACAGAGTGAATCTTTGACAGGGTACTTGGTATTTTAGTCTTGGTGCTCCAGATCCAGAGATGGTTTTATCAGGACTCCCCCTGATAAAACCACCAGGGCTATACACATAAAATCTAATTTGATTTGATTTGACTGCACTGACCTGACCTCATCACATTACACTGTACAGGCGGTTACTCGGTTTCATTTACTCACTGTACTCGGTCAGCGTCCTGTCATCCTGCAGCACTCTGCCCTGGTAGATGAGCCTCTGCTTGTCCACTGGGATCTCCACTGAAGACGCTATGTGCTCCTTGAACTGCTTCACTGTCAGCTGGGTGGAGACAAAAACACCGTCACACCTGTCATTATCACCTGGCACTATTTAACGTAAGAGCATTACCTCTCCTCTGACTTTGTAGCTCCTGCTCTGAGAGTCCAAAGTCTTCACGGTCACTTCAATCAAACCGCTGGACTCCATAATAATCCACAACGTCTGAAACAATAACAACAGAATAATAAAGAGCTGTGAGGCGGCTGTTGTGCATTAATTATTATCTTTCACATGAGCTGCAGCTGTAAAATAAACTACAGGTCTCTTAGAGCTGTTAAATGAGGCAGCACCTGGTTGCAGACAGCTCCGGAGCCTTGTTGTTGTTATTAGCTAAACCCAGGTACCAGTGTTACGGATTAACGAGCGACCCTGTTAACTGGAGACCTTCAGTCGAATGCGTCTGCTGTTGCCGTAGTTACGGCGGCCGTTGAGAGCAGAAATATACGTTGTTTAGTTTGTTATTTTAAATTAACGTTATAACGTTAAAATAAATAATTAAAAAACACCTACCCGGTTTATCTGGTGTTTTGTTTAACAGCTACGCATTCTCGTCGTGTTCCAACCGACAACTGCCGGCTGACTGATGGGTCACCAGTTAACACGGTCGCCCTTTCAACCGAAACACCCCGGGAGGCTAACGGTACTAACCGACCTAATGGAGATCGTTTATCCACCGTCCAACGGGGAAACCGGACAGAGGTCGTTCCTTTCGATTTAAATACTGCTTAAAGTATACACAACAACCAGGCGTAATCTTTAATAAACTAATAAATAAATAAATAAAAAGAGGGACGCGCGCTCAGGTTGAGCTGGTAGCTAAGCTAACTAGCTTTAATTTTCCCAAATATGCGACGTCAAAGGACCCAAACTGACGTAAAGAAGAGTGTCCGTGTCATGCCTGAGCGCTTTTTTTTTGTTTGTTTGTTTTTTGATAGCTGTCACTCTGTGGCATATAGTTTATTTTAAATAGTGTTAAATATGCTGCAATATTTCTGATTTCATTTCAGCATTTTGTCATATACACAAACATAAAAATAAATTATTATTATTAGTAGTAATAGTAGTAGTATTTATGATTGAGTCATTGTTTGTGTAGTAGTAGGTGCTGTTGTTATAGCAACGCCACTGTGGGAGGCATGCATGGCATTTTATTATCTGTACTTATTATCTTACACACACACACACACACACACATACACACGCACACACACTTTTCTGAGAAGTGTCGTCTGGTCTGACGGACAAGTTCAGACACACAAGTAAAGGTGTGGCAGCAGCAGCAGTCATGAGGTGGAGACATATCTGTGCCATTCAGATGTCACGGGGGAGACCTCCTCTTTTCTCGAGTGGCTTCAGTCAGTGTGTGAGCTGCATATGTTCGTGTTTTGGACGGAGGGAGTTCCGACTCTGAGACTGTAACTGAGAGGAAAAGAAAACCTGACACAGCGACAGGAGCGTCGGCTGGATTTTTTTTTTTAATTTTCTTACCTTTTGCAGATTTAAAAGAAAATATCACTTTATTCACATGTTGCTGAGAAGATTTGCACTAACCCGACCATCTGCCATGAGGAAAGCTTAATAAGGTAACACACACACACACCGGTGTTAATGAGTCCAAACAGCCAGCTGTTGTTTCCTTACACTGTGAGCAAAGGTCTGTCAGGAGTGTGAGTGTCATGAAATGAAGTGATCAAATAGTGTAAAGTTATATAGTGGGAGCACTCAGCACCACTTCCTTATAAGCTCATTGAAAACAAGCTCTGACTGTATTTGTCCATGTAAAATAATTATTTATATAAATTATTAGGGGTATGATTTGTGATATTATAACTATATATTTTTATATTTGTCTGTGTCTGTGTATGTGCAGACAATCACTGTTAATCCAGCTCCAACTGGAGAACATATTATCGTGCTGGTTTGACAGTAAAAACACATTGGACACAAACAGGTGTCTAAGTCTTTTATATAAATTATTAGGAGTGTCAGATCTGTGTCACAACTTAAAAGTGATGTCTGACGTCTACATAGAGAATCTTCCAACTAGAGAGCATGAATCTGATTTATTGTGCCCATTTGACAGCTGAAACACTTACAGTGCGTGCGTGGGTGTGTGTGTTCGTGGTGCTGCATGTGGAAACGTTAATTATGTGCCTCCTAAAGCCGCTAAATGTCCCACATTAAGATGAAGGTAAAATGCTTATGCAGCTTTCTGCGACGAGGCAGCAGCTGTGTCTGATCCTGAATAATCCACACCTATGTTAATGATTTAACGCTTGTGTGTGTGTGCTTGAATTAAGAGGGGTTAAAGGGCGGATCTAAACTTTTTTTATTTGGGAAGTTTGTTCCAAAGTGGGCAGAAACAGTGATGTGGAGGAAGTGTTTGTGTCTATGATCCATTTTTCTTTTCAGTTTTATTGCCTTCAGGCTTCTCTGATCTCGTCTTACGTTTTTGTCCTTTTCGATTCTTCACAGCACTTTCTTTTCCTGCCTTTTCCTTCACTTTTCACACTGCCGCCATGCGTAGATTCAGCTCCGAGGGAAACCTCCTGGATCTTGACTTCCTCCCGTGGAGGAAGGTGGCACTGAAGAACTCGGATAACCAGAAGAACCGTGAATCTGGCACCTACACGCCTCACGCGGATGGAGATGAGCTGGGCGATGGGTCGACTGGTCCCATCATCATCCAGGAGCCCAGAGGGAACCCTGACGCGGTGGGGAAGAATGAGCTGAGCAGGGAGCACAGCATCAGCGTGGAGAACCTGTACGAGAAGGGGAAACTGGACAAGACTCACCTCGGAGTGTGTCTCATCAGTGAAACGTGCAGGGCTTACAGCGACAGCCAGCTGAGCCCGGGAGCAAAGGGCAGCACGGAGAACATCGAGAGAGGCGACACTTCCCCATCCACCAACCCCTTCAACTTCAAATCTCAACACAGGCAGCAGAAATCCAAACTGGCATCTGCTAAACTGAACCTCAGGAGTCTGTTTGGACAGGTGGGACACCAGTTTCAGTCTTCATTGTAGAGCAGTGTATAGGCGGCTTTTTCAACAAGTCTGAACTTGAGGTTGGATGATCCGTATTAAAGGTTTTTAAGTCATTACATGACTGCTGGACATTTTTAAGCCCTCTGTGTGTCAATGAAATGGACTTGCAGAGACTTGAAACCTGTTTGAATCGACTTAAAGGTCATGATGTTCACACATTTTCCAGTGCACACACTGAAATGTGGTGATCTGCAATCGTGTTAGCAAACAGTTACCTATTTCCACATCCAGGAGACAACAGAGCAGAGCAACACTTACATTTATTTGCAGCTGCTGCTGAATCTAGTGCAGAGAGAAAGAGAGAGAGAGTAGGAAAGAGGCTATAAAAAAAAGTTTAATCGAGCTGTGGGCGCCTGCAGAATTGGTGATAATTGTAGATGTGTTCGTCACGACAAGAAACCACAGAGTTGTCTCATGACTCTTTCCGTTATAGAGCAGATCCAGACTGTCAACATTTCCCACAGAGGATGAAATCATACAGCCACTGGGCTCCATGACAACCGTGTGTGATACGGCTGGATTAGCCATTAAGTGTAGTTTGAGTTGGGATTAGTTTTTGTATCACAGCTGCAAACACGAGTTGTTTATGTAACTGGGTAGGGGGGGACGACTATGAATTTTTGTTCACCAAATTTCCACTGTGTTAACTGGTGGGCGTGTTTCCTTGTTTGTAGTTCACAGGGCGTGGAGTAAGAAGCAGGTTTTTCCATAGATGATTGTTAGGTTTAAGGCGCTGAGTTACTGTAGTGTCTCTGTAAAAAAAGAGCAAAGAACTATTGCTGACAACAAAAAATTACAGTAATTTATTCACAAGATGACAAGGATACAGCTCATATAATAGATTTCTAAACGTATTGTAATCCTGCATGTTCACAGGGTCTCTTAGCGTGGAAAGATTTACACTGAAAGCTGCTCTGTTGTGATTTCTGAGCGAACTTTGTATTTTCTGTTTCAGAGTCCTCATTCCTCAAACTCCAACCTGTCCAACACCGAACAAAAAGACAGGTGAGGATCACGTTTATCTTCCGTTGTCAATTAAGAAATCGTAAAATACCAACTGTCAAAACTTTTTAATTGACCATCCTTGGACAAATATTGGACGTCTTGAAACTGAATCTGTTTGAACCCGAGGGCGAGTCGCTTTTGTTTTGAGAACCGCTTGAGATCTGACACAGTATCTCTTGGTGTGATTTTCTTTGGCTGACGCTTGCTCCCCTCTCCCTGTTCTTGACGTGATCCCGGTCCACAGCGTTACAGAGAGGAGGTCTCGTCTGCTCTTCATGCGTCAGTGGAGTCAGGTGGGCCACAATAGGAAGGGTAAATTCAGCCGAGAAGAGCTCGACAAATGGGCAGAGTCCCTGAACTCCCTGCTGGCCAGCCAAAGTGAGTATTACCGAGTATATAAATCATATAATATGTTCAGATAACAATGAATTTTTCAATTCAGTCCTTCATGACACAGTTATCTCGTGACAGTTTCTCTATCGAGGAGGTCCAGACTGTACTCATATCTAACAATTCCCACCATGAGCAAGTACTTGGCGACACTGGCAAGGAAAAACTTTTAAGAGCAGAACCCGGCTCGCGGTTTCAAAAAAGAAGTCTTAGAAGTCTTAATCTGCTCCTAAATGTGGAGATGGTGTCCGCAAACATAACCCAAAAATTCAAATCCAATGACCATAACATTTTACTGAGCGCCTTCATACTCCCCAGAGGATAGACCGTCGATGTACTTTCAGCATCAGAACAGTCTTTCCATTTGCTGCCCCGAGCTTTAGCCTGTTTCTTAGTTTCAGTTTTTAGATCCGTCACATTATTCAGAGGTGTCTCACCACTTATGGTGCTGCAGAGCAATGTTTTGATGAGTCACCCCACTTATAATTTTCACTGTCTTCTACCGGTGAGCACATCTGCGTGTGGAGTTGAGGCAACAACCATCGCAAGGCCGGAAACAATTAGTCGAAGTTGTGACATAAAAGAGTTCAGCGTGCCAAGAAACAAAAATACTAAGCTAATGCAAACCATTCAGACTTTTTTTTTTTTTTTTACGAGGCAGGAAATGTATCAACACACTGCACGGCAATGTGAATTATTTCCTTTATAGCCATGAGAACTGCCTTTTTAACCCGGCGTCAGATGAGAGCTCTTCTGTACTTTTCCTGGACCTGAACTCTACACCCTGACATTTAACGGACTAACCGCTTCTGCCTCGGAGAAATGTTTGTGCAACTAAAAGTCAAATCTGTCTCAAGTTCCCTCTCTGGCTTTTATCTGACCTCGCACACGTTGCTGCAGATCTAGAGCCCCGACGTCACCGGTTACTGTGTGCTGTGCAATAAAGCTAAAAGAGCGGCACTTCCTCTAAAACCCCGCAGCTTCTACGAATAGAACAGACAGTCAACACCAACGCTGTTGTAAATCACTGTCTGTGTGTCTGCAAGTCTCTCCTGCTGGAGGATGTTTGACCAGTCTGACACTAACAAGGATTACAACATCATTATGAAACATGCATGTTCGCACAGGCAGATCTCCTGATTCACTTCTCCGGCAGCGTGTCTTCTCCTGGCGTGTTTTAATCTAATATCTAAAGACGTACTTACATTGTCACCCCATATCAACAAAACCAGGCCAGGCCTTGATGATGAAACCCACAGTGACAGCACTGAGGGGTTGTTTGAATGTCACAGAGATTGCACGTCGGAGCACTAAAGATGGTGACCTTATGATGAGCATGATTGCTTATCGTTTCTGAGAGCGTGCTCTGGTGTTTGTGCTTTTTCATTTGTTTCACAGCGGTATGAAAAAAAGCCCCAACCTGCTGAGACTGTAGCTTGAAATTTTAAAGTGCTAAAATTTAATAGGGGCACTCGTTCAGTCTACAAGTCTCGATGGCACTCAGTTTTCAGATTTAGATTCATTCATTCAAATGTTTGTTTCTATCTCAAACTAATCCCGTACTAAAAGAGACTAGAATTATCAAGAACAGCTGTTCCTTCATGAACACAACACAACTCACTATCAGATTATCTCTGACTGTTCATTGTTCCAGGTATTTGGCAGCAACAACACGAATTCAACTTTATATATAAAAATGACTGTGGAATAAATGTAATTTTCCGTTATCACATTTTTCAGGGCGAGCTCACATCACGTCATCACTGTCCCACTTGCCTGATGAGTCACCCATCGAAACTCTGATATCTGTTTCAGCCAAGACAATATGTTGGCCAATATTTTAGAAGATAATGACAGTGTCTCCATTACAGCAGAGAGAGCATGTTACGGTTCCATATCTCGGCCACATTTAAAAAAAAAGTTTGGTCTATGTTGTCTGACGTGTTGGTTTATTTATACCCGTGGAAACTCTCTCAGACGTCACCCGTGATCTGACAAACATATCCAGTTTAACCAGGTCAGGATCGTGCTCGATTACCAGATCTATGAACATTAATTTATCTTCTTAAGGTCGATTTTTTTACTTTTAAAGGAGATTTTACCAGACAGGAATGGTTCACCAAAGGCAAGTTGCATCGGGGGGGGATGTGTTTTTGTAGTTTGACTCATCCTTGAGGCTAAAAGTCTGGATATTTCAGCGTCTGCTGCTTTTGATTTTGTTCATTATTCGTTCAAATCTGTCTCTTAAAAGTTCCAAAAACTATATGAAAACTCAATACTGTTGTTCTTGCCCAGACAAACAACCAGATGGGACTTTTGGACAGCTGTGGTTTTAAAGTGGATCTCCACGTCCTTGAATGTTAAGTGAATGTTAATGTTCCGTGTCCTGTGATTGTATTTTATCCGCTGTCAACGTCAGTAGGTTGTAATGGAAGACTTGTGAAAAAAAAAGACATACAGTGCTAACTTGTGGCCCGAATGCAAAGAAAAGCCATTAGCAGAACCAGATCCCTCAAGTGATGACGTAACGTGAGCTCGCCCTTCTTTAACTGACGTTATTTCGGTGAGCAGGGGAATGTGTCGTCTCTTCACAGACCATCTGTTTAGTCCTGCTCTCAATGATGCGTCTAATTACGGAGGAAACGCATGAGTAATATTTTTATTGCCTCACATTCTCTTGCAATATTAATCCGCCCCGAATGAGGCATCGAGATAACACTTTATCGATTCCCCCACCGAGCACTATTGATCCGCTCTGAAGCACTCCCCGATAAGAGGGAGCTTCCAGCTGCTCTCAGCTCGTTGGATAAAGTCTGAACAGCTGACGGGTCACCCAGCACAGCAAACCGTGAGAGAGAGAGGTGTGATTTCTGGTGACCTCCTTCCTTTTTATACAGCTGTGGACTTGTTCCCAAAAGTCTTGAATCTTAGGGCATTACCAGAGAGGATGGAGTCATCTTTTTATGGCCTAATTGATTATAACCGAGATGGCATTTTTTTTAATTTTTTTTTTTTAATATATACTTTTTATTAGTTTTTTCTTAGTAACACACACATATGTGCCAATTGGGCACAAAAAACAACAACATAACAAACATAACATGACGAGGGGAGGATTGTGCATTATGCAAGACAGCAGAGTCAAAATAAGCACATCATATATAAAAATATAAGAATGCTGCTCGAATATAGGGGAAAGAAAAATAAATAAATAAATAAAATAAATCTTGATGGAGGGCTTGACCTTTTCTTTGCGGTCTATACTGTATGAAATCAGGTCTTACAGTTAACACATAGCTGAGCCATTTTGACCAGTTCTCTTCAAAAATATCAGTTTGGTTTTTTCGAGATGGCATTTAAAATGTATGCGGCTCACTTTTATATCCCCTGACAGCTTTCTTTTATTTTCACATATCCCATCCCAGTTTTTAAACTAAATGTTTCAATCCCTCCACCAGCACTAAATGTAGTAGCCTTGGCCAAATATTGTGAAATGGTGTCCAGAGGCCTCATAAACCAGATCCAAATATTTTGGTATGTGCGAGTCCACTCAGAGAGCCCTGACAGACAGACAAGGGAGATCGAGGGAGATCAGACTCCTTGATTCACTTCTTATTTTTAAAGATTTTTTTGTCCTCCTCCTGTCCAAACTTATGAATGGCCTGGTTAACTTTTAAAAAACGGGACGCACGGGACAACTCAGCCGTAGCAACTTTGCTCTGTTTACTCAGTTGTCCAGTTTTTTTGAAGTTTAGTCTTTTGAGAAAAGAAAAGAAAACTCTTTACTTGTTCCCTCGTGTATCTAATTTATTCTCAAACCACAAGATAAACATCATTCATGACCAAGACTCACAGAGTGCAACCGTATTTCAAACTCAGGCTGATAATCATGCGGTTATAAATGACTGCTGTTATTTATTTATTTCATTTGTCCACAAGAGCAGAACTCCACCAACATGTGCAACTTAAACCACATGCCTGACTCTATGAGTTCAGATGAACGTCTGTGTTATTGATCCGAGCCTGTATACTGTATATCCTGCAGACAGGAATGGACCGGATGGTTCTGCATCCCAGATGACAATCTAATGGATTCAGACATGCTAATGGCATACACATTATCTTTAATACTCGACTATGGACGATGCTCTTTCTGGTGCAAACAAGCAACAGTTTTGGTAGTCCCATGTCTGCTTTGTTCACTGGGAGTTGTAGTTTTTTTTTCCGTGATTGGTTAATTAATAATAGAAAAGTCCTTGTTTAGTCATCCATGATCAGATGTTTCTTCATTTAGATCTTCAGTTTGCTGATTTAAGGCAAAAGCTGTAGACTTGCTCGTGTTAGAAGAAAAAATCAAACCCTGACACATTTCGAAAGTTTTAATTTGCAGAAAAACTTGATTCTGTTCCTCAAAAACAATAAAACTTAATACCAAATCTCAGAGCGAAACCGTTTAAATAATATTCAGCCGTATTGGTGATGAGAAATCAACTGGATTTTAATGAGCTTTTCTTGAACATTTTAAATGAAAGATATACAACAAATCTTATGTTTTGGAGTAACTTCACCCTCTTCCAAGAGGTCAAAACAATTTCATTTGTCAGGACAACTCACTCTGGCCTGTGCTGCCTGTCGTCAGCATCACCATGATCCTCCAAACGCCCGTCCGACTGGTTTAAACCAACTCGTAAATGTACAGTAATCTGCCATCTATAGAAAAAGCTTCAGTCATTTCCCAAAACAAACAAACTTTCTTGGAAAGAACATTTAATGACATCGCTGTGATTAAGTCCACTATCGATGGACTGTTCATGACAGGAACTTCCTGTGTTACATTCCTAACCATCAGATTATTTAGTTTTTATCTCAGCTGTAGGGAGCTGGTTTGTGTTCTCTGGCCTCAGAGATATATAACATATGTTTTGGTAACCGTGCTGCTGCTGCTGAGCACTAACCTCAGCACTCTGTGTGAGACTTGGCCCCCTTATCAGTGCCATGCTAATTTGTAGTGCTGTCCCGTGCAGCTGACGTGTGTGTGAACTGTGGCATGTTGTCCGTGCGATGTCAGCAGTTTGAAGCACGAAGTGTGTTTGGCTCGAGTGTGTTTTAGCTGGTGCCAGGTCTAAATATTCTCAAAATGGCTAATGCACTATCTTTTATTTTATTTTATTTTTCAACATCATAACATAGCATTATTATTAAAGCATTGTGGTGCTGCAGAGACGACACTGCCTACAAATCATATCACCAGGAAAGTCCCTGTCATATTTCTCTGAGTGGATCTGGGCTAATCTGGACTTGTTTGTAGATCCTCTTATCCAGCGTGCTTCTTTCTGAAGAAGTGAACTTCAGTTCTTTTCTTTTTAAAGATAATTTTTTTGGCCTTTTATGCCTTTATTAATAGGACAGCTGAAGATAGACAATAAGCAGAGAGAGGGGGAGTGACACGCAGTAAATTAGCCGTCCGAGGACTATACCCTCCACACACGGGGCGGCCGCTTAACCCACTACGCTACCGACCGCCCCGTGAACTTCAGTTCTGAAGAAATTTAAGTGAACAATCACAACATGATTAAGTATTGTTCGGCCCTGGTGTTGAACATTTTGTTATGACCTTTTAAAACTTTGCTGTTTTGCCTGAGGGATTGTGTGTGTGTGTGGGTGTGTGGGTGTAACATACGTAATTTGACATTGCATGGTGATGCAAGTCCCTAACATCTTCCTCCTCCTCCTCCTCCTCTCAGCTGGCGTCTCGGTGTTTGGAGCATTCTTGCGCTCTGAGTTCAGCGAGGAGAACCTGCAGTTCTATCTGGCCTGCGAGCAGTACAGGCACTCGTCCAACAACTTCAGTCTGCAGAGGAGGGCGAAGGACATCTGCGTCACCTACATCCAACCAGGTGCCCCACGGGAGGTACACCCCTGCTTTTTCTATTCAATCCAGACGCATGCACGACTACGCAACCGTTCAGGAAACAGTGTAACAAAAAACAAACAAACCCCACAAGTGTCTACACCTTTCTCTTTTCAGCCGTTCAGTTTCCCGACAGTTTGCAGCGTGTGTCATTTTAGAGCTTGCGTGGGCGGTTCGAGCTTAATGTCACAACGCTACAATCAATAGCTGCATTCATGCGGAGCCCTTTTCCACAAATAGAGCAAGAAATGAACCAGGATGCCTCGCGCAAACACCACCGAGAACTTCCTTAAGATTAAAAAACCTCTTTTCAGGCAGAATAACAGTGAGGGCCATCGCTTTTTCCTCCTAATGAGCCCCCATGAAAATAAAAACTAATCAGTTCATGTGGCACCACAGTGCTAATACTTAAAGGCTCATAATCTAATATCTTCTGTTTTAAAGTAATTGTTTTATTATTTCTGAATTCAACGTTTTTCTTTTTTTTTAGGATGAAGCTCTTGTTACACGTGGCGACACTTTAAACCTTCACACACAAAGTTTCCTCCCCGGCACAGCTCTTTCTTTGTTTTGTGATTCACAAGCTTTAAAACATCTTCCTGCTCCCCTGACATTTACTAGTTCTGATATAAAACAGAAAGCTGACCTCTGTCCAGGCTTCGTATATTCTGTGGAAACAGTAAAGTTGAGCAGTAAACCAATAAAAGTGCAACATGTTTATATTTCTCACAGTAAGGCATTGATGAAACTGTGAGGAAACACAGGTATCGTATCAGTGTAGCGTCAGTCGATACGTAACCCATGATGAGGCACCTTTTATATTCATTTATTTAAATTTTTGTGCCTTTTTAAAGGTGCCACAAATGTCCAAATAATATACTCAGGGTTCCCACGGGTGCTTGAATTCCTTGAAAATGCTTGAATTTCAATTCAGTGTTTTCAAGGTTGTGAAAATGCTTGAATTTTTTGTGAAGTGCTTGAAAATGCTTGAAATTTCATATATTCCATATTATTATGCCATACAGTGGCACCGCTGCGGTTCCCATGACCATCATGGCAAACACAACTAGTAGGCTACCCATTAAAGGTGCTGGAAAAATGGAAAAACTGGTGCTTGAAGGTGCTTGAAAAGTGCTTGAATTTGTTCATGAAAAAGGTGTGGGAACCCTGTATACTGCACCTTGTAACTGCATGGGTTGTTCTGGAAGTCCTTCTTCATCATTGGCACAGTCCAGCTATAACTAGAGAGCATGTGACACTTTAAGTGATGCGTTCACGTCTCATTGCTCCTTTATTTAAAGACAGACATTACACGGCCACCGACAGCGAGCACAGCTGCAGCTCTGTGACAGAACCTCAGCCATCGTTCCTAAACAAACAACGCCGCGACCGCCAACTAGATTTCTAAAAAGAAGTTTCAACATGATGAGACAGGTTGGACAGACACAGGGTTCCCACGGGTGCTTGAATTCCTTGAAAATGCTTGAATTTCAAATCAGTGTTTTCAAGGTTGTGAAAATGCTTGAATTTTTTGTGAAGCGCTTGAAAACGCTTGAAATTTGTGTGATGTCTATCTGAATAAACCAAGAGAAAACAAAAATGTTTCCTAAGCGGCTACGCGCTTGATCCGATGCCTTTACATGCAGAACTCAGTTATCATACTCGCTTGGTGTTCTGCAGAGAAATAACAGTAGACTACTATCCACACCTGTTGGTCACTGTTATTGCGCTATGGTAGTTACACAATACACCGCTCACAAGCTGAGAATACAAGCCAATTCACAATTAGTTAAAAATCAAAACAGTCAATCTACCACCATATGAAATAATGCTAATTAGACCCATATTATTATGCCATACAGTGGCACCGCTGCGCTTCCCATGACCATCATGGCAAACACAACTAGTAGGCTACCTATTTAAAGGTGCTGGAAAAATGGAAAAACTGGTGCTTGAAGGTGCTTGAAAAGTGCTTGAATTTGTTCATGAAAAAGGTGTGGGAACCCTGCAGACAGTAATACACTCTGCCTTCTTGTCGTAGGTGAACCTGGACAGCAAGACTCGGGATCTCACCATCGAGCTGCTGCAGGCTCCCTCTCGCACGTCCCTGTCGCACGCACAGAAACGCATCTTCTCGCTCCTGGACACAGACTGTTATCCCCGCTTCCTCCAGTCCTACATCTACCTCTCCTTACTCAGAGAGGCCGACTAAGAAGCCTCGTGTCGGGAACACGCCTGGACTCAGGAGGACAAGGAGGAGGAGGAGGGAGGGACGGTGGCTCGCTGGTTTCCAGGACATCCTAAATATTGCTGACCATAATGTTAAATGTCCTCAAAAGATATGACGTTTGTTTAAAGGAAATGTTGAGACTGCTTTCCCCGCGCTTTTTTTTTTACGTGACCTGTGAAAGTATGCGGCTCCTTGTAATCATTAAACATCTTTCCTGTGAGCGGCACATATACCCATGGTCCAGTGACTCAGCCTGAGTTTCCTCTGCTGACGGGAAGGGAAAAAAAACGAGTCCAACGAGAATGAGCTCTTTGCTAAGAAGGTCATAGTACTGCCTAAACCTGAGCTGAGCGATCCTGACAGGCAAAACAAATTCACGGCAACCGGGAAGTTGGGTCAGCCTCTAAATTCTAAACACCCGCCGTTCACACAAAGACAAACTGTGTATGCATACAATAGCCCCAGAAAACACTTGAGTAATTTAAGTAGGTTGTTTGTAATGAATATGTCGAGTATTTCCTTGAACGTCGGTCCTGTAAAAAATCTGAAACTCCCTCATGTAATTCCAGTGAGGAACCCGAACGAAAGAAACGGACGCGAGTGTTTGAGAGTTTTAAAGAGAGAGAAATAAAATCCTGTTTTTGTATCATGACATGTCCTGTTGATTCTTGTGATGGAGATGTGGAGGCAGAGCTGTGGTTGCTGGGAGACAGATGGAGAGGACGCTCATTTGAACTTTTTACTGTAACAGTTCATTCTGCTGTGGTCCAGACAGAAATGTTTTCTGCAGGAACAATATGTGAGATATTTACCGTATCAGAGGGTTAAGGAAACACGAGATTCTTGGCGACAATACTACAGTCACGTTACATTTCTTATCTGGAAATTTGCCGGATGTGAAACGTACTACAGCCGAGGAATCAGGCAGACAAACTGGATCGACAGGGTTAACGGTAGATTCTACCTCACGTAAAAAGATAATAAAAATAATGATTCGATAGCTCACAGCTATTTTTTTGGGGCACTTGTCAGGATCCAGGTTCATTAATATCTTTAACTTTTTAACTTTAAGACCGCCTTTTTCGTGGCGTTCTCTCTCCTGATTGGATAAAGTGGAAACTGGATGCCACAAAATGTTTTTATGATTACTGACTGAACGTTCTGTGGTGCCTGTCAGAGTTTTTATTAGTATTCATTCATTTTTAAGAGACAGTGACAGCTTGACAGAGAGAGGATGACGTGCAGCAAAGGGCCACAGGCCGCTGGAATGGACTCAGCTTTAGTACATGTGGTGCAAGCTCTACCAGGTGCACCCTAAATCTATTTATTTTAATAAATGAACGTTGCTTACAGCAGTTTAATTTCTATTTTTGGAGTTTGCTCAGTTGTCTTCAAGTCATTCTCTTATAAAAAACTAAAAAAAGACTTGAACGTTGAAAAAGGCTGTTCTGATCCAGTTATCATACTGAATCTATTCATGCCCAATTCAAGATCTCTATAATTCAACAGCTGACAGTGATCGGGGAGATGCCAAAGCCTGGAGAAGGATTTCCATGTATTTATACAACAGCATGGTGAGGACGTGTATCTGCTACACGACATCTGAGCTGAAAGCAGCAGCAGAAACCTCTGGATCGGGGCCAAAAAACATCAGAGAGCCGAGCGAATAAACACAGAAACTTTCCTGTATTCTGCTTTTGTACTTTATTGCTGACAGAAATGCAGTAAAAAAACAACAACACAGTTTGAACTCCTGCTGTGACCCTGATGTAAAAAGTGGCTCAGAGGTTGAAAAAGTTCCTCCAGGCTTGATTGTAAATGTTTTTGTTCATTGTTCTGAAAGCAGCAGAGGGAACAGGGATCAAAATATACTCTGATATGAAAGGTAGCACACCTCCTTCCTTTGAATCACCCTGCGTGTTAATCACAGAATATTCGCTTGTATATAAATTTAAAAGTCACATTTAGTGTGTTTACTCCTCTGTTTGGATGAGACCTAACAAAACGGTTTAGCACCAAAATACCAGTTCTAAAAATAGATGTTGATGAAGAGCAGTTCCTCATACTTTAAGAGTCGACTTTAAGGGTCAGTTTACTCTGCATACAAAGGGAAATATTTCCACACTTCACCATGTAAGAGACTTCATGTGCTTAACTTATCAAACTCTACAACGTCGCTGCTTTATTACAGCTTTAATCTAATGTTTATGAATGGCTGTCGGATGGAGTCAGCTCCATATTTGGCTCCGAGCACCAGTTTGACTCATCTTGGAGACCGACCAAGAAAGACATCACTATAGCCCTTTTAAAGCAGAAACACCGTGAGTGAGCATTTGGCGTCAGCGCTCCTGGACCCCTCCTGAAGGCCACACTGAATCTTTGCACAGTGTAAACAATGTCTAAAAGTTTGCTAGTCATCGCAGGACTTCCTCCTGCATCACCATGGCCTCGTGCTCCTGTATTCCTGCTTCTGCTTCACCCACTGGGCGGTGTAGCAGTTCTCTCCTACTGTCCACGACCAGTCTCCTCTGCTCCTGTCGCTCTCCTTCCCTAACAGCACAGGTCTCCGGTTGATCGCCGCGCTTCCAGCTTGACGCTGTGGACTGTCCGACACCTCCTTGATCTCCTCTTTAGCGCCGAGGGCGTCTTCAGCGTTTGCATCCAGGTGTGTCTCTGCGCCATCTACGGAGGTCTGGCTGCAGATGTTACCCTTCTTGGATGGAGACAGAGGTGGAAGAGAAGGAGGTGGGTGGGACCTGAGTGACGGAGGGCATGACAGTAGACGGTCAGTGGACGGGAGAGGAAGGATGAAGGTAACGGGCAAATGTTGGGTAAGAATTAAGATGAAAATAACCTCATGTGTAGACGTATGTGGCTAAAACTCAACGCAGAAAATGACTCAATACTTCGATCCAATATGAGCACATAAAAATGATTCATAGGTTGGACACTGACCAATCATGGCTCGCTTTTGTGACTCGTATGACGTAACATGTTTATTCAGGAATGTGCTCAGGCGTCATTCAGGTTGGATCTTTTATATTTCTACTGACCATGATCCAATTTTTCCTTTCCGGGCCAAACCCTGCTACCACAGGAGACAAATGAGCTCGTCTGTTTGCGCCTCATGAGTCACCTGCACTTACCCACAACACGCTTCTCTATGGAGATCATGGTCACTGACACGGATCTCCATGGAGCTGTGGGTGTATGAAGTGTTTCAGCCACAAATGTCTGCATGCAGGTTCTTCTTTCACGTCCAAGGAGGGTCTAGTAGTGCAGTGGTGTGAATACCTGCTTTGTGGTGTGTGAATACTGGCCAACCTATGTGTGTCTGTGTGTCGCAGTTCGTTTTTTGACTGATCCCCCGTCGATCCCAGACCTGAGGAGGCACAAGGTGCTAAAAAACATGAGGAAGGAGATTACTGCACTTCAGCGGACTCCAGTTATTCACCCAGGAGACTTTGAATACAGATTTATACATTCATATAAACAGCAACATCTCCTGTCCAAAGAAATGGAAAATACTGGACTTAAAGGAAAAGTTGTTTGGCTATAAACAGGTTGAATATATTTAATTCTGTTTTCAGTATTTGGCGAAGAAAATACAAATCAATAATCTAGTATATATCTACAGACCTGTGGGATTCACCTGCGGTATCCATGTGAGTCTATTAAACTGTTTCTGGAAGTGAACAGTTAATAAATGCATCATAAAATAATGAACAAATGTCTGGACGAAGGCTGGTTTTGCAAGTCGGTTGGTTATTGCAACATAAAATCTGAACATTAAACTTCCTTCTTTCTTCTTCGTGTCTGAGTTTAGATTATTTTGTCACCTAAATAAATCGCAGCAGGTATTTAAGAAGTTCTTCTCCTCCATTAAAGCTCATAAAGATGCTCAGGACTGAAAATCCTGCACACTGTTTATCGTCTGTGTGTAGTTTATTAAAAACTATGATGATCTGAGGACAGACAGGTGTTTACCGTCTACAGGTGATGAACAGTGTGCAGAACTAATCTTAATGTCAAATGATTCATCTTAATCTGGACATGGAGCACAGGAAGGGCCAATAGATATCATAATTTTGACGTAATATTAAAACATGACGCGCAGTCTTAAGTCAGTCGGTGAGCGTCTTTCCAACGTGTTCACTAACCTGCCAAGTTTCTGTCCAGCAGTCCAACGGCTCTGCTGTCCATGTGCCGACTGTACATGCTGCATCTGGCAACTAGACCCTGTTGGCTACCGGAAGCAAGGAGGATGAGAAGAAAACAAAGAGAGCGGGAAATAAAATATATAGAGAGAGAGAGGGGTGGAAGTGCAAGCCAAAGAAAGACAGTGAGAAAAAAAAAAGACATAATTATAAAATATAACAAAACAGAAATGAGGATAAAAACATGGTGCAGCAATAAAATAAAATAAAAAAATCTAATTCATTCAAAATAAAAATAAAAAAAGCCACAAAATGGAAAATAAGACTTTGGATAAAAAGCTGCAGCATCATCTTACACCAACCGGTTTCTCATGTGTGATAAAAAAGACAAATCTCGCACACGCTCAGTTCTGTGTGATAGTTTAATGGGGTCTACAAAAAAGGCAAGCAGATAAGACAGAGCTGTCTGCTCTGCTGGGTGACTACATTTTAAAAAGGCTTAAAGGGAGCCTGTCCGTTCTTTTCCTTGAGTCAAATCATCATTTTAAAAACAGGACTCCCTCCTTTCCAAGACGTCACAGAAACTATCTAATCAAGCTACACGAGACACCACAGCCGTTCCTTTGAAAAAGGGAAGAAGCAACGGTGCCAGTCGGAGGCTGGTCAATGGAAACCCAGCTGAGATCTATTAAGGGAACTATTGAAGGGATTTACGGTGCGATGACGACAAAGGCGAAAAAGAGGATTAATCAAAAGAGGGAGATAAATGGGGTGGAGTGGGTGAACGAAATAAATGAAGGGGAAGAGGAGAGAAAGAGAAAGAGAGAAAGTGTTTAGAAAGCAGAACAAATAAGCAAGGACAAAGTTACGACTGCCTCTTTGTCCCCAACACAGTAAGTGACTAATGACAGGAATGCAGCACTCCTCCGCCGAGCCGAGCGCTCACACTTTAGAGAAATGACAGGAGGCCAAGCAGGCCGTCTAAAAACAACCGTTAACAATGTTCATCAGGCGAAATGAATAAACGTTCAGAGCGCTGGCAGGAAAAATCTTTTCCTCATTCCTCAGATTCTTCCACATCGAACCAACGACGTGTCGGTTTATTGTGAGTATGACCATGCGAGGCATTTATTATACATCGTGGATTTTCTTTTAAATGTAGCTGAAAGTGCTATGAATGATGTAAGCACAGGAACGTCTGGAGTGAGGATCAAAACAAACCGGCAAGATGTTTAAATCAGCCGTTCAGGGAAAGAATCCATTACCTCTCCCCACACACGTCATTCATGTCTTTAAATATATATACGTGGGCCAAATAAAATACATCAGGCCGCTATTAGAAATAGAAACGTGGATTACGACAGGAGAAAAACCATGGGGCGGCTACTTTTTTGGATTTGTGAACTGAAGCATATGGACTTGATAAAACACTGGATTTGAGTTATATCCCTCTGTAGAGGTTACTCGAGCCGTGAGGGTGAGATACTTGGCATCCCTCCACGTGTAGTGGTGAGCAGACAGTCGATAAAGTATTTAAAATATCCCATTCAGCCAGTTTAATATGGGAGTTGGTGAAATCAGCATTTGAAACAATCAGTCACTGCTGCATGAACCTGCTGGCAGCACAACATGTCTGCGTGAAATTCGTCTGGATTTCTGCTGAATTTCTCTGTGGTCGAGTACAAACCGCTGTTTTTTTTTTCTTTCTACTTCTTGCATCCATTCTCAGGCTGCACAGATAATAACATCAAGCTGAAGCCTGAGGCATGTCCTGATAAACCACTTGGAATCGTTTAGAGACGCCAACGTGAAGAGACGCAGGGACAGCTTCTATAAATGGAGATGAATTTTTCAGATGTTCAACGCTGCGAGAAAAACCACAAACTAAATTATTCATCCATAAAATGACGAGGCTCCCACCCGAACGACTAATGCAGATCACACCCATGGAAAATGGGTGTGATCTGCCATGCACGTGGCTCAATGGGGAATTGTACATCAATGATCCCAGGAGGATGAATTTAATTTCCCACGTTACCCTGTGAAATATCTCTATACGTCCTAACAACGTTTTCAATCTGTCCAACACTTTGGTCGAGGATCACAAACCTGTAAAACTAACGAGACTCTCGTCAGATCCAACTGTATTTGTGTTTGATGCTCATTCGTAAATGTTAGCATGCCAATACAAATCACTGCCATACCTACGCACTCGCAGAGCTGCTGGTGTGGCCTTGTAAGGCTACTTCCCAAACAGCCTGGCACCCACGGTAATGTGGTCTACTTGCAGATTGCTAATTTGCAGACTGAGAATCAAGTTTCTTTGCCTCCTCATCTGCGCACACTTCATTAAAGTTATTAAAATCAATAAAATACTTTACAACTGAATACCTGTGCATCGCATTAGGAGATAAATCTCCTGCATCCAAGTGTAACAAAGTAGGCTGTAACACGACAAACTCTCTCTGTATTGTTTCAGGTTTTGCTGCCATCTCGAGGGAATTTCTGTTTGTTGCTGCAGCCTCAGCCTGAGTTACCTGAATGATCCGTATTCTGTTGACTGTTTAGTTTCATTGTCTGTGCATCTGTTGCATGGATCACATTAATTATTTTGTTGTTGTTGTTTTGGCTCGTCTGTCTCTCCGTCCGTGCTCAGTGGAGTGGAGGAGAGACAGACGGTGGAGTCGTTGACGTCAGCTGTGCTCATTGTGTCGCTTCACGAGTAAAAACACCTGTTCGACAGCTGAGACATGACGCTGTGTAACATATAAATAAAAACAAAAAGCATCAAATTCAAAATAAGTCTATATTTATATTTACGTGACTTAATCAGGCCCAATAATCGATCTTTGAGATCAGATTGAGACATCAGCAGTAACGTCAACGATGCACCGGCAGGACTAAACGATCAAAGATTCCCTCTCCTCTCTTGTTTTCATTGAATCTCTGATTATTGTGAACAGTTGTGATGGTATACTGAGTATTTTATACAAGGAGGACAACAATAAATTCCATCTCAAACCTTAAACGTTAAATATTATGGCAATGGGGCGGTCGGTAGCGTAGTGGGTTTAGCCGCCGCCCCGTGTGTGGAGGGTGTAGTCCTCGCTGCAGCTGGCCCCGGTTGGCTAATTCACTGCCCCCTGCTTCCTGTCTATCTTCAGCTGTACTACCATTAAAAGCATATATATATATATATATATATATAGTATATATATATATATATAGGGGGTGTTGCAATAGTTTACTGACAGTAGAAATGGTGGGAGATTGTCTACGATTGCCTACATACTAGGCTGACAGCGTATCTACCCTGGGGTGATGGCACTCGAAACTGCAGGAGCAAAGAGAAGCAGAAAAATGTGGCCGGTGGGCAGAAACACTTTGACGTGTGAAGTATTCTTACCTGGTGCGTCTTGCCCTGCAGCGATCGATATGAGGGGACTGCGGGCTCTGATCCCAGTTGCTCCCCCCAGGGGCAGATGCTGGGGCGGCTCGAGTGGGCGCCCTGCTCGGGGAGGATCCCACGCTGAGGGAGTGGGAGTACTGGGAGGATACCGACCGCTGGGGGGAATACGGAGGAGCAAACGGCCAAGGAAGAGTCCTCTGCTCTTGACGTACCGCTAGACAGAAAATTAAAATAAAATTATAACCTATAACTTGAACTGTTTGTCTTAACTGATAAGAGAAGTAGCCATGTGTTACTTTCAAAGAGAAAATTCATCCTGACAGAATCTTTTTCAGATTGATTGTTGATCCAAGCTGACCGCTGTGTGCTGTTAAATCTTGTGCTTTTGTGATGCGGGGTTATAAAAATGTGATTAACTCTGAACTCTATGAGGTCAAGTGAGTGTTTACCTTCTCTCTCCATTAGAGAGTAGGGTTTGATCTCTCCGTCTGGCTTTCTTAGGGGAACCTTTCTCAACTGGGCCGCTGTGGGAGGGAAGAGGGGGGAGGAGAGAACACAGTTAGAGCAGCCGAGCCAAAAACACGACATGATGGGATTCCTCTCCCTCCTCCTGCAACACAGCCCTACAAAAAGCTACATTTTAAACAGTGTTTCCTCTGTCGGTGCTGTAAAATCGTGTAGGGATGAAGGCTCCAGACAGAAGTCCTGGGATGTTCAGTAGTGCAGCATTTCTCTCAAAACTGGAAACTAAGGCTGGACAGAGAGTTCCTGGCATAATAATCAAAGACTAAACAAACCGTGTGAGTAGTTTAACCAAAGTCTAACATCCAAATTTTGTTTTGATGTAGACCTTCAGCTCAAACATGCAGTTTGAATCATCTTTATCTATTTCGCTGAGTCTGGTTAAAATGATTGGTAGCCTCACTCCGACACCATCCTCACTGTTTGGATCTTCTTACATTTACAACATGTATCAGATGTTCGCTGTTCAACGTGACCCCACTTCTTATCTTTTCTCTTCCACCATCTGCTTTTCTAAGAAAGCTTAACGAAACAAGCCGTACGCTCAACAGGTACAGCACACGCCACATTAAGCTAAAACGGTACAAAATAGCCGAGCAATAAAAGCAATCATCATTCAAATGATAAAACATTATTAGTGTAATCTGCACTTTACAAGCATCTATCGTCATAAATAGATGATTTGGATTAATGTTTAAAATACACCCCTATCTAAATTGTGTGTCAATATTGGACGATCATATAATCCACTGACTGAGACGCACTTAAGCACTATTAATTAACTATTAACTCGCTGCCGAGAGACAAAGTGAAACTTCCCGGTTCAGTTAAACACAATTTCCTACGAGCTGGACTGCGAGTGCAGAGCGCTGTAGACATTTTAGATTACATAGAAAAATGTGGAAACATGATATAAGATGGGAGTAAAAGGAGTAAATATTATAGATACAGACAGTTTACAGCTTACTATGTGCAGAAACTGTAACTTTGGTAAGATATTGAGTCTAACAGCAGCTACTCTTAGAAGATGATCATTTATCTTTGGATATGAAGCATGTTTACTGTTTTTTTTGTTTTTATTTGTTCTGTACACGTGACATCTATTGCACGTTCGTCCGTCCTGGGAGAGGGATCCCTCCTCTGTGGCTCTCACTGGGGTTTCTTCCACCTTTTTTCCCTGTTAAAGTTTTTTGTGGGCAAGTTTTTCCTCACTTGAACCGAGGGTCTAAGGACAGAGGGCGTCACTCCCTGTACAGATTGTAAAGCCCTCAGAGGCAAATGTACTTTGTGACTTTGGGCTAATCAAATAAAATTGATTTGCTTTGATTTGATTTGTTTCATAAGAGACTGTGCTGAGTTACAGACGCGAGTGTTCGAGTCTGGATGTCAGGACTATCTTTAGCATCTGTGACTTTCAAGTAAAACGTGCTAAGGTGCTAAGAGAACACCATGACACCTTTTCTAGACCGTCCTATTTTCTGCTTTAGAAAGAAGATTCAACTCCTTATACTCTATAAAACGTGTGGGTGTGTCTGTCCCTGATGGCAGGTGTTGTACCGCTGCTTTGTATCGGCCTTGTTTTGTAAACCGCGAGCTGCAGACAGAACCTTCTGGACAGATTGCTGACTCCTGTTTTAACCTGGGAACCAGACAGATCTACAGACAGATCTACAGAGCTCATGTTTCATTTGCTCTGGCAGACGTGTCTGACCGCCCTTCCCGTGCTGGATCTGGTCGAGTTAATCACAGCTTTATTTAATACAGGGTAGATTTTTAGGATGATTGACAGAGGAGCGGCACAGGTCCAGATTTGATAAGACACATTTGGCTGCAGGTCTGCCCAAGGGGGAACACATCTGGGTCACAAACCTGGGTTATTGCATTTCCTCTTTAAAGCCTCAAATATTTTGAGAAACATATATTTGGTGTACTGATTAGGAAATTACTGAGCTAAGAGGTTATTTTTTGTGCCATATAGCAACCCAAACCTTCAGCACAGATTACAAAATACAGTGTAGAAGCTGGTGTGGAGGCTACCCATCTTTTTAACAAGGGTCTAATTGTTTACAGTGAACACATTAATGTGGTTTATCGACACATTTAACTGGCTTTTAAATGACATAAACTGACAGACATTTAGAGACACTGGAGGGTCAGGAAACAGCCAGGTGATCTGTGGGGGTTTACTGTGCTCTGCATACAGGCTGTGACTCTCTGTGAATACTGTAAAGCTCTGACACCTGGGACCGACCGGTTCAATATATGACATGACACATAATAAATGACATATATTGTACACCGTAAAGGCAGATACTACAAATACAAGCAATGGGAAAGAGGAACTGAAACTTGGCTGAGGAATTATGAGAGAAGAGAAAGTGAGTGAGATAAAAAAAGAGACGTCATGCATATATATAAAGAATAATATGGACCTAACTATGAGCCGAAAGGAAAAGAGGGGTCAAGATGCTGGGGGTGGGGATGTATGAGAAAAGAAAAGAGATAGAAGAGTCCTTACAAAAAGCCGTACATCCCCTGATCCGTCAGAGGAGTGGAGGCCGAGCCTGGGAGAGTTTGGTGAAACAAAAGATTTTCGGAAACTGAAATAAAAGCAGATCAGCACTCTCGAGTGTCGAGTGCCCTTGTTTGTTTTTTTTAAGACTTACATTTCTCTAATCAGGGAGATTTTTGTGTGTATGTGCAACAAAAAAAAGATGAATTCGTCGTGATGCCAAAAGCAAGAGACCCTTTTAAAAGGCATGCAAAATATGTAACGTAAGAGAATTTGATGCGGCTGAAAAAGGAGATTAAGGACGGCAAGAATGCCGACCGGGCGCAGGTTAATCCGGTGAGGCCGATGGGCGACCACCTGTTCACACCTCATGGCTCGACGTTACCATTACAGAGAGGACGAAAAACAGTCAGATAATCCTTTTTCACAAGAAACAAAAGAGTAATGGGATCAGAGCAGAGGGAAAGTTACCTGATCTGTTGAAGAAGAAGCCCTCAAACACCACAAAGTTATTTACCTGGACACAGTGGAGAGATAAAAACACATTAGTATGACATGTCAGGTTCTGGTGAATTCACCTGCATGTTTTAGGAATGAGGGAGTAAGTATGTAAGTAAGTTTCCTTTGGCTATCCACCAATCACCGAACATAACATCCACCGGGTATGTGCCAATCACTCAGTTGCGTAAAGTCAGTCTTGTTTTGTGGAAACACTGTATGTAATGATTATTTGCTGGATCCCGACCTGAATTCTCATTCATCTAATTTAACTGGAAGAAGGTGACTCCTGACAGTGACGCGACACGATCAGCTGATGGATTTTCCGGAGAAGCTCCTCGACGAGTAACAACAAGGATCAGCGTGTCTGCCCGACAGTTACGCCTTTCGTAAGCACTGGTTGGAGACGACGCTGTAATTTCCTCTGTGAAGTGAAGTTTTCAGTTCTAGTTTGATGTTTTAACAAAAAATTGAATGCTTGATGTTTTTGCGGACGTTTATTTCTGTCGACTGTGCTGGCATTACTTCATATCTCCTCTTTTTTATTATTTATCTTTGTCTAATATCTAATTTAATATCTTGTGTTTCATACACAACAGCAAATAATGAAACACCTTCTTAAAGTTAGAATAAATATGTGTGTCAGACCAAAGAATAAAGTGTTTGTAACCACACAGCCAAATTTGAATAATTAAAAATATCAAGTTTATGAAATCAGGTATCTAAATGAGCAGCGTTCACAGCTCAGCGAGGTTGCTGAATGTGCTGAAGCCACTTGAAATAAAAGTCAGATTAAATACATTTTCTTTAAGTCTCCCGAGGAATATTTTCCCGGAGAAAAAACTAGAAGTTGTTCTAGTGAAGTATGTATAATAGATAGGAGGGAGCCAGGTGTCATCACACATTTATGGCGTGATCGTAGAAAGTACAGACTGTACCTGAGGAACACTTTGTGTCAGGCAGTAATGCTTTGCCAGGAAGGACAGGAATTTGGGCGAGGGCCTGTCGTACGCCATCAGAACTGGCTCCAGATTCTTGTGCTACAGTAGAGAAAGGAAAAGAAAACAAAAACAACAATGAGTCACTGATAAACGGCACAGGTCAATGAACTGTAGGCGGGAGGTGAGGCCTGACATTTAAAAAAAATGTTTAGTATGTGGTCGACTGAGACTGTTTCTCATAGCAAAGGGGATTCGTACCAACATCCTACCTACGAGATAACAGACAAACATCTTCTCGTTTCTTTCTGTGTCTTCTCTGTCACGTAGCTACCGGTTAAAGAGTTCATACTGAAACAGGAAAAAACGTGCTTCATCATTTTTAACCAAACGGGCTTGTTTACTGACTCCAGGGTTCCCACACCTTTTTCATGAACAAATTCAAGCACTTTTCAAGCACCTTCAAGCACCAGTTTTTCCATTTTTCCAGCACCTTTAAATAGGTAGCCTACTAGTTGTGTTTGCCATGATGGTCATGGGAAGCGCAGCGGTGCCACTGTATGGCATAATAATATGGGTCTAATTAGCATTATTTCATATGGTGGTAGATTGACTGTTTTGATTTTTAACTAATTGTGAAATTTCAAGCATTTTCAAGCACTTCACAAAAAATTTAAGCGTTTTCACAACCTTGAAAACACTGAATTGAAATTCAAGCATTTTCAAGGAATTCAAGCACCCGTGGGAACCCTGAGAAGGCTTTTCTTCTGGGGCCGTGTCTGCGTGGGTTCTCTCTGTTAGCAGCTCTTGGTTTGTACCCACAGTCCAGAGGCATGCAAGTTTTTAAAAGGTTATTTGGTGACTCTAAACTGCCCGTAGGTGTGAATGGTTGATTGTCTCTATGTGCACTGTAATGAACTAGCAGGGCGTACCCCGCCTCTCACCCGATGCCAACCGTGATCCGCGACCCAGATAACGACGAGCGGTTATGGGAAATTAATAAATGATGAACAGTTTGTTTGAGGCAGCTCTGGAGGTAGAGCGAGTCGTCCACTAATCAAATGATCAGCTGTTCGATCCCAGGCTCCTCAAGTCCTCAAGTGTCCTTGAGTAAGATACCCAAAGGCACGTGAATGCGTATGAATGATTTGCTCATGCATGGCAGCCAAAACCGCTTTGAGTGGTCAGAGAACTAGAAATTTGCTACCTGAGTACAGTTCTGTGTTGAGGAACAGAGCGAGGAAGAGCTGGTTGGATTAATATATCTATATAAATAATGATCTCAATAATTCCAGTATTAGTCAGGCTATAATTGAGGATCATCAAAAGAAAACATGCATGTTCACAGAGGGGGAACCGGACTCTCGACTCGATCAGGTAAATCAGGTTTGTGCAGTCTTGAAAATATTCCTCTGTGTTTCCATTACAGGATTTGTCCTGACAAGCATTAGGCCTACAGCTTACGTCATGCGTGTTTTGAACTAATAACATCCCCATTGGGCAGAGGCTGAGTTCTAGTCGTCTGCTCCAGAGAGAGGAATGCTTCACCTGCAGCATGAAATCAAACAGCTCCATTCCGTAGCCGTGTCGCTGCAAGTTCTCCGCGATGTAGAAATCCAAAACGCACAGCGGCTCCACCTCTATGTGCACGCCCTGTAAGTCCTAGAGAAAGAAATACACATCAAGCATACCTGTAACATCTGATACGAGAAGGTCACACAGACTTAAAATCAGCGAAGCGTGTGAAATTACTCACAAGCAGAAATAACTTCTTGTAGCCGACCTTGAGAAATCCCACGACCACACCACGTCCTCTGTATGTAGGGGAAAGGAGGGGCAGCGAGTTTGGAGAAGGGTGTAGAGTGAAGTGCAATGAGTAAGACTCTCAACCTAGTTTCCCCATTTGGGTGATTTGAAGTGAGCTGCTGCCATGAGCATTAAACACAGTGTCTCGTGTGTCTCGGCACTACAGTACATGCATTGTGACTACAGTGTGACTCAGTGTGACTGCTGCTGCTGAGCCGAGCAGCTCGGTCAGTCAAACGGAAACTTGTGTTTGTGTTTAATTGGTGAAAGCTGAAGGGAAGGATGTGAGATACATGTACCCGTTGCTCTCTCCGTCCTTCAGCAGGTAGAGCTGATGTCTCTGGGACTGCATCTTGGACGCACTTGTTATAGGCGCTGGGAGATGTTGGGCCTGCGGAGAGTAAACATGAACGCTGTGAAACATGTGTAGAAACAGAACGATCACAAAGAGCACATGAGTAAATCTCAAAACTTCACAAAAAGCTAGTAAGACCACCTTAAGTTAAGACATTTTTTTATATAACCTTTTTTTTCCTCTACGTTTTAAAAGAAGCTACAGTCGATCAGAACAACAGTCGTACGAGAACTTGCTGACTTTGTTTGTGAAAGGACATTTTAAAGAATGAACTGTGCGATATCTGGCAGCTGCAGTGTGAGAGACACAGAAAGAGAGTCTGTGAGAGGCGAGCGTGAATCAGAGAGTCTGTTTTCTACTTTCTGCGACTCGCTGCTGTTGACCGTTGGCCAGGATATCCCCTGTGGTCGTGTGAGGGGGTTGCCCCATGTTTTTTTATTTATTATTATTTATTGACTTTAGTTTCTTGCATCAGAGAATTGTTATGATTAAGATAATACATTCTAATCCAAGTCCTTTAATACTGAATATGTGCTGATACAGACTCTAACTTAAATGCTGAGTAAATATTTACTGCATCTGACCCGTAACACCTACATGAAATCTTATTTTTTATTGGCTACTTGATCCAATTAAATGAAGATTAACGTGAATCGATCAGCTGGAGTTATTAGGACTCTCACAGAGTGGAGATTTTACCTTACGACGATCTTTGTCTCTCTTTGAGTGAGTATAGACACACACACACACACACAAACACTTGGGACAGTTTTAATGTTTTAAATCGGCCTGTCATCAAATTGTGGAGTAATGGAATTAATTAACCTTTCCTCCTGACAGCTGACACGACCTGTCGCTGGTGACATTTGTCTTTTAATTTGTGGCTGCTCTTTGCTAATGAGAAAGAAGCAGGAGAGACGGTGTATAAATATTCATACGGACTACCTGCTGTTATATAATACAATGTAAAAAAAACTGGAATAGTTTAGAGACACTTCATGGGATCCTAAATCCTCTAATATTAGATTAGAGTCAACTTTAGTGCAAAGTAATGTGCATATTTGTATGGATATATAAACAGTGCAGATATACACATATATATGAATATGTACGCAAGATATATAAAGTATGAACAAAGTACACTTTAATATATATAGCTTGTGCATCAGCAGCACAATTGCATGTATGAGTGTAATTATACAGTACGGGTTATTTAAACTATGTACAGTATGAACAGTAATTATACAAGTACAAGTGATATTAAATCGACATTATATACAGAATAAACAGATGGATATGAATACACTACAGGTCAGATATGTACAGTATAGACAGGAACATATAAATATGCTGCAGATATAAATAGTATATCATCTTTAAGGTGAGTCTAACTGCACAAAGCACAAAGCAAATCACAGCCACAGTGTGTGTACATGCCATGCTGGTGCTAAGTGATGAAAAAATATTGGTTTCTATTTGTGTCACTGAGTGTGCATCTATAAAAGTAGTTTACACATAAGTTAAACACGCATGCTTACTTTAAAACAACTTAACAACAACTTAAACTCAGTTTAAAGTATAAACGTGCTGCCTGCAGCCTCAGACTGGAATGAAACTCCAAAATATCTAAATTCTTTCAATGCTTTTAAATGCATACTTAAAAAGACCTGCAGACAGAGTCATGGTGGTGTTGTTGTTGCTTAACTGAAGTCACAGCTTGCTCTTATTTCTCCAGATTGCTGCTACGTGTTGCAATATTGCCTGTCTGTGTGTGTTGTATTAGACAGAGACACACCTTTGCCGAGGCTCTCCCAAGTTCATCGATAACTGTGACTATGTGGGCTTGAAGATCCGGCCTGCAGAGACAAACACATGTTATTATAAATAAACAGATGCTGATGGATGGAGGCGGTGATGGATGCTGCTCCACCCTTTTTTGTTTCTTATATGAAGTACAGCTACATGCAGGACTCTGTAGATGACTCATGGGCGTGAATGCACACACACACACACACACACACACACACACACACACACACTGTTTAATTACATTCCTGTTATTTTTTTTTTTATTCAAATGATGTGACAGAAAAATGCAAATATTTGCACCCCGCTTTAAAATAAAAAAAAATGCTGGGTGCATTTCCTCTGATTTAACCTCAATCTTTAAAAAAACAGGCTAATTAACAGAGAAATTATTATTATTATGAATTAACAGAGTAAATTACACCTGTAAACTTACCTTCCTGCTGATTTACGACCTCCAACAAGGGTCTGGTCCAGAACAGAGACCCTCTCGGAGAACAGCTGGTTGATATCAAAGGGAAACTCCATGATAATGTCAGTAATAAGGTGTCGGACAGGTGAGCTGCACAGGTATTATAATATCACACACACAGCTCAGCCAGGTGCTTAGCTTAGCTTAGCGTAGCTGCTTCACGGCTCAGCCAAAAAGCTCGTTACCGTAAAGAAACAACAGTTATCTCGCTGTTTACAACAACACCTCTTCACATTACATGCACCGTGTGAGAGAGACTGTAAAATAATGCCCCGTGTGAGCTGCAAGAACAGGCACCGTGTATTTACATGGTCACTGCAGCTCCATTGTGTCTCTGTGTTGTGAGGTCACTCCCCGGCAACGCGAGCCGTAATGTCTGTAAGAGACGCGCCGCACATATGTGGTCATAGATAGATGTAGTCAAGTCAACTTTATTATCAACGCTGCTATATGTGCAGGACATACAGAGATTTGTCCCGGTGCAAACAGCAAGAAACATGAAATAAAATATAAGTGAAAGATTTAAAAATAAATAAATAAATAAACAAACAAATAAATAAATAAATAAATAAATAAATAAATAAATAAATAAATAAATAAAAATATATACAAGCTAAAAGAACTCCGTGTGGCAATATGGCACAGTATAAACAGAATTGTCAATATAAATATAAATATAAATATAAATATAAATATAAATATAAATATAAATATAAATATAAATATAAATATAAATATGGACAGAATTTACAGTATGAACAGTGAGGTCTATCAAAAAAGAAATATGTAAACAGTTGGCTGTAGATAGATAGATAGATAGATAGATAGATAGATAGATAGATAGATAGATAGATAGATAGATAGATAGATAGATAGATAGATAGATAGATAGATAGATAGATAGAAGTGCAAAATAAATGCAGTTTAAGTGCAAAGTAATGTGCATATTTGTATGGATATATAAACAGTGCAGATATATACATATATATATAAATAACTACAAATGTACACTACAAAAACTACAGACAATTAAACGTTAGACACTGAATCAAAGTCACTTAGCAGAGGAGGGAAAATGTCCAGGAATTAGTGGACCTCATATAACATTTAACATCGTTAAGTCAAAGAGAAGATAACATTATCAGATAATGTATCTGAATAAGACAGAAATGTAAATATTTGCTATTATTTTTTAGTCCCTAACTTAATTTGTTAAGGAGCGTTTGGTTGTAGCTTTACGGTAAAATGCGTGAAAGAGGTTTAAATTTACAACTTTACTATCTGCAAACAAGCTGCAGCACGACCGGACTACAACTACCAACACTAACAACAACAACAACAACAACAACAACATGATACAGCTGGTCAGTTCGGAATAATTGTATTAACGCAGTTTAAAGATGTCCCAAGAGTATGAAGTGCACACATATTCATTTATTATTAAATGTGTTATATTTATTTACGTTAAATGTATTAGAGTACAGCCTAAAAGCCACAAAATAACTGTAACACTGTAGTATTAACATCACTTTTAATGCAACATGTTATCACAGGTTGCTATGCTGCATTGTATCACAACATACAGGTACTGTGTAAGTAAAGCAGTAACTGTTAGCAGCCGGTGTTACCACATGGTGGTGCTGCAAGCAAATATAATCCAGGGCCTGACAGAGGAAGAGTTATACAACACTGCCTGTTGATTGTTTATTGCATTATCATGTGTTCCAGCAGTTATATAAAACTTGATTTGTATAGCACATTTCATGCAAAACATAACTGCATTTCGTTGCCCTGTACATGTACATGTGTAATGACAATAAAGTTGAATCTAATCTAATAACCTCAACACCTCACCCCATCATAAACAAGCACTAGACAAACTGAAGAAGTTATAAGAAGTTATAACCTCTATACGATGATTTTACGAAGATATTTTTTGGTCTTTTCAAGATTTATTTTTGATAGAGGCCGCTAAAGAGTGCCAGCAATGTGAGGAGAGAGAGAGATGCAGCAAAGTGCCGCAGTTCAGATTCGAACCCTGGGTTAATCATCCCTTAGCTGTGTTTATTTTTCATAAGAATAAAGTAATGATAACGCTCAGATACAGTAGAAGACGTGGCACTAACATAAAGAAGCTAGTAGTACATATGGGTGAAACCTTTTTATCGACTGCTTTTGCACTCGTGGGAGCGATTGCTCGGACCTCAGATAGTTAAAAAAAAGCATAATGAACTAGTGGAGAAATATTTATAGATTTCAGGTAAAAGGGGGGCTGCTTGATCGTTGATGTGAATCACATCCTCTGACCTTCACAGTCAAAAAGATCTCAACACCTGTGGGAGATTTTTCGGAGCAACACGTTGGATTCTCCATCGACATCAACAAAACATCAAATGTGTGAATACATTTCGGAAGAATGCTGTTCAACCCCCCCCCAGTATGAGTTTCACACATCGAAGAATCTATGACGAGAAGCTGCTCTCTGTGGAACAACACTTTACTAACACCCCTTTGTGTTGGTGTTTCCTCTCATTTGTTACCAAACTGTGGTTTTAAAGAGTAACACTGGTAGGTTTAGGAGCAGTAATCTGGCACCACCGGAAGTATCACCTTAACCTTTGCCTGCAAGGTTTTCATATCGTCCGATGCCAAGCCTAAAACAAGAAAATTCAAAATATTAAGAGGACAAAAAAGCAGTAGAGGTAATAAAATAACCTCAATTAGGGGCCCCTGGGGTCGTGCTGCAAAAAAGAGCCCTGAAACACTGCACTAATGGTGTAACAATACAGTTATATTGCACATTATATTAAACAGAAGAAACTCTGCTACACATACATCACCAAACACAACTCCAACGCCAAGCGAATGAATGATCAAATATAAAAATCTGCATAGCGTCATAAACCCACTCACCACATTTTATTGTAAAAGTGTGTTTTTTTTTTATTCATGTTGCGTGCCAGTGACATACATAGTGATGCTGATGCACGTCTGAACAAATGCCACAAGTGTTTCCTTTACTATGAGGTCAAAATTACTCAAACAGACCTTGTGGTTGCAGAGATATACTCATTATGGGGTATGTCATTTTTCTCGCAGAGGCCTAACAAAGAGGCTGGAGCAGTGATGAATCTACATTCTTATATTTTGAAGGCTGTTTAGAGTCAACATTTTGAATTTCAGGTCTGATTTCATCAATACTACTGCGGTTTCAGACTTGGGTTTTGTTTTCAGGGACTAAGTTGCATTAATTGATTTTTTTTTTTGCTTATGTGAGTCCACTGAAACAAGCCCGTAACCGCACTGACATATTATCGACATATAAAACTGTGATACGAAACGTGATAGCAAAGTGTTTGCCTTCCATTATCTTTCATTCTGAGTCATCTCTCTGGATATCTGATCAATTGAAGTCTAATACAATACTCTCATCCTAAACCGTATCCTGAGAGAAACATCCACTTTTACGGTTTGCACGGTCCATTACGCTCACTAGCAATGCAGCTGAAAATCTTATAATTTTTTTGGATTTTTCAAACAAACAGCAGCCTGCTGCTTAAAATTAGGTTACGAGAACAGAATCTGTGGGAGATAAAAACCAATTTGACGTTTTAACAGAGGCTTAAAATTCATATAAATAAGGGTTTGTCACTATGAGCAACAGCTTTCACATTACACATGAGTCACTGGACTCATTATTACACTAATAAATACTGATTAGTGCAGCTTCAACACTTACACAGTGACATTCAGTCTTTCATATTTGGCAACAACAACCAATATTTCAGTTTTATTCTTGTTGGTGCGATCTCAACCACTTCACATCAACGCCAGCAAGACAAAAGTGTACGATGACTGATGTGGATATAGAGATGGTGGAAGCATACAAATACCTTCACCTCAGCAATAAACTCGACTCAGTAGGGGGGTCAAAGTCCTCTCCACTTACTAAGAGACTGAGGTCCTCTGGAGTGTGCAGGACTCTGTTAAAAACCTTCAATGAAACCGTGGTGGCTTCTTCATTTTAATATGCAGTCATCTGTCGGGGTGGGGGAAGTCAAAAAGGTCAGCTCTGTCCTGGGCTGCCCCCTAGACTTCAAACAGGGAAGTGGGGGAGAGGAGCAACGCCATCCACCCCCTGCTGTGGGGACCAGACTGCTCCTCCCACCATATGAGGTAAAGCTGTCACTTTTTAACACCAGCATGACTGCATTACTTAAAAAATATCTTACTTGAGAAAGGTTGATAAGAAATGAGTCAACCTTTTATAAAAGCGGCTGTGACAAGTGCATTTCTATCTTATCTTATCTGAGGAGGAGTAGGTGTAGCATTATTGTAAACAGCAGGGGTTTTAGTAGAAGTATGACTTTTATTTATAGTAGTAGAAGAAGAAGAAGAAGGAGTAAATGTGGAATAATGGTGGGTTTTAAGCAAAAGTTAAATGATTTAATTTTTAGAGTAGTTTTCTTATTAAATCATCCTCAGTATTAAAAATACTAAATCTGTTGAGAAACAGGAACTGCTTCCGTTTTAGTGTGACCTTCTAAATATGGGTCAAACCGCCCATCTATGAATGTGGAAGATGTGTTTGTTTCGCAGTTAACCTAACGACAGGAACAAACACTATGCACACGCAACAGCTCAGCAATTTGCTTTAGAAATGAAATACAGGAAACCACAGGTTTCACAAAGAGTTTTTTTTTTTTCTACCTGGTATCATCCACAACCTGTGACACGCCAATCTACCTTCCCTCCCTCATGAGCCTCGCTGAGTCTCTGCAGGCCCCACCCAGGTACTGGGTCTGGGATTCAGCGTTTGCCTCATTATCATCCAGCCGCTGTTGCAAAACTTGGGAGTTTCCCTTCTTTTCTAAAAATCATCACACCACATTATCACAACTCCATGTGATAACTCGTCCACCACGTGAAAAAATATCCCTGGAAAAGTTTGTTTTGTCATGTGATTGCATGAGGAAAGAGGTTTATTGCCTCAGCTTGGTTCAGATGATGAAAACACATAAACATAAAGCTAAATATATATAGACACACACGTTTGTGTACCTTTGAACTTTGTAACTGTTTTTCATAACTTCTCAGTTTAAATAAGAGGAACTATTATTCATAAATCACATCATATTAGGTATTAAAGTCTAGACAATAATTTTCCGTCATACCTACCTCAACATTTGGAATCATTTCCAAAGAACAAATGAGGAACAAACTGCGAGAAAAAACATTAGTTACTGAGTCACTAGTGGTGAGTTAACTGAGTGAGGAACAGTTGGATCATTGGTAATAAGTACTTCTCTAATAATTCCTAATTGAGGCCTGTTTAGGCTGAAATTATGAATTACTAGAGAACAGACAGGGAGATCCCATACTAATCAACCATTAGATAATATCTGTGAATCGATAACGCCCACCACTTTTCTTATGAGTCAGTCCTGATAAACTCTGAGCCAGCGAGAGCCAGATGATGCATGCCAGCCTCTGCCATCGGGTTGTAAATGGGCGTGTGTGTGTAAAAGCTAGAAAGACTAAATAAGTCACTATGTAAACACAAGTTTGTTTACCATTCACCAGAATACTATGTACTTTGTTACTAAGCAGTCACAGTACTCGATTGTTATCTTAGGATTACTCACTTTTTGTAGCCGCTAAAGTAAACTGGAGCATCGTACTTACTGCTATAAATGTCTTGGTATTATCATTATTATTACTTTAACTTTAAAACTCTATTAATATTATACAACTGCATGCTCAGAGAAAAACTATACAGTCACTATACAGATGATATTTTACCCCAAATCCCCCCTATTGTTTACATTTTGTTCTCTTATACTATATGTTAATCTAAAAAAATTAAAATAAAGTTAATTTCAATAGTAATATCCACAGCAACAATTGACATGAGAATTGTGTAATCTAAATTATTTATTTATTTATTTATTTATTTATTTATTTATTTATTTATTTATCTATTTATCTATCTATTATTTAGTTATCTATCTATCTATTTATTTATTTATTTATTTATTTATTTACTTACTTATTTATTTATACTTTAGTAAGTCATTTGCTGAGACAAGAAGAAGAAAACCAAATTAGTCCATGATGGAACTGTGCTCACAGAAATAAGAAATAATCTATTAAAGAGATTTTAGTACCACTGAAAGTGAAACTGAAACTTTTTTCCAGAATTTTTTTCCAGCTCTGTCGAAACTACCTTTAATGACCCGGATATGACCAGATGCCCAAAACCATTTCAGAGAGAGAGATTTTATTGACCAGTGGTTTTGCTCAGAAGATGAATGAAGAGTTAAAAAATGAAACAAACCAAAAAGGGAAGATGTGGGGTTTCCCCCACAACCCTCCCCAATGTCCTCAAACAACCTCTGATACCTCCACTGAATCACCTACCTTTCCCCTCCATCATCACCCTTTCATGTGGTTACGTTTGAGGAAACTCTTTTCCCCTAAAACGGATGGAAATCTGTAAGTGGGTCAAGCCATTATGACCACCTGGGATACATGTAGGGCAGATTGAAGCTACCTGTATCTGAGGCAAAAAGGAAGGTATGTGTGAACCTCCGCAGGTTAAAGTAAGAAAACAAGTACGATTCACAGTATCACACAGGAAAACCAAGCACCAGGTTCTGTACCGTATCACAGGAAAGTGTCTATGCGCCATATCTTTGTTCTTTAAATGTCCAGAGAACTTATTAGCCCACTCGCAGCTGTGCATTGTTGCATCCTAGTTACTTCAGTTTGAACTGATGTTCCTCTTCAATGATGTTCCTCAACCATCCATTTTCTGACCCTTTTCTAGTAGCAGGGGAAGAAAAGTAGCCCAGATGTCCTCCCGAGGCCTCGCCAAAAGAACAGATGGGATACTATAATCCTTTCAGTGTGTTAGAGTAAGGGTAGAGCTAGAGTAGGGCCATACTACCATCAATCTATGCTCCTGCAATATGTCATCCAGCTCCTTGTTATCGCTCACCTTCTCCAAAGAGGTTCGTTTTACATGTACCATCGGCAAGTTTCTGTCGCCAGAGGTCAACATGCCAAGACCTTTGCCTTTGCCCAACTCCTAGCTGGTAATACAAACGAATGATTATGCCCGTTCTTGGGGTGTGTGGGCTAACATAGTGGTGGTTTATTTTTGGCTAAGCCTGACTGGGCTCCAAAGTTGCAAGTTAAGTTCCAAAATCTGCAAGTTACCCAATCAAGTGTGGCTCCAGAACAGGAAATGGAACCCTAGTGATATAAATATCAAAGTTACCATATATCCATTGTTTCGTTTAGAGATGAGCTGATACCAGGGAAATGCAGATATCTATATATGTCTTTAACTTGTAATGATAAATTTGAGCAGTGGGCCAATCTACCAAAAACCACTTTGTATTCCTCTGCGGCTCCGGGGAGAGTATCATTTCTGTTTCTTTGTGTGAATTGAGATCTTGTGGTAGATACGGAAACAGAAAAAAGTGAAGAGCAGGGTGATGTACCGAGACATGAAGGGAGTTTTCTGAAGACTTCACTTTCAATCCCAATGCAAAAAGGGAGATATACATAAAAGTGGGCTGCAGACCATATAGGGGTAGTTTCTTGGAAAAGAAATCTCTTCCTTTCTTATTATAGTCAGGTATACTCCCCTCCTACTCCTACATCAGTGGAAAGGCAAGTTTAGTCATTCTCACTAAATGAGATGTCAAGTAGCACATTACAAACATTATAAAAGTGTTTGTGGTCAATGTTTTCTTTCCCCCCCTTTCATTTATTTGTAAAATCTGTGTCAGCGTCCAACCCCAGCTAACACACACACTGGTGTTTGATGCCTGGACCTGTTACAGTAACATGCATGTATGTATGAACATGTAGCCTATAGTATAAGTGTTTTTCAAATTCTCGTTCCCCTGTGTTGAATGTCATTGGTGTCCCAAACCACTGCTGTAAATAATGTAAAATACATTTCTAGGGTGTTTTTATACATAGACGCCGCATTGAGCGCTGAATCATATGTCGACGTCGCCGCCATATTGGATAAGGCAGATCTGTCCGTAAACTAATACAAGGAAATGGACTGAACTTCATAAAGCGCCTTTCTACAAAGTTCTTTAAGTTAAGTTATACACCCATTCACACACACACTAATATATCTGGGAAACAAACAGGCACCAAAAACAACGTATGTAACTTTTAAAGTGATGATTATAAATGTTTACTCCTTATGTAAGCACCAAACCAACGTATGTATTTTTCTAATGCTGAGTGTTTACAGCTACTAATGTGTGTAACACTGTTACTGTGATGATAAATATGTGTGTGTGTGTGTGTGTGTGTGTGTGTGTGTGTGTGTGTGTGTGTGTGTGTGTGTGTGTGTGTGTGTGTATACTATATGTATGTAAATATGTTCACATGTAATGTACACGTTAGTGCTCTTTATTCAGAAACCCTCATGTCACATCTACATTTCAGGATCTGGTTATTATAGACACTGATTAAATGTTTTGTCACATTTAGCTAAAAACAATGTTTAAAAAACTGGTTTGAATTTTTGAGAGTCACTTTTTTGCACATTTAGAACAATATTTGTGAACTTAGAGATATTTTAAATATTTAAATCCAAATGTTAAATGTAAAATCTAAATGCTAAATCTAAATCTAAATGTTAAATCTAAATATAAATCTAAATGTTAAAGCTAAATGTTAAAGCTAAAAGTTAAATATAATTCTAAATCTAAATGTTAAAGCTAAATGTTAAATATAAATCTAAATCTAAATGTTAAAGCTAAATGTTAAATATAAATCTAAATGTTAAATCTAAATCTAAATATAAATCTAAATGTTGAAGCTAAATGTTTCCGGTGAAACTAAATATTTAGCTAAAATGCAAATTCAAATGCCGGTAACCGGAAGTGCCAAAATAAAAGCTTGAGGAAGTCAGAGCGTGTTTATACTGGCAAATAACGAATAAAACCCATCTTATCCGGGGAAATGGACTCTTGGACTTGGATTATCGTGATAATAACTGATAAAATGTTGCTGTTGTTTTCAGAGAGAGACGCTTTACAAACAGCACCCCATAAGCTAATGCCACCAGTGAATGAATGCATACAGATGTGTCTGAAAGTACAGACCATTTACTGTAAAACAGAATAATTATGCATTTATCTAACTTGAATTGTTCTCATTTAATTTCATTATATTACAGCAGCGTGATTGACGTGCTCAACGCAGCTTTTTAGTGGAGTTTTTCTCAATAATGGCAGCAGCTTACCGCGTTTCCATGGTGAATCTGGTGGTAAAACTTTCACAGTGTTGTTTGTTTTGCGCCTGCGAACTGATCTGTATCTGACACTCTAACTTTGAGTATCTTGCTTACACACCCCCCTTCTGCACTGTATCTCATAGAAGATCTTGTAAGTGGGTAGCAGCAAACACGTCACAGCTCTTTCTCTGTGATAAGGAATTTCAGCTAAATTAATACCGCAGCGTGTTTCCAAAATGATGCCCCCTTTATATTTAGGTATTTAGGCCACATATATCTGCAGCTGTGATAGCAGAAACAAATGTCAAGTGTTATATAGGTCCTATAGTGGGATTAATCTCTGCTCTGAGGCACTCTCTGTGCTGTTTCAGGTCACCTGTACAGTGCATAAAGCAGACTGTTCGATACTTGTTGTGGAGAAATTCCTGGAGTCAAAGGTCAATGTTGAGGTCAGGAAGGAAGAAAGTGTTCAGGAGCCCCTGATGACTTATGCTGTATTATTTATTGACGCTTGATCAAGGAGAATTAGAGACACTCTCAAAGTTCATCAGAAGTGCCTGAGTCGGTCTCACATTCTGCCCAACTCATCCTGGTGGATCGACTTTAAACCCCAAGATAACAGCACAAATACTACACACCCAGAATTAGATAAAGAGAATGTCTTTACCCATGGAGGTGTTACTGTCAGCATGTTCTAGTCTGGAGACACAGATGTCTGTTTACGCAGATTGAAACGTCAACAGCAAGCTATCTATTATGTCTAAGAAGGCAGCAATAGGTCTCCAGTAGGCCACCACAGTGTTGAGATAGACTGGCACCTACTGTTCCCAATCAAAGCCAAACAATTAATACTGCCGAGGACCTCAAGGCCCACACGTGACCTCGTGTAACCTAAGGATAGAATATTCCATAACAATACTAACCAGTATTACAACGCTAGGATAGCTACAAAGATCCACACCAGCACTGACCGTAAACACTGGTTTTAACCAGACATATTTTGAATACCGGAACCTCCTTATTTGGTACACTAACAGCGATGTCATTCACACCACCTTAAATTGACATTCCACAGAAAATAAATTGCATGACAGACTCGCCCTCTCTATGTCACTGAGTTACCGCATGTAGTCATGTGGCTGATATGAGCCACACAGCCTCCTTAGTTTGACACCTGCTGCAATTTTGCACAACTTTAATGTCATAAACTGTTGAAATACGCAAAATAAAACTGCAAGTCATCTACGATTAAATCACCAATTTTCTTCCACGTTAATTCGTCCGGGACAGTTTGGTTTTCAGCCTCGATTCAGGATAGAAAAAAAGTGTCTTTCTGTGAAATATGGTGGCAGACATGCATGCGGCCCGGGGAGCTGCTAATTAGATTTTGGTGTTAATCTAGATCTGGGACTTCTGCCATCATCATTTGTTATCCACAGGACACAAACGAAGAAAAAAAAAAAGATACAGACTTAATTGCGAATGTGTGTTTGCAGGAAAATAAGTCAAGAACTGCAAACTGAGGTGACAGTGTAGGACTAAGTGTTGGTTTTGTTTTCTCTACAACAGATAGTTGGCTACTGTGGTTTAACAGTTTTCTTCATATATTACTGTTACATTATCTACATGACCTGTTTTTTATTTGTTTACTATGGCAGCAAGTGTAGGTGGATGTTCCAGGTGAGGGGGGGGGGGGGGGGGGGGGGGGGGGCAAGAAAGGCCAGACATTTTCAAATACATTCATCGTTTTTAATCTGCAGTTATCTTAATCTTGACTGAACTTTTTTATCTAAGTTGCTTTGATGGACAGCAAACTGACTGGTATTGATCTTGAGTCAATCCTTGACTAACTCTCCCACGCATACCCTTATCTGTAAATATATGTGGGATATCAGCACTCATTCTTACTCATCGCACTTGTCAACTACTGCAAGTTGCTTTGCGATGTTGCCATAGATATGGTGTAACATGAATTGTTTCTGAAAAATCATTTTGTTTCAGGTAATAAGTCTGACCAAGTTTTTGGTCTTTGGATTAGATTATAAACTTTTATTAAGTAAAGTATAGTAAAACTATAAAAAACATGCTTCATCAGTTTGTTTTTCTATTTTCCCCAGTGACCTTAATCCCAGGCAATATATCCAATATACAGATGATTAGTATAATAAGCCTGACCCAGTTTTTGGTCTTTAGATGTAAAACTTAAATTTTAATTTGATGTAACTATTAAAAACATGCTTTATCAGTTTGTATTTTCACCAGCCACCCTGATGCCAGCCAATACATTCAATACATGCAATTATTACAAATTATCTTTAATTGTTGCCCTGGTTACGTAAAGGGGTGTAAACAGGTTCATCAGAAAAAAAACGCAAGAAAAAACCCAGATAAAAAATGAAGAATTAAGAATATTTTCGTGCTTTACCTTGCTGTCAGAAAGCCTTTTTCTATTTCACTGTAGAACTTCCTACTGCTCTGCAGAGCGTATCACGCCACACACAGATCAGCTGTCTAAGAAAGTTATAAGATTAAACTAAAATGAAACTTTCTAAAAAATTGGATGATGTGTTTTTTTAGATACGTCAACTGACTGTACATCTGATCCAAACCACTGATCTGCTGCTAAGACTGTACACACCAACATTAGGCCTGTGTGTATATATATATATATATATATATATATATATATATATATATATATATATATATATATATATATATATATAGATCTAAAGCACAAGAACACCTACTCGATGTGAGAAAAATTATTTTGTCAGCTATAAGAATGATTTAGGCTCAGTAATCAAATTGGGTCACCTATCACATGTAGTTTGTGAGTTTTAATATAAAATTCATATTGAGTTTAATGGACTAAATCATTGCTATTTTCCACAATTGCCTTGGTGTCTGAATAGAAATAATACACAAAATTATTAAAGCTGTTTATGCAGAATTTTAAGGTCTTACAATCTAATTTTACGCAAAAGGGAAGTGACACAGTGCAACAACAATGACATATCAGTTGTAGGTCATTTTCACATTAGACATTGGCAAATAGTGCAATATATATATATAATACACTAAATAGCGTCACAAGTCTTTGTCACTTGCAAACCTCCCTCACAAGTGACATCAATGGAGTTTCCCTTAGGAGGACTTAAAAAGGGCTGCTCACTGAGTTTTAGTCACAAACAGACCAGAGCAAGAAAGCTTCAATAAGACAGCTAAGAGCTCATTTGAAGTGACAAAAGAAGAAACTCACTCAATACAATGGAAGGTGAATGCAAGGTACAGCTGGACGCCGCTGTGGACGGGAAACAAACAATGCAGAGATTTAGTTCAAAGCTAACCACGGCTCTGCTGACGTTCACGCTCTGCCTCGCTGCTGTTCTTGCTGCTGCTGCCATCATTGGCTCCACCAGGCAAGCCAAGGTGGAGACACAAGAGGAAGACAATTCTGGTAAGGACTTTTACATCTCACATGTTCAATATTGTAGGATGATGCCTTTGCAGTATCTAATAATTAGCTGATCTTATTTTGATATTAAATGCACCAGAAAGGTGCACAGTGAAAAGTGGTATACCCTATTTCATGAAACTCTGTCTTCTCCTCTTTGCAGATGTTCATCGCACATTGAGGCAGATTTCAAACAGCAAAAAAGCAGCCATTCATTTACAAGGTAAGAACAAGCATTACATTTATCATTGAAGACTGTGTGGGGCTGTTTGATACGTACAGGTTTTAGTTCGTCTTGAGAAAGTTTGTGTTCTTCAGAACTTTTTGTAGCTTGTTGAGGGTATCGATTGGTTCTTGCAAAAATATGAGGGATTGTTTAGGAAGTTTAAGACAATGCTAGTCCTTTAGGTGGGTATTTGATGCAGATCAGATCAACAGCTCCAGAATCAAGAAATGAATCTTCACTGTCCGTCTTGAAGGAAATTGTGATCATCTCCATCTCATCGCCATCTCTTCTGCAGGAGTATACAACCCTGAACTGACCACATCAGTGGAATGGAAGAACCAGGTGGACCAGTCCTACTCCCAAGGCGGGCTGAAACTCGTCAACAACGAAATTGTGATTCCTAGTGATGGTCTCTATTTCATCTACAGCCAAGCGTCTTTCAGTGTTAACTGCAGCAGTACTGACGGTTCAGATCCTATGGTGCACCTGAGCCACACCGTGAAGCGTTCGTCCAACACGTACGGCCATAAGAACACCAACGTGACCATCCTGCACTCTGTCCGCACTGCCTGTCAAAAGACAGCCAGCAACAATCCGGATGAGGACGGGAATTGGTTCTCAACCATATACATGGGAGCTGTGTTCAGCCTGAACGCGGGGGATAAACTGAAGACGGTGATGGAGGAGAGCATGCTGAAAAACCTGGAGGATGATTCCGGGAAAACTTTTTTTGGTGTGTTTGCATTGTAAGGACAGACGACTGAGGCTGACAGGTGATGATATGCTCATGCTATGACACACTGAAACTCACTCACACTGTTGAATGTAAGATGCACAAATGCCACTTTCGTTTGTATTTATTTCGTCACCACAAGCTGACGGAAATGGATTTTGGAGAATGTATTTGTTCCGCATATTATCATATTTATTGAAGTATTTATTGAATTTTTTATTTTTTTATTTATGTGTGTGTTACGTGTTTTTTAATGAATGCCCTAAACGTATTTATGCTGGATTTTTTATACATAATTTATAAAAATTATTTATTGAACCTGATTAGAATTTTGTATTTTTGACATTTGCAAATAATGTTATGATGCCTGTGCTGTTGTAAAAATGTTTAAATAAAAAAATTAAAAAATATATTTTTGAAAGAAAATGTCTGCGAGAGCCGTGTTCCTGTGTTCATCGAATTAGAGCAAAAATAAATAATAATGTTGCAACTAAATGATGCAACAAAACTTCAACAGCTGTCTGTAAATAAATGTGGCATATCAAGACTTATTCTTACTCATCGCACTTGTCAACTACTGCGAGTTGCTCTGTGATGTTGCCATAGACATGGTGTAAAATGAATTGCTTCTGAAAATCATTTTGTTTCAGGTAATAAGCCTGACCCAGTTTTTGGTCTTTAGATTATTTTGTGACCATTGGAAGTAATCAATCAGATCGAGTGGCTATGACATGTGGGGTTCCTCAGGGGTCAGTTCTTGGACCCCTTTTGTTCAGCCTATATATGTTGCCTTTGGGTCAAATTCTGCAGAATTCTAATGTCAACTATCATAGTTATGCAGATGACACACAGATATATCTTGCGCTGTCCCCAGATGACTGCAGTCCTTTAGAGTCATTGTGTAACTGTCTGGAACAAGTCAAAAATTGGATGAACCAAAATTTTCTTCAATTAAATCAAGAAAAAACTGAGGTGATTGTTTTTGGAAATAAAGAGGAGAGGGTTGCTGTCAGTAAACACCTTGAGTTACTAAAGACCAAGTCCGAAACCTTGGCGTGTTGATAGACTCAGATCTGACCTTCAACAGTCACATAAAATCAGTCACCAAAACAGCCTTCTACCAACTTAAGAACATATCCAGAGTTAAGGGCTTTATGTCCCAAACAGATCAGGAGAAGCTGATCCATGCCTTCATCTCCACACAGCCACAGAATAGATTTTAAAGTTCTGCTACTAGTTTCCAAATCACTGAATGGTTTAGGCCCACAATACATAAACGACATGTTAGTAGAATATAGAGCCAGTAGGGCTCTGAGATCTACTGACTCAGGTCAGATAGTGGAGCACAGAGTTCAAACCAGACACGGTGAAGCAGCATTTAGCAGTTATGCTGCTCACAACTGGAACAAACTACCAGCAGGACTGAAATCAGCCCCAACTCTGAGCACTTTTAAATCCAGGTTAAAAACTTTTCTCTTTTCACGTGCTTATGGCTGAGCTCTTTTAAAGAATTTTTAATCATAATTCAGTGATTTGTTTAATTCCGTACAAATTTGCTGTTTTAATTGACATTCTGATGTTTTTAATAAAATTTTCTTCTCTTTTTAATTTTTTTATTTTTATTGCTATTGCTTGTCTTAATGTCAAATGTTTTTCCTTGCCTCTGTAAAGCACTTTGAATTGCCTTGTGTACAAATAAACTTGCCTTGCCTAGATTAGATTATAATTTTTTATTCAGTAAAGTATAGTAAAACTATAAAAAAACATGCTTCATCAGTTTGTTTTTCTATTTTCCCCAGTGACCTTGATCCCAGGTAATACATTCAATATGTACGCATGATTAGTATAAATTATCTTTAATTGTTGCCCTGGTTACCTAAAGAGTTTTGAAGTGGGGTTGTATAAGACATTTGTCTATATTCAGTGTGTTACCTGCAGTAGCAACCTCAGTAGCAGACGGAGATTTTGGCACAGAAGCATGACTGAGTGAAAAGTAGAGCTGTCGTGGTAAACCTTATTTCATGAAACTCTGTCTTTTCTTCTTTCGAGACATTCATCGCACATTGAGGCAGATTGCAAATATAAGAGCGGTCATTCACTTAGGAGGCAAGAACAAGCATTATATTTATCATTGAAGAAATAAAAAAGAAAAGAAAAGAAGATAGATTGCAGACAAAGATGTAGACTAGTCAAGATCTCTTGTTCTGAAGCCACGGATCCACAAACAGTTCATTTATGTTTATTCTGTGTCTTCTTGAGGACGCTCTTGGGATTTTTTGAGGAGGTTTTAGTTCATCCTGAGAAAGTTTGTTTCCTTCAGAACATTTTATAGCTTGTTGAGGGTATCAATTGGTTCTTGCAGAAACTAAGGGGTTTTATTTTTTAGGAGGTTTTAGGGCCCATTAGGACAATTCTAGTCCCTTAGGTGGGTACCTGGATACTTGATGCAGAACAACAGCTCAAGAATCAAGAAATGAATCTTCAGTGTCCTTCTTGGCAGCATGAATAAGGGATGATCTGAGCCAGCCCTAACTATAAGCTGTATCAAAAAGGAGTCTTAAGTCTACTCTTAAAGGTGTTGACCGTGTCTGCCTAGCGAACCCAGAATGGTAGCTCCACAGAGGAGGAGCTTGATAGCTAAAGGCTCCGGCTCCCAATCTACTTTTGAAAACTATAGGAACCACAAAGAAACCCAGCATCTCCATCTCCATCTCATCGCCATCTCTTTTTGCTCTTCTACAGGAGTTACAACCCTGAACTGACCACATCAGTGGAATGGAAGAACCAGGTGGACCAGTTTTACTCTCGAGACGGGCTGAAACTTGTCAACAACAAAAATTGTGATTCCTCGTGATGGTCTCTATTTCATCTACAGCCAAGCGTCTTTCAGTGTTAGCTGCAGCAGTACTGAGGGTTCAGATCCTATGGTGCACCTGAGCCACACTGTAAAGCATTTGTCCGACACGTACGGCCATAAGAACACCAACGAGACCATCCTGCACTCTATCCGGGAATTGGTTCTCAACCATATACATGGGAGCAGCAAACTGAAGACGGAGATGAGGGAGTGCATGCTGAAAAACCTGTCTGCTTCTCCAGTTTGCAGAAGCAGACAAAGATGCACTGCTGTGAACAGGTTCACCAGAAAACACTTTTCACAGAAAGCCTTTTTCTTTGGCACTCACTGTAGAACTTCCTACTGCTCTGCAGAGCGTATCACGCCGCAGATCAGCTGTTTGGGAAAATTACAAGATTTAACTGAAATGAAACTTTCTAAAAAAATTTCATGGTGTGTACTGGTGTGTGTTTTTTTCTCTATGTGTCAACTGTACCTCTGACCCTGCTGCTAATATTGTACACACCCACACACTATTTTACAGAAAAGGGAAGTGACACAACAATGACATTTCTATGAAAAGCATCCAAACAAATTCAAACATGTTTCGAAATCGAACTGAATTTAGTAGCTGAATAAATAAACGAATAACAGACATTATAAACATGAAAGTTCAATATATTTTATATGAAAAACTAAAAAAAAAGTTTTCACTTTTCATATTCAATATGAGAATCTCAGGAAAAACCTCGAAACTTAACCTGACAGCAGAGTAACATTTAGATTTAGGTTTGAATTTAACATTTAGATTTATATTTAACATTTTTATTTATATTTAACATTTAGATTTATATTTAACATTTAGATTTAGATTTAGCATTTAGATTTAGCATTTAGATTTTACATTTAACATTTAGAGTTATATGTAACATTTATATTTATATTTAACATTTAAAATTATATTTAACATTTAGATTTAGATTTAGCATTTAGATTTTACATTTAACATTTGGATTTAAATATTTAAAATATCTCTAAGTTCACAAATATTGTTCTAAATGTGCAAAAAAGTGACTCTCAAAAATTCAAACCAGTTTTTTAAACATTGTTTTTAGCTAAATGTGACAAAATGTTGCTGTTATTTTCAGAGCGAGACGCTTTACAAACGGCACCTCATATACATTGACCTGCAGTCCATTAATCAGTCGTTAGTAGACTTCATACTTGACTTGTTACGTGACTTGTTACCCCCCACTTTCACCCAGTTTCCATATATTTGGCCCACATAAAGATGACAGGTACACCACAACGTACGCAATCACTAAACATTTGATGTTGTAATATTGGCTAAAAGGTTTGTTTCAAGTGCCGGACTTGGTGTGTTTTGTGGTATGGAGCTGTATGACAGTGTGTCCGAGAGCATGTGTCATGATGTATCTCTCCATATATGGTTGAAGTAACCATACTGTAGGTTGTTGCAAAAGTGGTTTCTACACAGGTGTTGGTGTGTAGTGGTACTGGGAGAACACAGTCATACAGATATGTGTGTGTGTGTGTGTGTGTGTGGGGGTGTGTGTATCCATGGTTGGTCCTCTTTCTATCATCTCCGCTCGCTCATGAGTGACATCACTGGAGTTTCCCTCTAGGAGGAAACTATTTAAAAAGCGCCGCTCACTAGATGTCAGTTATACAGACAGACAGACCAGAGTGAAAGAGCTTCAATAAGACAGCTAAGAGCTCATTTGAAGTGACGAAAGAAGAAACTCACTCAATACAATGGAAGGTGAATGCAAGGTACAGCTGGACGCCACTGTGGACACAGAAGCCGGGAAACAAACGACGCAGAGATTCAGCTCAAAGCTAATCACAGCTCTGCTGACGTTCACGCTCTGCCTCGCTGCTGTTCTTGCTGCTGCTGCCATCATTGGCTCCACCAGGCAAGCCAAGGTGGAGACACAAGAGGAAGACAATTCTGGTAAGGACTTTTACATCTCACATGTTCAATATTGTATGATGATGCCTTTGCAGTATCTAATAAATTGGCTGATCTTATTCTGATAAAATGACAAAGTGAAAAGTAGAGCTGTCGTGGTATACCCTATTTCATGAATCTTCTCTTCTTTGCAGATGTTCATCGCACATTGAGGCAGATTTCAAACACAAGAGCGGCCATTCACTTGGGAGGTAAGAACTTCGTCTTGAGAAAGTTTGTGTTCTTCAGAACATTTTATAGCTTGTGGAGGGTATCGATTGGTTCTTACAGAAATTTGAGGGATTGTTTTAGGGCCCATTAAGGCAATGCTAGTCCTTTAGGTGGGTACCTGGATATTTGATGCAGATCAGATCAACAGCTCAAGAATCAAGAAATGAATCTTCACTGTCCGTCTTGAAAGAAATTGTGATCATCTCCATCTCATCGCCATCTCTTTTTGCTCTTCTGCAGGAGTATACAACCCTGAACTGACCACATCAGTGGAATGGGAGAACCAGGTGGACCAGTCCTACTCCCAAGGCGGGCTGAAACTCGTCAACAACGAAATTGTGATTCCCCGTGATGGTCTCTATTTCATCTACAGCCAAGCGTCTTTCAGCGTTAGCTGCAGCAGTAGCGACGACGATTCAGATCCAATGGTGCACCTGAGCCACACCGTGAAGCGTTCGTCCAACACGTACGGCCATAAGAACACCTACGAGACCATCCTGCACTCTGTCCGCACTGCCTGTCAAAAGACAGCCAGCAACAATCCGGATGAGGACGGGAATTGGTTCTCAACCATATACATGGGAGCTGTGTTCAGCCTGAACGCGGGGGACAAACTGAAGACGGTGATGGAGGAGAGCATGCTGAAAAACCTGGAGGATGATTCCGGGAAAACTTTCTTTGGCGTGTTTGCATTGTAAGGACAGATGACTGTTGAATGTAAGATGCACAAATGACCAAACTTTGCTAAGTATGATAGCACAAAAAATGAGTTATGTTAACTGCAGCAGACATGAATGATTGTTCATTGCTCAGTAATGTATAGATATAAGTATGTCTATGGCTCTATAATGTTACGTACTATGTACTACAGAGTGTCAGTACCTTTTGTTGTACTGCGATGCTCCATCTCTACTGTGTTTGATATTTGTACCAATGTGCTATTACCGCTGTGTATTTATTTTGTCACTACAAGCTGACAGAAATGATTTTTGGAGAATGTATTTGTTATATTATCATATTTATTGAATTATTTATTGAATTGTTTATTTATTTATATTTTATATATTTATTTATTTATATGTGTGTGTTAACTTGTTTTTTTTAAATGAATGACCTAAACTTATTTATGCTGGATATAATTTATAAAAAAAAATATTTATTGAACCTGATCAGAATTTTGTACTTTTGACATTTGCAAATAATGTTATGGTGCCTGTGGTGCTATAAGAATGTTTGAATAAATAAATAATAATTTTGTAAAGAAAATGTCTGCGAGAGCCGCGTTTCTGTGTTCATCGAATTAGAGACAACAAAACTTCAACAGGGTCGACAAGTCGATTATTGCTTGACAGTTAGAAGAAAGCATCAGCTGGCACTGCCGGGGAGGAAGTCGCAGCGCTGTGGTTAAATTGCGTGACTCGTCAGCCACGAGGCACAACAACCAGTGTTTTATGGCCTCATGCTGTGCAGCACTGTAGTGGAAGTTGTGACATACTTCCTCAAAACGAACTGTGTCAGTTCGATGTGACACTTAACCCAAATTAAACCCCAGTGGTTTTGAGCTATCTAACCATGCAGAGAGTTTTTTTTTTGCACTGCAACGTTCACACAGACAAATACCACTACATTTTCTGACGTCCACCCATAACAGAAACATAAAACGAAGACAGTTTTAACGAGTATTAAACTCTTTCTAGCCCAGAAGACGTTTGTGAATTGTTCTTTTGGAGCTGCTGTCAAAATTTACACCTTCACTGTAATAAAAATGTATCATAACATCCATAAAACCTACGGAAAAAACCCCCACAAAGTGCCCCTGTGCTTTAAAATCTATCCTGCACACTTGCCAAAATACTGCATGGCTGAATGCACTTCTGTTTGCCGCTAGCAGATTTATGACTCCTAGACATCCACGGAACAGAGCAGGCAACACACTTTCATGTCAACACTGGGTTAATGTTAAAAGCCAGTGATGTGTGAAGAAATTTAAAGAATTCAACAACAATTTGAAGCCTGCAGCCTCTTCTGTCTCAGGGGTTGTGCGGTGTGCTATAACATCTCTGAACCTGAAGAGGAAAATAAAGTTATGCGATGGACTTCTTCCTCCTCTCAGGACTATGTGAATTTCTTGCCTTTCCTGTGAGCTGGGAAATAATGCAAGCCACAGAGGAGCATCCTGAGGGTGAAGAGAGAGCTGCAGTTTGAATATGAGAGATGACAGCTTGAGGGAAGACGAACACAAACCTAATCCCTGGAGGACTATGCATGGAGAGAAAGGCAAAGTTCAGCTTCTGTAGCTGGGACAAGGAGCTGGTAGAGATGGAGCTTGCAGGATGCATTGACTGCTGAACCTGGACTGCAGCTGCTCAGTCTGACAGGAACAGATCTCCTGCAGGCCACAGGTGATGCTTGATGCTTGGATCTATACAGACCAGACTATACTTCATTATCTCAGTAAAACAAGGTATGCTTTAGCACCATAGATGATCTGCCAGTGCACACGGGGGAAAAGCATGCACATATTGTGGCTTCCAAGGTCAGGAGGTGAGGAAAAGAGGAAGCACCCTGAGCAGAACTGGACATGGAAACAGTGTCTCTGCCTATCACGGTTTGTGTTGGTTACTCCCTTTTACTCATCCCACATGTTCTCTACCAAAGCCCTCTGCCCAAATTTGGATTTCCTGCCTGCACTGGGTAAAAATAGTGTTGAGTAATGAAACCAAATGTAATATTTCCCTTTCGAAACCAATGAAGGAGGAAAGTGTGCTTCTGAAGAAGAATGGGAATGTACTGTAGTTTTCTGATGAAGCCTTATATTATGTGTGTATCTTAAATATCAAAGGCAGCCTCAATAATGACCTCCACAGAAATTAGAGTGAGAAAGTGTTTACACACACATGATAATTGCTTTGTTACAACTGGTATTTATTTACCTGTGAAACGACAGTGGAGAGGTTCGTCACTATTTTTTTTTTTTGTCTCTTGTGATCTCATCGTTAATGATGAGGGATAATTATAGCCTTGGCATTGCATAAATCACCGTGACTTGCCATTGCATGCTGTGAACCATTAATGCGTGGCCCTTAATATGTATGAGAAAGTTTCCAGCGGAGTAACAGTTCCTCAATAGCGACACAGAGTGGAAGGGAGGAGGGGAACTCCCTCGTAATCTGGTAATCCCCCTCCTTCCTCTTCTAGCAGCCCACAGAGAAACACCACACACCAGTAGTGGAAAGTATTGATCTCAAAGTGGGATTGAACCGGGCTTTCATTTCAATTTCACATGTGCGCAAGAAAAGGGAATTGGTATTTTGTCTATGCGTGATATCACACATACGATTACATGCGGCAACATTAAAACTAAAAATGCTAAAACAGAAAAAAGGGAAATAAAAATAACAAGAGGGACAAGCAAAAACAATTAAATAAGTAAGATGATGTTAATACTGGATATGCACGTATTATGAAACAATGCCCCTGGGCACTGACGTGTAGAGAGTCTCCTACCACTCCTACATATGAGCAGAGACTTTCTGCATCTCCTGCTGGTCCTTCAACACGTGTTTGTGGTTGTTTTGCATCTTGTTGTAGTTTTGTTGTATTCTTTAGGAAGTTTGAGGCAGGGGTGCTCTTGCTTTGGTTGAACCAAGACATGACTATGATGGAGTAATATGAAAAGATAGATGTATCTACCATCAGTGTCTGTTAAATATAATAACTACTGTAACTATTCTAGAAGCAGGTTTTATTGGGATGTTATTGGGACTTCAATGTAATTAATAAATGTATGTTAAAAAGGTAAAATGATTTTTGGTTAAGTCCCTTGGTTTGTTTAATGCAGAGTAGTTGGTCACTTGGTTGTGGGTAGGAGAGCCAAAATGGATGCAGAAAAACAGGAGGAAACAGCTGGTCTGGCTCTGTCCTGAAGCTCACTGCTGAATAAAGACACCATCACATCCAATATTTCTCTGCAACTATTTCACTGAAATGTCAAAAATATACATATTCACGAATTGTTGCACAGGTGTTCAGTCTGGCTGTGGACGAAGGCGTGGACATCAGACGTCTCTAAAAGCTAAAAGTCTGAGCAGCAAATCATGGACGGGGATCACAATAATCTAAAAGCCTAGTTTTATTTCGTAGCTTACTTGCCAGCGTGGTTTTGCATGTGTGAATAATAAGCGGCTGAGAGCGTGAGTCAGGAAATGTCAGATGTGTCAGTGCTGATGGTGGAGTGATATGAGCTAATGTGTAAAGATAGCAGATTAGAGTGTAGGAAAGTCACTATGATATTATATTGACGCTGCAGCTGCTATAATTGTGGATAAAATCACAAGATATAAATACAATAATAGAGAAAAAAATCATAGGAAAATTATATGATTAGAGGCTACACGTCTTTATGCATCTCCTGCTGCTTTCATGACATATATTAGACTATCAACAACAACCTTCACATTCAGCCCGCACGCTGAATTTAAATTGTTTCAATAAAAAGGGCTCGATAAAATGAAATACTAAGCCGTGTAGCGGACACATTTCCCTGTTCTCAGCTGAGGGAGGTGTGATGAGGGTTCAAGATAACAGCAGCTGTGATGGCTGCTAGAGGGACAACCCACACGGCTCATTATTTTTAATTAGCGCCACCTTTTCTGTCTCGTTAAAGTCGGCTTTGAACGTTCCACTGTCAAAGTTATGAAGGTAGAAGACCCAGAAAGTGTAGTGGCAGTGAGGCTGGATGAAATCGCTGTATAATGTCCACCCATTTTCTGTAACTGCTTGTCGCAGGGAGCTGGAGTCTATCCCAGCTGATTTAGGGCGAGAGGTAAGGGTACATACTGCACAAGTCGCCGCCGGTTTATCCCAGGGCACATAGAGACAAACACCCATTCACACTCACATACACACCTACGGGCAATTTAGAGTCACCAATTAAGCTGTTAGGTGCTTGTCTTTGGACTGTGGGAGGACCTGGAAAGAACCCACGCGGACAGAAAGACGCCAGCCGAACTAGGAAACTTCTTGGTGTGAGGCGACAGTGACACACAGCGCCACCGTGGCTCCATCAGTACATAAGAACCTTTGTCTATGAATATATTGTGATGCAGCAAAATGGATGTAAAATCTGTTCACATAAAAAAAAAAGCTTCTTCAATCAATCAGGGTTAACTGAAAGCTTAAGATGACTGTCACAGCAGTCTGCTCGATGCCCTGCAAACAATGCACAAGAGCTTCCCAACCGCAACCTGAACAAACCCAGTGTGGTTGAAACTGATCTAGTCTCTCCTTTCTAGTGTAGAGTGCTCCATATGTAACAGAGTTTTTTTTAAAAATGCCCCTGATGTAACCCTCCATTGGTTCTCGTTTCTGTTCCTGCAATGTGACAAACCCCGTTTTGTGCAAACATCAGCATGTGGATCGTCAGGGTTATTGCAGTTTATACGAGGGGAACATGGATGTCATCCGATAGCAGAGACACGGCACCGGAAACAAAAGTGTAAACTGTATATACTGTATATACTAAGTGAAGTATTTTTTTTCCATGAGTTGTTTCATAATCATGTAATGCTTCCAGTAGCTAAGCTGCAAGATGGCAAAAATAAATAACTGTAGTTAAAATAAATAGCAGTTTCTTGATCTGACTTTAATTTCATTTTTGAATAAAGACACCTTTTTTGAGTCAGGATATTTTCAATAAATATGCTGTAGTTTAGCTACTTCAAGTAAAAAGTGGCCTGTAGGGGGGCGGTCGGTGGTGTAGTGGGTTAAGCAGCCGCCCCATGTGTGGAGGGTATAGTCCTCACTGCAGCTGGCCCCGGCTCAAATCCGGCATCGGACGCCCATTCACTGCGTGTCACTCCCCCTCTCTCTGCCCCATGCTTTCTGTTCAGCTGTAATATCATTAAAGGCATAAAAAGGCCAAAAAATAACCTTAAAAAAATTAAAAAGTGGCCTGTAGCGTCACGAGCTATCATGGTGCCTGTATAAAATCTCATCAATCCATCGAGCAGACTGGATATTTCAGAGGAAAAGCTGGTGGAGCTAAATTAAAAGTCAGAGGACCACCAAAGTCAGCAGGGTTCATCCTCTGGGGACAAAAGTCCTTGTGACCGACTGACCCCGCTGAGATGGATAAAAAGTCATCCACACTGACGATAGCTTGAGAAAAACATTGACTTTTATTTTCCTTCTTGCATGTCAAATAATCTCCGATATCAGATATTACAGCATATAGAAATATATTTTGAATACTGTACCACATGAAATACAGCCTGTATATGCAAAGGTTCAACGTCGTCATTATTTACATCGTCACTATTTACAGTTGGTGTGCATAATCTCATGTATATCAACATCACTTACATCGTCACTGGCTTTACAGACTCGACAGTTAAAATACATCGTTACAGACAAACATACGGAAAATATTTACACATGGTCACTTTGAAAGAAATGCAGCAGGAGCACTGCACAATGTTCTCGTGGTTTATACATCCGCGCCTCGTACTGTAGTTTTTAGTCAAGTCAGAAGTGTTTACGATAACTTAAATCACCCACGCTACTGAAACAACGCTGTGCTACCACGCAGACAGTACATGAGACTAAACTGGAAGTCAAGGCCGACTCTATACCTCGGGAAAAAGAGGTCACACAATATATTTGATACGAAAGTTCATGACATGAGCATGTAGCGCATTCAAAGAAACAAACATGACCTTTAAATGAGACTAAAGAACTGTGACAAGGAGAGGCGGGTGCTGTGTTACTGTAATGCAGAGGGACACACTTTCAAATTACATGGCACTTCCATTTAATCCTGTGCTGTCAATGCTGAAAATGAAATTTTAATCTTGACCTTAAAAACAGAAGATGGGCCAAAATTATAACTAAAGGTCTCCATGACAACTTCAGCAAGCCCTGTTCTCTGAAGAAGACGACGACAAGCGGTTAAAAGAGCCAGAAACAGCCAATGGTTTGAATTCATTTTAAATTATTTTTCAAATGTCACACAAAAGTTGGAGTGAAATTAGCAATTAGATTACTATCTACAGGGGTAATGTGGCAACCTAATGGGACAGGATGCACGCTGAGGTGACTTGATGGAAAAGAAAATCTCTAACTGGGTCAAATCACAAACAATTACGTGACTGAGACCTGGTAAGTGGCTGCGGATTATGACTCTGGCAGAAACAATGACGAAGTGAGGTGGAGCTGTTAAAGAGACATAATGTATGAGTCAATAAGGTGGGCATCTTTGACAAGAATTACTGTTTGACTGACACTCACTTTAATTTCTTTAAACCATGATTGTTACGAAACCCTAACCAGAAGTGGCGGATCAAAAAAATATGAATCTCTATAATATATAGAGATAATTACAGAAAAATGCATAAATAGTATCAAAATGGGATTTGATTTATTACATATCTTAAGGATTATAACTATAAATGCTGGTTTTCTGGTTTCCAAGGCTTCAGTACAGTGCTGAAATACTGTGTGAGTAAAGGTCGCTTTATTTTTGAAGTGGAGTTTTTGACAAATATTTAATCAGTGTGTGATTCAACAAAGGAGTCAGAGTTTTGAAACATCATAAACTCTCATTTCACTTAAGTCTGTGAGACTTTTTCTTCCCCCTTTTTTCACTTATTCAGACGCTCAAAGAAACCAAAAGTCCCATGTTGTTATCTCAGTGTCAGTGCGTGGGTTATTATTAGAGATAGAGAAGTCAAGCACATGTTGCGATTTCAATTTCTGCCATGAAAACCTTTCCACGGAAACTGTATCAGGAACTTCCTGTTTGGCAACAAAATCCCCACAAAAGTTGTGGTATTTAAAAGTGATAACAAAAAAAAAAGTGAGAATAATAGTGGGTTGAAATGCTACAGGGGAAATCTAATGCAAGACTGTTAGTTTTGTTGTCAAGAATAATCAGCAACTCTGTTTGTAGCTGTGGAAGAAATGTGTGAAGTGCTGAAACAAGTATGACATTTGGCGAGACAAAAAAAACTGTGACAGTTTGTGGGTCGTGTGCAGTATTACAGTAGTCCATGCTGTGGTGCTGCTTATACTTGAATTTCTTGGATTTAAATTATATCTGAATTTATATTTCAGAGCATGAAAGACTGGTCATTGGCAATCTTACTTCCAAGCAAACCAGCATGATCTGTGGAGTACCACAAGGCTCAATACAAGGCCCCTTTCGAATTAATCTAAACATGCTCCCATTTTTGATTAACACCACCACTGATTCCTATATTTAGCGGATTCTGATTATGGAGGATTGAGCAAATTAACGACTTGATAGCTGAGCATGATCTCTTTTTAAAAATCGAGACAAAACAGTTGTGGCTTTAGGAAAGTCAGAAAAGTTTTGATGGTTTTAAAACTGTAGGTTGGTTTAGTGCTTTGTTTTAAATACTGTCATATACAGGAATAACTCAAATAAAACAAATGGATTTGAACTGCACTGTATACAAAAAAAAACATACTGACTTATTCAAATTTCAAAACTATACATACACATATAAAATATATAGTAAATTGCATATGGACCTCATTATGAACGTCAAATTCAGATTGACCAAATTCCACCCCTGCCGTTGCTGCATATATCAACCAATACTGCTCTGTGCCGCAATCATTTCTTTGTTCCTCAACCAGAAACAAATCTCTCACACACATATTCATCTAGACGTGAAAATAGCTCCTGAAGAACAAATGACATAGCAACAATTCCTACTGCATTAAGATCAGGTTGGACATCTGAGACTTGTCGGTTGACAGCTGGTCCGTTGTATTTAAATTTCTAGAAGTTATCCGTCTTCTCCACAGGAAAATGAAGCGGCCAGCTGCAGCCAAGATATCTGGATCGATGCTTTTAGCCTCATGTAACACTCCTTCAGAGAGTGTTGATACCTGACAGATGACAGCGGTGTCCTTTTTAACCCTGAATCGACAGGACTGAATTCATCCACAGTGAAGGGTTTTTCACACTAACGCGCGTTAACTACGTACGATGACTCAGCAGTCTCTTTGAACAGAGACAATGTAAAAACCGCAATCAAACATTTAACACGAGGAGTTAGAATGACAAAGCTTGTTATGCGATGGATATGACCAGTAACTTTGTCATGAGACCGGCATCACTCATCATGAAGTCTGTCCTTTTGTCCAGCCTCTTAATACAGTACATAGCACTATCTAAACACATTAGGATTGTAAGGTACAGATATGATAAAGGTTTTTCCGTAACACCATGGTCTCAAAACGACCCTTTTACTAAGCTCCACCCCCAAGTAACTACTGCTGTTATGCTTTAATGACTTTAATGATAACATTAGCAGATTTAATATCAAAATTCTCAGTATTTTTTAAACACGGGTCTTGCAGCTGTAATTTATAGTCAGCAACTGTTGATTTTGTTGGTAAAGTGGTTTTAAAGTCAGATTTTAATCAGCTGGATTTTGCGATTTAACACTAGTGTTGGTTGAAGACTTTGTTGTTGTTACTTTCGAAAAGCCACTCTTAAATCTGCATAGATGTGTGAGAAGAATAAAGGGACTATAACTTTGCATTTTGTCGCACAACCCTGTATCTCGTACCTTGTAAAGCCACGTAAACACACTGTATATTTTGTTTCTTAGACTCGTGTTTTTGGTTTTTGGGAGTGGGGTTCAAAAAAAAAAGAAAAAAGAAAGGCACCACCCTCCAAATGCTTTGGTACCTGCTTATACTGTAAGTTGCGAAGATAAGTATGTTTGGCTAACTTGCTTACTACATACAGCAGTAACCTAGTGGTGCATCCAAAGCAAAGAGACATTTATTTTTTCATTATTTTGAGGGTTTACAAGTAACGTTAAAGAGTCCGCTCATGATTGAAACATCCGCATAGTGGGATCAACTCTATCGGAGCTTTCTCATGAATTTTATTGGATTTGAGGAGGCTTACGTTAATATTTTCTTTTATTATGCTGCACTATAATCATAGTGTTGACTAGATGTTCTGCAGGACAAGAACAACTGTTTCTTTATTTCCATGTCCTCTACATGGATCATCAACTGGTGGAGTTTTTCACTGTGATATGTAACTTCAGTGTGAATCAGAGAACTGGATACAGTGTTGGAGGCAGGGCCTGATTCATATGGAAACTGGAAATATGGAAAGTTAGTGGACAGGGTCTTCCGTCATAGAACTACCCGAAGTTTCTGCAATGTACTTCCGCATTGTAAAACCAATAGAGCGAGCACATGAGAAACTTCCGCCAGAAGTAGACCTTGCAAATTATTGACTTCAAAGCGCGTTGCTCGTCCTGAGGCCGTGGTATGTACCCGTCATGTGCATATTAATACCCTTTGACAAGGTTCCTCTTTTTAATATGAGTCAGCTGAAGACAGGATTTCACAAGGTTCCTGTTTTAATATGATTCAGCTAAAGACCAACTTATTTAAATGTAGCTTTTTTTCTTCTTCGGTCTAAAGGCAAGGACTTTTTGTTTCAGACATGACCACAAATTTCACTGTTATCCCAGTAAACCGCATTATGTGCAGCGCTATCGGTTATCAACTGTAGCTAAGGGGGCCAGAGCTTAGCGATCGGTCACTTCTGAGCGATTTTTCTCAAACTCTAGATGGCACATGATAAATGACTGGTGGAAAAGTTCGATATTAACCTTTCCACTGGTTATCCTCTGGCCTCTGCTGATTGGTGGAATGAGTTTTGGAGTCAGGGCCTCCAACAGATACTGATTTCTCATTCAAACTCATGTTTGTACTTCATCTTCATCCAACGTCAATACCGTCATCCCTCCAGTGTTCACCTTACTTATACAGCAGTTGTAGCCGGCTGGTATGGCAGTTATTCCGGCTGATCTTGCTGTCCGGTTGGTAGAGGCTGGATGAGTTGGCGAAGGATGGAGAGATGGTGTGGGGGTCGGAGGTTGGTGCGGGGTACCCCGGAGGGGGTGCCAGAGACCTGGGGTCACTGTGAGGGATAGCGAGGGGTGGAGAGCTGTGGTTCTGATTGGTGACAGTGGATGCTCTTCTCCGTGATCGCAGGGCCTGTCGCTCAGACAGCTGGTTTCTCAGCTCGGACACTCGTTCTTCTTTCTGAGGGAGCAAATGGTGACAATGACACAACAGTCTTCTCTTGGGACGAGTCCTCTAAGACTGTTTGGTTGTGCTTGTGTTTCAATTTATTTGATAGTTCGCAGGAGTTGTCTTGAAACACTTGAAAAATGGGGATTAGCAAAGACCCAGGTTCATTCCCTAGACTTACTCAAATTACAAAAAGCAAAAGCTCAAAAGATCTTGGAGGGACTTGGAGGGGCTATTACTCAGCAAGACACTCAAGAATCGATTATTTTTCATGCAGAAAGAAAAGAGGGAACTGAAGGTTTATTTGAGGTTAATATTGCAGACTGAAAAAAAATATGAGGGAGATTAAACGTGGGTTGTTGAGCAAATAAAATGTGTTATTCAGTTGCTTGGAGGAAAATAATATTGGCAAAACAGACTCACGAGGATTAAGGGATGTGTTAAAAGTGGTCATACGAGGAAAAATGATAGCAACTGCAAACAGATTAAAGTAAAACAGAGATTATTTTAAAGGCCCTAAAGCAACTGGAACAAAACACAAAGGAATACCTGACCAAAAGACATAAAAATAAATGAAAAAGATTACTAAATAATAAAAACAGAATTGCTATTAATAACTGCCCTAAAGCTGCAACAGTTCATAAACTGCATGATCCAAAAACAAATCCACTTAAATTAGAAACGGAAAACTAAAAACAACCTGAAAGTGACGGCTAGCACTTGAAGTCCCCTCTTCTCACTACCTTAACCATCACTCAGACTTAAATCAATATTATCTGACCTGACAGAAGACCAAACTTGCTTTGTCACAGGACGACAAACACAAGATAATATTAAAAGAATCACAGATAGAATAGAAATAATATATCAGCAGCTTTGATTAAAAGTAAGTCTCTATGCAGACGACATAATCGTCTACTTAAAAGACCAATGAACTCCTCTTTGTGCATCTCAAATTTTGCTATATTTCTTTTACAAATGAAACATAAAAAATAATGTTTATCTGTTTATTAACTTACTCTAGTGTGATGTATTGAAAATCACACAATCATTGATCTTGTTCTGAACTTTGAACTGGGCGACCAATACTTGGTCCAGAAGGCCACAAAAAGAGATGTCAATGCTTCTTCTCTAATGGATTCAGTTAAATCTTTTATGATATATTCTATCCTTTTCTCTTCTCCTCAAATTTTTTAAAATACTTTTACCTGCCAACTATGATGGAAATGAAATGATGAATCAAGAATGCTGTTGATAAGACAAAGAGACCTCCTGGATGATCTTCTGTAGCTCCTTGTTCTCCCTCTCCAGCTGTCTGGACTTCTCCTCGTCGTTGTTATTGGTGGACGAGCCGGTCTTCATGGTCTCCTGGGCATCTGACTGCCACTCACCCCGCGTTATCAGACGCCGCATCTACAAATCATAAAAGCATAATTACACACGTGACGTGAAGACTTTTAATGTATGTTAACCAGTTATCTGTTGAAGGAGGTCATTGTAGATAGTATTTGAATGATTGAAAAGTATTTGGTCTGAGTCCTGTGATTAAATTTAAAAAGTACAGCCACACCATGTATTACCCAGGGTGTCCATCAGGGGTCAGATGTGGGACTTGTTGTGGTTGTGACTAATCATTACTTCCTTTAGTCTGCAGATTATTTCTCCATTAATCACTTATTTTTTTGGTCTCTGAACATCAGACATTAGTTTTTAACAAAAAGAATAATCATCCATCTCTAGTCTTGCTTTACGTTATTACTCAGATTAGTTAGATCGTGAGTGGGCCTCACTACAAACACCTTACAATCTGGATTTGATTAATGACAAATAGAACCAAGTGTTCCACACGCTGAACAGTAATAAAATTATGGTAAAATACTTGGCTTCCACTCTAGAAAATAAAAGCTGCTCTCCATGCCACTTCAGAAGGAAAACTGCTGAGTCATTCAGTGGGCGAGCTGCTGCATCGCCCTAAAACCAGTCGACGCTGTTTACCATAATATTTATCAGCCTGTCCTGTCAGCGATAAGATGTGATTGATTTCTGTTTATTTACATAACGCTGCCGAATAAACCTGAAATGCACAATATAGCTATACTTCATATTTCTATCGACTCTGTTGTCCGTTAGTCTGTCTTTGCACTTCGTGCCTGTCCACTCAGTGTTTGTAATTTTCCTGCAGAAATCTTTTTATATATATATATTTTTAAATAAAACTGCTATATTATATATACAAAGAATCTGAACTACTATACATTTGTGCTGAGTAAGTCATTCCTATTGCGTGTGTGTGTGTGTTATGAATATTCTGCTGACGGTGTGCAGTTTAAACTGCTGCATTACCACCTGTTCTCTGTATCGCCACATTCAAGCGTCAAACAAATAACCTCTCCTGTGGAGAGTCTCTGGGTGGGACACACTCTGTTCCTAATTAACGTCTTTGAAGAAAATGATAGTGTTTTACCACCCGGGTCCAAACGTTTTATTCACATTCATTTGCGCCGACATCGTTAGAGTCCAGCAGGACGAAGAAATATGAGAGATTTAAACAAAACTCCTCATTTAACCGAGATAATCTCATTTGTATCTGACATAATCAACAGATTAGCAATTAGTTTTGGGTTTTAATTAACTGTACAGTTGTTAAGGTGTTTGAACCATATCAACTAAGGTAAATTAACTTTATTTGTGACGGTGTCACGGTGTACATGTTCATACATAAACAAATTAGGGGCACCCTCGGACACCTGACTATTGCTTGCTCACTACAGTACCTGTCTCTCTCTCTCTCTCTCTCTGTTTTTTAAAGATAATTTTTTTGGCCTTTATTGATAGTACAGCTGAAGATAGACGGGAAGCAGAGAGAGGGGGAGTGACACGCAATAAATTAGCCGTCCGATGCCGGATTCGAACCGGGGCCAGATGCAGCGAGGACTATGGCCTCTACACAGGGGGCGGCCGCTTAACCCACTATTCTACCAACCGCCCACCCCCAGTTTCCTTTCGTGTGTTTCCAATCGTTTAAGAGAGAGCTTAAACGATTGGAAACACACGAGAGGAAACTTCATGTCACTATTTTGCAGCGCAAATTCAATCGAGCCAGACACAGTCTTAAAAGCTGGATACATGAAATAAACAAAGCCAGAACACAACAGATGGAGTATCATAGTTAAGTCCATGAATCCACCTGGATATACTTTTCAGACTGACTGTGGAGGGTTTGACAGGTGGTCGCATTTTTCTCCAGAAGTTGAATCTGGCTCAACTTCTCCGCTGCAGGTCGTTAAAGTTTTAATTAGCAACCCCCTGCAGCCTGCACCACCGCAGTCAAAACACATTCAAATGAATGGATCAACCAGCGTTTGATTAAATATGATTGTTTAGTAAGATGAGAAGATGGATATCAATCTCATATCTGTGGGTTAAGGACTGAGCTGGAGTCAGGATGTGGTTACCATGGCAACAGATAGATAGATCACATGTTAAACTGTAAAATATAGGTGTAATCTTTGGGTGTTCGCATATAGTGTGTGAGCAAAGTCTCTCTATGCAAGATACTCAACAATCAAACAGGTTTCCAGAGTATCTCACTGTGTTTATGGGATGACACACACCCGCACGGTGACAAAGCATAGCAGACTGTTGAAAACCCAAGCAGGTATTGCTGCTGACACACCAAGCCAGGGCCAATCTACTGCTCATTATGTAATAGATCATACCAGCCCAGATGACTCCGCTGATGAAAGGCAATTCATTACGTCTGACACTTAAACCGCGGCTGTAATCTGCAGGGAGGGGATGACGAGAGGACAGTCCTGTGATTTTACCTTAGGGACGAACAGAACCACCAGAGTGATGTAGACCGAGAAGACGATGGCCAAAGAGGCGAAGGCGAAAGAGGCATCCTGTTGAGAGGACAGGATCATGGTGACCGGAGCTGTGATCATACACAGAACCTGATAATAGAAAAAGAAGCAGAAAGGACATGTTGTTTTATCACAGACTAAAGAGTCAGGTCACTGCAAGGTGGAAAGTCAAAAAGATACGGTGGTTTCAGTTTGACCTAGAAGTAAAGTGCTTTAAATTAGATCTGCATACATCGATCAACAGAGAAACAATCACCAGAATTAATTAATCGATCTATGAAAACTTAGTTAAATTATAAACAATATTATTACGCTAATCAAATAACTGAGAAAATAATCAATAGATTAAACTATAATTTTTTTCTGTACCTTTACTAATAAAAAATAAAATCAGCTTCTAGCCAACTTGTTTGGTCATCTCTTGACCTGTTGGACATCGGGGTGACGGTTCCTGGACCTCAGCAATTACTTTAGTCAGTACACGGTTATCATAACTGATAGAGATAATCACCAAATGATAAAAATGAACTGTAATAAATAAGAATCATCCTTTAAAAACTGTTCAGAAACTTAAAGCCTTCATGAAAACCAAACACACGAACGACCTTGACGTTCTTATAAATCCTAAGCTGAAGAACGTCGCCCTCTAGTGATTTTTACTGCTTATGCATGTATTTTATTTTATTTTATTTTACACTACATCTTTATTTATATTCTAATTTAGTCTACTTTATCTTACTTACTATTTATTTAGTCACAGCGTTGCTGCTCTAACTTACCGGCTACTGACAGAAAAGTCAATATTATCGGCAAGACGTCAAAGTACAGAAGAGTGACATGTAGACACATCTGTCTGCATTAATGACTTTCACAATATTTATTTATTTGTTTATACCTCAATTTGATATGGATGAAAATGGATGGACTGATTGATTCATGGGTAATCGTGCAATCGTGGGTGATTGCTCGGACCTTGTAGGTTTAAGAACAGCATGATAATTTGTTGATTTTAGCTCCTTCCTTAATGAGCTGCATGTTTTGATGCCTTTGTACTGTTGCTTTGGCAACACAGGTTTCATTTCTGTCTCACAAATATAGCTGAAATCAGAAAGAGCGAACAGGAGTCAGAGAGATGTGGCAGAGAAGAGACGATAAAGAACAAAACAGAGTGAGATGACAGAGGGGGGAGATGAATTGGAGGCCGTCTGAGATGGAATATGAGACGGTGGAGGAGTGAGGGACAGAGACTGAGCACGACATCAAATGAAACATGAGAGGTGGAGGATGGAAATCGATACACATTGATCAACAGTCAGTCATCTCTGTGCAAAAGCTGAAAAATCCCATTCGGACCGGCAAATAGAAGCAGCAGGCCGACACCGGGAGCAGCAGCAGCAGCAGCAGCCATGTTTTCTCCGCTGTGTCATTACTTACACACAGCGACGCGCAAACACAATCCTGCCCTCCGCTCATACACAACTCATCCAATTCATTTCACCCACCTCACTGGAACAAATAGCATTTTCTGCGCGCTTTGGGATTCTTGGTGGAGAGCTAACCACTGCCATTCATCTGAAGACAGCCAGTCTGCAGCCTTCACAGACACAACTTTAAAAAGGAGGCTCCTGCTTTAATACCACACGGGCCTAATTGCATTTTCAGCCACTATTCCCATCCTGGTTCCAGACTTCTGAATCTCAATTTTGGTGAGTGATTCAAATAGACCTGCTGCTGCTGGAGAAACAAATTAACCAATCGAAGCTTTGTAGGCATTAAGAAGGGAAATGTAGCTGAGGAATTCATGAAACACGGGTCAGGAGCTGTACGGATTGTTGAAAGTGAACTTAAAGAAATAACTATTTTGTATTAAAAGGTATTCGTTGGGCTTTTAACCTTTATTTGACAGAGAAGGCTGAAGAAAGAAAAGGAAAGGGAGGGAGAGTGAGACGGGGAACGACATGCAGCAAAGGCCCACGGGTCGAAATTGAACACTGGGCAGCTGCTGCAAAGACCGAGCCTCTGCACATGGGGCGCGCGCTCTACCAGCTGAGCCACCGGCGTTAAATAACAACTGTTACATCAACATGTTCTTCGATTGTTCCTTGCAAATACTACCGCAGCTCCTGCGTCTACTGAAGACGGCACTGATAGCTGAATTCTTTCCCAAACAAAAGTTTGTGGCAGCGTCCAAAACAAGAAATCTGACAGGCCTCATTCATAAAAAGCTGGAGGAAGAGTTGAAACGCACCAATAAAACACATGCACGTTCCTTTGTGGTACCAATCTGCATTTCACCCACTCAAATTGGGTTCAGTGCATAATGGATAATCCTCTGAGATGAATTAAAATGCTACGGCGGGAATGAAAATCAGACGTACTGGAGATGTTGCTGATTAAAAAATGCAACTTTGTGAGTGTGTGTGTGTGTGAGAGAGAGCGCTTGGCTGGAAAGAGAGCTGCATTTCAAAGCAGCAACAGATGCCTCTCTTGTCTTTTAAACACTCCACGAGTTTGTTTTGCAGTAAAGGGACTTCTCGTTCTCGAACGCACATTATAAAGCCGAACAAATGATTACTTCATCTGGCCGCGGGACTGAGCAGACAGGCCCAGCCAATCATCGAGACGCAGAGCGGAGCAGCAGTGTCTTTTTGAAAAACACTTGAGGGGGGGAAATGTCAGAGTTATTCACACTGAGGAGATGAAAATCCTTCACGGACCTGGTCACAGTCACACTTTGTCTGGCTGCACTTTTAGACAAACGTCTGAACATTCAGAAGCTGCTCATATTAAAAACCAACCGATATTAGACGCCGCTTGTATAATCTGTCAGCCAGGAAAAACAAATTAGTGGAGAAAAGATGTTTGCATTGATTTAGACATAATTCTAGAAAAATCTATAACAACACTTTGTACTGAAGGCACATACTGCAAATTCACCATTCACTTATTGGCATGCATATAAGCAGCATATTCATTATTATTGTTTGGCATCTTTATTCTGCATATCCAACAACTTTAAGCTCATGAACAAAGTTTTCCGCTATCAACCTTCAACTTTCTGCTTGAAGGGAGCTGTTGTACATGAATTATGATCTGCATATGCTTTGCTCCATACAGGCCTTAGTAACAGTTAATCAATGTGGTCTATACTTCTGTGACAAAACACAAAACTACAAGTATTAATAGTGTCCGAGTAGCTATGAGTGAAGTCTCTAACTCGATGTGTTCCCCATGCTGAAGTGCTCATAACTAATTCACCAGTACTTTGACACAGATTAACCCACACGGGGTCTTTTTTCCGAAGTTGCCTCCTCTCCACACAGCTGCATAACAGATCCTGTTCTTCAGTGAAGCGTTACACCTTAAAAAATGGAGCTCTGTTGAAATGTTTACTATCCAAAGCACTTACGATGATACTCTAATCTACGCACTACATTTACTTGTTACTTTGAAACACCTTTGAGGCCAGAGGATGGATTGTCTTTTCTAAAAAATATTAGAGAGACACATAATAATATATTAAGAAGCTGCAGCTAGGTGATATTTAACACTTATCCATCGACTTGTTGGTTAATCAGCCTCTGGCCGAGCTGCAGAGTAGCGGTCATTTAGTACACGTGTCCCAGGCTGCAGATCTATTTTCAAGTAGACAGTGGACGACTAAAATAAAAGACAAGATACTAGTGTTTAATATAGAAAACTGGCTGTCACAGTTCTCTCTGAATGTGACTTTATTCCTGCCGATGAGGACACATAACAATCAGTTCAGGTCCCTGACCGTGCTGCAGAGCCTCGCGCAGCATGTGGCGGTCATTTGGTACACGTGTCCCGGGCTGCGGAGCCTACCGGCTGCCTTCGCCCTCGTTTAGGTCCGCAAATTGGGCTGCAGGTGAGACTCGGTACCAAGGACGTCAGCTTCCTCAGCAGAGCGTAAAACAAAAGGAAGAGAGGTCAAAGAAAAAAGAAAGTCACTGTGCTGCTGAGAGAAGCTGCGCCGGTGACGGAGTGAAAGCGAGAGAACCAGGTCTGCAGACTAACACTGAGTCTGGCTGTGAACGGCTACATCCACAACCACACACACACTCTAATCACTCTTTTCATATGGTGATATGACGGATCCCAAAAATTTTCAAACTACGTCTTTAAGGGAAGGATGAAGAACGCTTACTAATACCAGGACTAAATGCAAATCCATTTGCCGTGGATCACCTGTTATCACCCGGGTAATGTATGCAGCTTCAGATCATATGTTATGTGGCAATGGAGCCTGAAAATATAAGCGTCAGCTGCTCTGGCGGAAATTCATCTGGACCGGCTCTATAATTAGTCGTGGGTGACAAATTGTGGGTTAAAATCCGGCTTAATGAGTTATGTAAAACGCCTGATCCAGTGTTTTTGAAGCTCAACACACGGCAGCGTCTGATCACTGATTTGAAAGAGTCTCTTGTGGCACCTGTAAAAAAAGATTTTCTTAAATATATGCCAAGATACTTGAGTTTGACATTTGATTTTATGGTATACTGTTATGGCTCAGTGATGTGTTATTGCACTCGCCTGTAGGTGGCAGCATAAACTGCCTGTGGCATTCAGCAGAAAGCCAAATTAAAGAAGCGTCTGCTGTTAACGGAAGCTCTCGGTCGGCGATAGCTCGGTAACAAAATCGAACATATTCTAAAGCACTAATGCCGTCGCAGTTTGGACTACAATACCTCCAGCTTAAAGAGTGTTTGCTAGACAAACTAAACAAACTAGCATCCATTCTCTTGTTGTTTCATGATTGATTTGAGGATTTTTCACGGCTAGAGTGACTGTGCCGACTTCAATCTTTACTCCATGCAACCTGAGGTACCCGTGAACAAACCTCTAGAACAATTTGAACAAGAATTTCAGATTAAAGGCTGATTTTCCGTCCATCCATCTTCCATAACCTCTTATCCTTATCAGGGTTGTGGGGGTGATGAAGCCCCGCCCGGCTGATACCCTGGACAAGCCACCAGTTCATCACAGGGCAAAGCTGATATTATCACTATACTTTAAAAACTATGTATTTTATGTCAGTCACTAATGTTATCTTGAATAAGTTCTTTATAAATGTGCACTATCATCATTTTGGTGGCATAGGGAAACAGGTTAAGGTTAGTTAAGTTTCTTCCACACATATTTTCAAATCTGTAAATAGTGGAGTGAAATAAAGAGGAAAGATGTTTTCAAAGGCATATGTTTTAGTAACACACACACACACACACACACACACACACACACACACACACACACACACACACACACACACACACACACACACACACACACACACACACACACACACACACACACACACACACACACACACACACACACACACACAGATAGAGCAGACCATTAACTGAACTCACAGCGACATTATAGATGGCCATGCCCACGGCGCGGTGGTCATTGATCTTCTCCGTGGAGATGGACTTGGTCTCATAGGCCAGGAAGATGCCGAGCAGCAGCAGTAAGCCTTTATAACCGTACACCACACCTGGAGAGATAAGACGAGGTGGCAGCCGTGAGGAACGACGGGACTGTTTGTACCGCTTCTCATTTAGCACGGTGAAGTTTCACTTTTTTTTTTTAGAGGAGCATACCTGTGATTTTTCCAATTTCTATGGTCTGTTACACTGATTTCCTAAACTTCAAGACAGTTGGCTGTTATACCGTGAAAATAAGATGCTTTTTTTTTTTTTAGCGATAGCTGTTTTTATCATTTTGTAATGAACCAGGAGCTAAATGGGCCGTTCGTTATGGAAATGAAGACAGAGATTGGCAGATGCTGAAGTTCACTCTTAACCTTGGAAGCACAAGTTAACAAAACAATCTCACCTCATTTATTTGCCGTTTTATAAAAGGTGACATGATAAAAAAAACTCCACAACAGTGACTCAGCTCTGCTGGACAGACGTGTGTTCGGCTTAAAACATGCAGAAGCACTCGTCCGGAAACACAGAAGTGAAAAAGTGATGCGGTGAGTCGGGTTGGTATTCCACTCACCCAGCCAGGTGTTCATCTTTTCTGAGCTGCAGTGCTCCAGTAAAGGCTGGATCAAAACATCCAGGTCTCCTTTGGGGGCTTCTCTGGTGAATTTCTGCTCCAATACATAGTCCATAAAACATGAAGACACAGGTGAGGAAAAGAGCAGCAAGCTCCAACAGCAAACATGTAAGATAAAATCAAGTTTAACTGTAGGCACGTAATAATAAGGCATGTGTCATTATTTATAGGCACATTTACTCATGTGAGTCTGTTTCTATGGAAGCATGTGAATGCTAAAATTAAGTTGAATTTATTTTTCTTTGATTACTAAGTACTTTAGTATCCAAAAATGCAAAATATTAGATTATAGAGTCTCAGATTTGAAGATTTTTTAAATTTATTTTTTCCATTTTGGTTGGCACGTGTAAGATTTTGATTAATTGGATAAATTTTATGAATTTCTCGTGAAAATAAATACCAATAACCTCTTTTCTTTATTGTTTTCATAATGATTTATTTAAGATTTCCCAACAGAAACTTGACACCATGTATCGTACCGTATCTTAACATAACTATCAAATTGTTTTAATTTTGAAAATTAATTCAGAATTATTATTTTTTGTCAAATGGAAAATTTACTTTGATGAAATTTTATTATCGGCAGCCACGAGCTTCCTTAACTTTCATCTTTCTACTACTGCGCATCAACCTAGTTATTAATATTCGTACACATCAAATAAAAGTCACAGATCTAAGGTTCGTCTAATTTGATTTTTGGACACATTCATGTTGCGATCGTACCTCCACTGTGATGTGTAACGGATCCACAATCTGCCAGATCATCAGCGAGAGGACGTCGATGCCGAGCAGCACACCGACGGTGGCGTAAAGTTTCCACGGTTCCAGGTGCTGCAGGGAAACAGTGAGGGGATCAGTAAAAAAGGCACAAACCCTCTCTCTCTTTTTTTGATTTCGTGAGGGAGGGATTTATGAAGCCATAAATAGAGTAGCCTGAGCTGAAAGAGAAAACAATGATCCATCACTAACTGAGGCCAATTCAATCTGCCCACAGAGCGCTGGGCCATGACAGGGAAAGAGACAAAGAGGCCATACTGATGAGAGCACACAGTTCTCTGACTCAGTCAATAAATAGAAGGTGTTCCTTTATGTATTCGGCTTTAAAGGAAGAAAGATTTCGTGGAAATAAGCCCAGCACTATGAAGTGGTTATTGATTTTGTTGCATTATTCCACGATATGAAATCTCTCTGGTGATTCAACTGGAGTGAACAAGAAAAGATGCAAAAGCAGAAGAGAGATCCGATCTCATCTCATCTCCGCTGTTCATCCACACAGTCGCAGCTACAGCTGCAGTAGTTATCCTTATCCTATGGCTGATTCACTCCCCTTCTTTGTCTGTGTATAACTTGGCATGTGTTGATCTCCCCGCACTATGAAATATGATTTACACTTTAAATCAGCTCTCTCTCTCTCTGTCCTACTTATTTCTACCGAATCTTATCTCTCCCTCCTGGCACGCTTGTCCTTATCAGGAAGCACTCCAATCGCCGTGGGCCTAATAGAGAAGGGAACGGTGGAACCGACTTCCGAGTATCTCTAGGAAATTGTGTTCATATCGGATGCAATGAACTATTTACATCCAATTCTGATGTTTAGTGCCAAAATGCGGGAAGCAGCGTCTCGATTTATGCAAGAGTAAATGTAATGGAGTATGAAAGAATTATCACGTAGCCGAGCCTATTCACCCACCATCTCTTGTTGAACGTTACAATAAGAGAATTACACGGATTATATCACGGTAACAGTCACCACATAATTTTAATTAAAAATCATAATATGACGTGCAGCAAGAGGGCAACGGTCGGTATGCGAACCGGCGTCCCATGGTTCAGAGTACAGCAGGTGGCAGTGTGCTTAACCCCTCGGCTACCATAACACAGTCTACGATAAATGGAATCATACAGTGTCTAAACGACGATAACTCTTTTTAGGATTATTTAAGATTAATTATACATAAATAAAGTGGCGTCTTAAATAGGTGACGATTCAAATAGCTGGCTAGTATGGTAAATTGGTGTATTTTTAAGAAAGGCAGTTTTACAAACAGACTGCGAAGTGCCCAAAAAGCGTGAAGGAACACACCTAAGATTGGGCCGGACTCTAGCTGTCTCCCTATTGGCTGGTGAAACACACTAATTTAAGCACAGGGCGGGACATCCTTCAGTCTGTGAAGACACTTCAACCTGAGAGGACGTGCTGTTTTGAGCGCGAGCAGAAAAAATTTGAGAGCGCACAGGACATGTTTTGAGCGTGAGCACATTAGATTTGAGTGTGAGCATAAATTGTGAGCACGAGGACAATAATCTGAGCACGAGAAGGAGAAATCATGCTCTCAATATGACTGAAAATGTGCGCTTTTGAATAAAGATAGGATAATTCTTCCATAATGGAGGAAATGGGAGTTTGGGCGGTGAATGGATGTGTGGCACGTCTTCATGCAGGATTTTTTTTTGTTTTTAAAACCACAATCAATATTTTTATTACTGAAATGGAGACCATGTAAAAAGAAAGAGACATGAACTCAGAGCAGAAGGTTTACGGTGGAGATGTGCCACTGAAAATCAGACTCGTCTTACATTCAACTAAAACGTGGAGGAGAAAAATGAAAGAACACACAAGTAGCCATGACAGTGTGGTATCTCCATAGCAACTGTAGCCGCATCACGTAGTTAAATGTAGCTATGGTGCGGCCACAGCGCACACCCACCCTTTATTTAGATTTTATTCCTCATTCTCCATGTTTCTCATTCGTATTTGTCCCGCTACATGCATCTCCTTTTCTTATACTACCCAGCTATCTATTACAGTTACAGCACACGTGCATTTAAAATCGTATTCACACCTACACACCGTATGTATGTTTTGTTTCCCCGTGTTGCCCTTTCTATTTCACACCCACACGCTTCATTCCAGGTCCAACTGATTTTTTTGAAGGTTTGTTTCCTTCCTTTCTCGTTTTCATGCGCCGCTGTGCTTTATTATTTCTTAGAGTTTCATTTGCTCGCAGGCAAACAAATATAAAAAATCAATCACCTAATCCAAAATTCAAAAAATGAGATCGGCCTTATACCTTATTACAAGAAACTCAGCTACGTAACGTCAAATAACAATTTCAAAAATGCCAATTCGACCTGTTTATTCACTTACCTGCAGAAATAAACAGATATGTGTCTATTCTGATTAATAAACTGACACATTTGACTATTAATAACTTATTATTGAACCTACAAGGAAGATATATCACAATACATGCCCTCAGTTAACAATAAACTGCAAACTTTATGGCCCGAACGATGACAACCGCTCATGCAATTCTATTATTCCGTATATGCATGACACCAAAAATCCATCCCATAACAATTAGTACCTATATCACTGCCCATAAACTTCGAATCATGCTTTACACCCACTCTCTAATGGAGTTTTAACACATCGCCGCCTAAGGAGTTTGGGTTTGACAGCTTTATCAGCGAGGTGGGCAGCGTTTCTGGAAAATTAACGACTCCAACACTCCTCCGGCAAACCGGGAAGACAATAATTAAGAGAGAAAGTGTCTCGCACTCATCTCAGGAAGGAGAAAACAAAATTAAAGAACTAAAACTCTGCAAACAGTCCCAAAGAACTATCAGAGTATGAAATACACGCCCTCAAATGGCAATTGAAGAACATTCATGCAAAACTAAAACTGAATTAATAGTAAATTGGGAAACATTTTTAGCAAATCAACTTCAATACAAGAGAGATAAAGGCACAGAGAGGCATTAGGAATCATACATAATCACCTCGAGCCTTAATTCCAATCTATATTCCCCCGAAAATAACCCGAACTCAACAGCTATTCGATTGTTTCTAATCTGCAACAACCACAATTATCCCCAGATTAAGCCGACGTCCTACATGCTTCATTAAGACTCTCTGAACTTCACAAACAATAAGGCACCTGGCCCAGATGGATTCCCCGCTGAATCCCTTAATAGCAACCAACAAGATGAAAGTTTTACTTCCAAGTCGGTGACCTCTTTTCTTTTTCTTTCCAATAAAACCTGCAGCCAAACGGTTCCTGTCACCGACCTCAGCTGCACGGATGCAGACGGCGGCGTGAGTCTTTACTAAAATCAACACTCGGCTCTCTCTTGGAAGATTGTTGATTCACTCAGCCGATATGAATTCTCATTATTGTTTGATATCCGGCCAATGATGTCGGTGTCGTCCCGCGCACTCCACAGCAGAGCTCCGTCCGACAGTGATGAATGTTTACGCCGCGCCGCGTTTGATGACCATCTGTCCACCTGTGTAACACTTCTGGTTTAGCAAACGTGGATCGCAGGCCTCTTCTCTTTCTCTGTGTATGACTGATAACCTCTCCTGTGCTGAACCTCTGCCAAGACACACAAAGACCGTCCAAGATCCAAACCAACTATAAACATTAATCCTCCCGAGGAACACAAAGCAATAACGACTTCTCAAAAAAAGCTTTAAAAAATAAAACTGTACCCACTCTATTAAACATTTAAACAACTAAGCATGCCCGACTTCATACACGTCACCTCAACTTTACCTTTGCTTTCTCCTTACACTACTACTAAATGAAATGGCATAACACGTGATCATAAGATCATCCTATAGTTGGAACATCTGCGGTTCGATCCCCGGCTCGCTCCAGTCCGCATGTCCAAGTGTCCTTGGGCAAGAAACCAAACCCTAAATTGCTCCCGAAGGCCGCGCCGTCGGTGTGCGAGTGTGTGCACAAGTGTCGGTCACTCTTTCTGACGAGCAGTTGGCACCTTGTCTTCGTCACCCCCATCAAAAGTGTCTCACTCGTCCGCGACCCTTTATATTTTAGGCTTTTTATTGTCCGGTGAGGAGAGAGAGGACCGCTGCAGTGTTTATGCCAGTCACAGGATGCTTCGTATCACAAACACAGATATATATAAAAACAGTCTGTGAACAGAACAGACTGCAATGTGCCTCTACTAAGCACTACCCTACCTACATTCCTCTGCCTTTGCTTCGTCGTGTCTCATATTTGTCTTCTTGTTAATCACTTATCTTGCACTATTAATAAACCGTCTCACGTCGAAGCATCTTGTAGTTCCTCTGTCGGAAAAGCTTTTTATAACAAGTTGATCTCATGTTGGCCGTAAAAACTCCACGCTTGGCTGCAGGGAGGCTCGTGTGGATACAGTCAGCACAAAACGTAATGACAGAAGCATCGACTGTGCTCACAATCACGAGGACTGTCTCTGCTCTGGTTTTAAATGTTGAAGCTGCATCTCTTCCTCCTGCACAGAGAAGGGCTGCGACAGCAGCAGCAGCGGCATTAAGTGATTTAAAGTGAGCTCAATCAGCTCTGACGCAGCGCTTGATAAAATAATCCCACCTGATAGGCTTCCTCCGACTAAAGATATTAATAAATATTCATAAATGGACTGTATCTCCCTCCTGGTGAGATCCTTGCTCTCTGCCTTGATGCGGCAGCGTTCGCTTGACATGTCGTTTTACATGCAGGAGACAGGAGAGCCGGGAGGGGGGATGGAGAACTACTGTACGAGAGGCCTTCTACCACTGGGACCAATTGAAAGAGTTCACTGGCCAGGCAGCATGACAAATAGATGCCGCACAATGCTCAAGGGCAAGCAGTGGGCCAACTATCCCATTGTGGGCCAACTATAGAAGCAGGGCAGAGAGTAAATGTAAAAACTCAATTGAGGAATAATCTCCGGCAACCATATTAATCCACCCTTCCATCCAGTTTTTGTGACTGCACATCCTTATCGTGGCTGCAGGAAGTTGGAGCCTATCCCGGCCGCCACCCTGAACAAATCACTTTATTCTGCATATTTATAACGCACATATGCACAACACAACAGGACCTGCACTAATGTCAGATAGTAAAAACGCCCCAAGCTGTTTGCACCTCAGCAGTGCCCAGTAAACTCCATGCTGGACTGGATCCAGCCACCCTCCGGTTACCGGGTCCCCACAGACTGAGCTGCTACTACGGCCCAGAGAGCTTCCCCCTTGAAGGGGATGATTAAGTACAGCGCAACCTCGCCCCAAAGTGGCTCGACAGAAGAAAAAATCAGGGTGGACTTGTTCACTCCGGAAACGGGAATCCAATAGCTTCCAACTCCCGTCACATTTACAGGGTTCCCACACCTTTTTCATGAACAAATTCAAGCACTTTTCAAGCACCTTCAAGCACCAGTTTTTCCATTTTTCCAGCACCTTTAAATAGGTAGCCTACTAGTTGTGTTTGCCATGATGGTCATGGGAAGCGCAGCGGTGCCACTGTATGGCATAATAATATGGGTCTAATTAGCATTATTTCATATGGTGGTAGATTGACTGTTTTGATTTTTAACTAATTGTGAATTGGCTTGTATTCTCAGCTTGTGAGCGGTGTATTGTGTAACTACCATAGCGCAATAACAGTGACCAACAGGTGTGGATAGTAGTCTACTGTTATTTCTCTGCAGAACACCAAGCGAGTATGATAACTGAGTTCTGCATGTAAAGGCATCGAATCAAGCGCGTAGCCGCTTAGGAAACATTTTTGTTTTCTCTTGGTTTATTGAGATAGACATTGCACAAATTTCAAGCATTTTCAAGCACTTCACAAAAAATTCAAGCATTTTCACAACCTTGAATACACTATATTGAAATTTCAAGCATTCAAGGAATTCAAGCACCCGTGGGAACCCTGCATTTACCTTCCTTTTGTCCTTCTTCTCATCCTTCTTGGTGAAGACGGTGTGCACCCACCAGATCTTGGTGAACATGCTGCCGTAAGCGAGGCTGAATCCCAGGCCGAGCAACCACAGGCGAAACTGGCAGAGAAGAAAAGGAAACGAAGGGTTTTTATAATGAAACTGATTAATATATCAAAGAGATTAATCAAAGCGGCTCCTCAGTCATTCTCCGTCATTAAGCCCCCGCTTGAGTTTAATAGTATTTTGTAACTGACCTTGAAAGGAAAGGGACTGCCTATCTGTTACGCTATCTTCTGTAAGACAGGGCGGCACTGTGGGTGACACTTTCATAGCCACACTTGTAAGGGATTTGTCTTAGGTGGCCAGAAACACGACTCCAGTGTTAAGCTCATGTCGCTCTGTGTCTGTCGGATGCGGCAGCTGCTGAACAATAACGGATTAACCAACAAGTTTCACTGCGTTTCTTCCCCTAATTATGAAAACTGTGTGAAAATATACATCTCAGAACTCTGTGTGCTCGTTTAACAAACCAAACAACGCATACGTCTTGGAGTCCTCTACACAAAAGCTCAAGATATCAGATGCTGAAGAGTCCTTCACCTGAGGACGCTGTATAATGTATAAGACTACTTCAGTAGAGGACTGGGATCGTGTTTTGTTGGGCTACTATCGGTAATCTGTCATCATTTTGACACCGTACGAGTAAATTTTGAACCGCACTTCCCGATAGTGAACTAGATCTTTAGTTTTGGCACCTGGAATTCAATTATCGTGTTTCAGCTTTTCAAAGTGTACCTGGCAGACGACGGGGAACTGCCTCCTGTGGACGTGGAGGCCGTCGATGCCCAGAGGAAAGACAGCAGCCAGAGCCATCATGCAGCCCACCGCGGTCATGTTGTTGAGGTACGGCTGAGAGTTTTGAATGTACCTGAAGCAAAAGCAGAAAAACATACATTCAAAGTATGTTATTATTATAAACAAACACAATAGACCAGATAATAGTGAAAGGAACGGATCACAAAGAGAGTCAGACAATCTTTGGCAGTCGCTTCACTACAAGTCGTGATGTTAATAGTTTGACTGCATTTCTCTGTAGCGTTATGGAAGAACTGGGGTTTTTCTGAATCAACAGCTTAGCTCTTTACTTAGTGTCAACACAAGCTACATTTTCCCGAGCTTATCGGAAGCACGGGTGCAGCTGAGCTTTCTGTCTGCGGTTTGAAATAAACCTGCTTAAGAAAAAAACGGCGTCAGTCAGTGACATAACCACCACGCACAAACATACAGTAGATGTGTGTCTGTGTCTAGATGGTAACCCCAGATTTTTTTTTAAACATAATTTTTTTGGACTTTAATGATAGTACAGCTAAAGCGGAGCGAGGACTACAGCCTCTACACACGGGGCGGCGGCACAACCCACTACGACCACCGACCGCCCCGATGGTAACCCCAGATTTGAGAAACTTTTGTTTGTTTTGTACCCATTTTTTTTTACTTCAAAATACTGTATGATGCTGAAGCACATCTGCAGTCGTACAAGGTTCAATTTGTTACTTAGTTTCAGGGTTCCCACACCTTTTTCATGAACAAATTCAAGCACTTTTGGTCATGGGAAGCGCAGCGGTGCCACTGTATGGCATAATAATATGGGTCTAATTAGCATTATTTCATATGGTGGTAGATTGACTGTTTTGATTTTTAACTAATTGTGAATTGGCTTGTATTCTCAGCTTGTGAGCGGTGTATTGTGTAACTACCATAGCGCAATAACGGTGACCAACAGGTGTGGATAGTAGTCTACTGTTATTTCTCTGCAGAACACCAAGCGAGTATGATAACTGAGTTCTGCATGTAAAGGCATCGGATCAAGCGCGTAGCCGCTTAGGAAACATTTTTGTTTTCTCTTGGTTTATTAAAATAGACATCACACAAATTTCAAGCATTTTCAAGCACTTCACAAAAAATTCAAGCATTTTCACAACCTTGAAAACACTGAATTGAAATTCAAGCAATTTCAAGGAATTCAAGCACCCGTGGGAACCCTGCAGTTTGTACCAACAACGACGTGCTAACAGCGTTGAACACCACTTCAACAATTGCACAATCAATGGTGATACTCTACCCCGATTCTTCACCCCAACCTCTGTCACAGTTAATCAGAACCAGCTTTCTTAAGTTCTTTTAAGCCTGAGCTTTCTAAATCAGGGAGAAAGTGAGCGAGCAAGAAGCCGCCAGATGAGAGTAAATCTGAGACTGACTTTTAGTGGTGAAATAAAAAGCTGAAAGACAGACGCCAGGCTACACTGCTGGACTCGTAAATAACATTAGCTGGCTGCTGTGTCTTGTCTTGTTGACCTCGTTTGATGATGCAAAGTTGAATGCCAATTATGCCACTGTGTAACCGTTGCGGCGACAGTGAATAAATGAATTGCACTGACCTGCATGTATGACAGTAGACACACACTATCATGCACAGAAGGATATTTGTGTCTATCTCCCTGTGCACGTACAAACAGATACACAAAGCTCCTCGCTGTCGTCCTCCTGCTGTCAGAGTCAGACTGTCACCCAGTCAAGAATATTAGCTGTCAGTCAGAGATATGAACTGCAGCGCGTCGTGTATTCAACCGTCCGCCTCGTGCATGCCTATTTAGGAGTCGCTGTCAACATTCAGACCGAGCGCCGTGAGTGTTAGATAGATTCCTCCATCCGTACGGCATGTGCGCTTCTCTTCATGGCACAGCGTAGGCGCTGCCTCCAGGTTAGACTGAATTTAGATTGTGCATTTTACACCATTTAAGTGTAATTTCAAACATCAGATGAACTGTTTTATTTGCTCTTTTTTAGTCTATCATAGTACCCTCTTATGGTACAGTATATAGTATCTATGCACGTTTTATATTTTTCAACTTTGTTAACTTTCCTGACTCTGACACACCTGAAGTTCCTCTTGTGGGATCAAATATTTGAAAGTTGAGTCTAGTTGAATAATTCAGAAAGTGCAGTGTGTGGCGAAACTGCAGATTTTAAACTAACTGAATTCCCTCGCCTCACCCTCTCTCCGAGGAGCCCAGCTGTTTTTTTTTCAGCCTATCCGAGATCTTGCACTTGCACCCTGCTCATCCATCCACACCCTGTACCCACTACCTTGAAATCCAATTCAAGACACCGGTACTACCTATGGTAGTAACTACATCACCGACACCCCAGCCTGTCCACTACGCTTTGCTCTATGACAAGGACGAAGCTACCGCGCAACTAAATCATGACAGTTTTCTGTCCTGGCTTTCTCTTTTGCTCACCACTGACATGAGGACAGCAGAAACTCTGCACATCTCAACTCACCTGGCTCGTATTCTGTGTGATGTAACAGAATTAGATGAATAGAAATAAACATAATCAAAAGCTATAATATCTAAAACCTGGTCAGCTGAATGAATGTTAGATACCAAGAATTAGGAGTTGGAACTTAACGTCCTGTCATCCTGCCAGAGTTTGTACAAGGCAGTTTACTCTCTAATAACACGGCTCACGTCGATCGTTAATTAAGGCGTCAGTGCAGAATAAAATGCATTAGTGATGCAGCCTGTGAGAGGACAGCAAACAGTCTACTCTGTTAACTTAGTGCTCTCTCACTGTGTCTTAAAATGATATTCAGTCCTGCCATACCTGCATGAAGCTCTAAGCTCTGAATCCAGCAATATCGCGTATTCTGAAAAGGAAATATACAATATTCTCTGAGTTTTTGTACCTGACATTGCTGTTGTAGATGTTGAAGGTGAGGCAGACGATTCCCAGCAGGATTCCCAGCCCGGCGAAGACAGACACAGACACAAAGAGCTTCTGCGACAGGTAGCGAAACTCCTCGATGACCACCGTCTGGTCTGCGGGAGGTCCTGAGCCTGGAAAAACAGAGGAGATGATGAAGAGATAGAAAAACAGAGGAGATGATGAAGAGATAGAAAAACAGAGGAGATGATGAAGAGATAGAAAAACAGAGGAGATGATAGAGCGAGAGAGATCAAGGAAAACCTGTTAATGAGTAGAGGAAAAAAAAGCTGAATGCATCCCTAATGTTTGCTTTGATTCTGCTCTAACTATCAGTGTAGTGACTAGATTAGACCTCGGGCCCTCACACCCCCCCACACGTTTGTACTGTAGTGAATCACCCACAGCCACCGTGTGGCCCAATTACCGAGGTTCATTTAACGTTCATATCGCAAACCGGCACTAACGGGCAAGCACAGACCCAGTTTAGGACTGTGAGGAAAAAAAACTGATGCTCTTTACTTCTTCGGCTCATTTCATTCATTGACCTCTACTTTGCATTAGTCACGAGTCATTTCCTCATTTTAGTTGTGTTCGGCGAGACGCGCAAAGCTCGGTCAAATTCAGCCGGGATATAAATCTGTAAGGTTGTTTTAAGAATTGACTTCTGCAAACAAAGAACGAAGTAATAAAACACAGTGTGAGGATGAAGAATCATCTATCAGGAGGGCATGGGACACCTGGAATACACAGTTTTGCATATTAATCAATTATTTCGGAGCATTTATTAGGACAGAGACAGATAGAGACAGACAGGGATCTGGGAAAAGAGAGAGACAAAAAGAGACGGGATGACACGCAACAAGGGACTGTAGGTTGGAATCAAGGAATCGATATGAAGCGTGTGATCTACCAGCAAACCTGGAAATATTTATACACCTACGACTACGACTTTTGTTCATCCACCCTGACTATGCTTTGATACACTACCGCCTCGACACAGGCTGGACTGAAAGTCTTTAGTCAAAATATGCTGGTCGACACAACAACATAATGGGATTTTGTTAATGACCAATGAGCATGACCTCAGGACAGCGGAGCTTCTGAGTACCTGTAGTCCATTCTATTTAATAAATTGCCTCAGGTGAGAAGAAAAAAAGATCTTGATAGAGAAACTTACCAGACCTCTTTAGCCCGTTCCTAATCTCTGCTTGAGGTTAATAGATTAACACTTTCAAACTACACCAAGAGGAAACAATGAGTGGAATAAAAAAAGGTGAAATCTCCGGTTCTGGTTCTACTACAATGACCTTTGTGAGTCTGACAGTGCTACAGGAGCGCTGTGGTGGAAAATTACTAAAGCGTATCTGCAAAATTGCAGAATCACTTTTAAATCATCTGTTAAATAGCTGAAAGGGCACTGCGAACTTTGACAGGAGAGAAAGTTCAGATTAGAAAACTCGATTTAAAGACAGGAGCCATAAACTCATCTCTTCATCACCCTGTTGTCTTTGCATTATTGCTACGAAGAACAGGATACATCTAAAGCAACAATTTCTGTTTGTGCAATAAGCCCTGCTGAGTGATGTAATCATGTTAAAAATGGAAAGGACAGAAGTTTGGCTTGGCCCGTGGAGGCTGACAGTCATGCAGCGCAGCAGGTCGGCCTCGGCATCTTAAAATAAAAGCCAAGATGGTAATGGGAGGTTGTGTTTTCGAAATGCATCGCCATAAATCTGGACCCTCGCAGCTCAAAGCTCATAGTGGGAAAATCACTACAAGCCACTCACACACACATGAAAATTCACACTTAGTGTGTGTCAGCACTGCACAGCGATTTTAGAGCAATTGAAGCTCGAGCAGCGACAGCGGAGCCCGAGGCGATACAGTGCAAGATCTGTGAGTGTTTTTTTTTTTTGAATGAGATGTTAATAGCAGCCATGCAAATGATAAATTGATGTGTTTATGTAGCAATTTTTTGGTCTACTGACCACTCAAAGCTCTTTTACAACATTTGTCACATTCACACTGTTAGTACAGGCTGCCATGCAAGGTGCCATCTGCTCATCAGAGGCGACATCCAAACCGCTCGCTAACCTCGTCTGTACACACACACACTAACACGAAACCATTGCAAGTCCAGGTCCAGCACCTTGCCCAAGGACTAAACTCGGGGAATCGAACCAGAGTCCCTCTAGATCAGTGGTTCCCAACCTATGGGTCGCGACCCCATAATGGGGTCGCCAAAGATCCACGTGGGGTTGCGAAGCCCTCCTGATTTTGAGGGGTTTAATTTTTAATAACCACAATTTAATAACCATAATAAATAAATGACAAAGCATTTCATTATTATGTGTAAAAGCAACAACATTGAAGTACAACAATTAACATTTATTCTGTTTAAAGTAGCCTAACTAAAGTGACAAAAATTATATTTCGCATATTACGTCACTGCCTCTCGTGCAGTCGCCGTTTCCTAGCAACTTACTGAGCTAAGGGGAAAGATGGCTACGCGGCAGGTTGGAGAGACTGCGGAGGAATGTGTTAAAAAAAGAAAGAGAGGATACCAAGAAAGATTTATAGAGTTTGGGTTCGTAGAAGCAATGGATAAAGTTCGAGCTGAATGTATTTTTTGCCATGACAAACTGGCGAACGAAAGTTTGAAGCCCTGCAAGCTAAAACGACACCAGACCACAAAACATCCAGAGACGGTGGGAAAACCGAAGGAGTTTTTTCTAAGAAAAAAGGAGCTCCTTGTTGCCAACAGGCCACAATAGACGGAATGACAGGAAACGTTGAGAAGACACTCATCGAAAAGCTGAAGACCGATCAATTTTCCATCCAACTGGATGAAACAACCACCGTGTCCGAGGAAGCAATCCTCATCAGAGGGGGGGGGGGGGTCACCAAAGCTTACAATGGTAAAAATATGGGTCCCTGAAAATAAAGGTTGGGAACCACTGCTCTAGACGACTTGCTGCACCACCTGAGCCACGGCCGCCTCGTTGCCACGGGGGTCTTAAAGGCAGAATAGTAACAGGAGCTTCTTCTGCCTCACAAATGTGTCTCTGCGGAGGCTGCTGGTTCATGTGCACACTCTGTGTCACACTTCTAACGCAGAGGATGACTTTGAGAATCTCACTTTAAAAGCTTGGTTTGAGTTTGTTCTTCACGCAGCAGCTATTACTTGATTTTTGTGTCATATTCTGGGAACACGACACACATGTTGCAGCCGGAAACACAGGCGGGCGGGTGGGCGCTGGGATGTAGTTTACTTTAAAGTTATTTATTTTAACACAGTGAAAAATATTTTCATTTATAGTCAGGGCTCGTCCAAAGCCGTCCTGTCGCCACGTGGACGTGCAGAGCATCCAATCATGTTCCTACGTTACTACTGTCTGAATAAAAACTGCAGCCTGAGAGAATCAACGACAACATGAACCCGAAATAATTCTCAGCTGAATAAACTAAACACCAAAAATAACTAACAAAATAAAATAACCCTTATAACATTTCATAACATAAACAATCTGTAAAACCATGAATTAATCGTCTGGATATCCGTGGACTTCTCACACTCACTTTAAAAATATCGTCCCGATATTTTAATTATATCTTTCTACGCCTTACACATGTTAACAGCTAACATTTAAACCCAGACTACCGATACTCCTGATTTTTGATCAATTGCACTATAAATGTATATTTCCACACTTGGGCGGGTAGTTTCTTTTTCCTATAGAAATAATCTAACCCACACACATAACACAAAAATCCAGCCAACAATCTGTCACGTTTGAAGTCCAGTTCCAGTTCATTACCAGGGCCGCCAGTAGCCACTGAGAGACCCCCCTCTGGTAGAAACTGTTCTCTCTGTGATACTTGGCTGGGCAAGTCTGTCATAAGTCAAAATCTGTCTGCTTGGACACGTTACTCTCTGCTCTATCTCAGCAACGTCGTCTCTGAGTTCTCGGTTTCTGTTTCGGCATTTTCCTCTGGCATCTCTGTGTGGACCTGGTCCTTGTGTCCCCCAAGCAGCTCCATCAGGCGTACTTCTGCTGCTGTGGGGGTCGAGTGCAGAGGAGTGCTGGTATTCAGCTGGAGGCCAGGTGATTATCACTGCAGGGAAGTCATCATCCGATTCCTCCTCAACATCGGTTTCCTGTGTGGATCTATTCACAGGGTTTTGACTGTTCTGACAAAGTAACAGCATGTTTCTGTGAAGCATCCTTTTTCTGCCTCTGCCATTCTCTGCTTCATCCTCAAACACTGGACTGTCCTCCCCCCGAACTATGGACCAGAACCCAAATGCACAACTCTTGGACGAAAGTTTCAAAATAAAGTTTTTATTAACAAAAAAAAACATTTATGAGGCTAAGAAAACAAACAGAAGATAACTCTTAAACCAAACAAGAAGACCTGACAATGGCATGGATAAAGCGCTGGTTCTCTGACACATGGGGCAAGATCCCGAGAGTGGGAAAACAGACAAACTGGAGAAAGTAAAACTGGTGACCATGAACACAGACAGGAAGTGGAACCAAAATAAAAACAGGAAATCACAAGACAACACTGAATGGATGAACTTAACATAATGTCCTGGACGTGACGTGATGATGTGTGTTAGATGGTTGCACCAGAGAAAGAGGGATACTCGTATCGCCCGCTCCAGGAAGCTCTTGGAGCATCGATTCCACAACCACCTGCCTCGGTTGTAATAGGAAATGCAGTGGCAGCGTTTGTCACATGTTGATTAGGTTCAAAGTTTGACTGACTGTGTACTAGTTAGAACTAAGGCACAGAAAGTAGACTGGTTCCTTTCTCAAAGTGGTAGCAGGAACTTTGGAGCACTAGCACGGTTTGCTTTGTTGGACTTTGTTGAACTGAATTCTGGCCGGGCTTGGGTGCCAGAGACGTGCTCGAGTTGTAAAAGTCGAAAAAGTGACGTGTCAGCAGAGTCGAGCAGGAAACAGAAGAAATAAAAAAATAAAGAGAAGAGTCATCTTTGCGTTTGTTATACCCTAGTCTAGGGGTGCCTAGAGCATAACTAGAACGGGCCCCATCTTCCGAGTCCCAAGTAGCCACTACAACACGTTTTAGATTTCGAATGAAAAGAAAATGATTTATTCACAAAACTCAAACAATTATAACTAAGACATGAGCTTCAGGGTGGACCGAGGCCAAAACAACAAACAAAACAACTCTATCTGGAAAATAAATCACTTACCTCAGAAAACAAATGACAACAGACTTATACCTCCCTAACTAACAAAACAGGAGGAAACAAGATCAACTAAAAATGGCAGTCCACCCCTACCATCCAAACAAAAACTACTTCCAATCTAGAACAAAGGTTTTCACAAAAGGACACGTGGCTGGTTGGGAGAGGATGAGGACGTGCTGGTTGTCCACATGAAGGCCGCCATCCTGGCTCCTTATGTGTCAGCTGCAGCCAATCACGGGCCTGGAACCACTCCACCAATCATCTCCCATGGATGGCACATCCCTATTTACATGTGAAACTGGCAACAAAACAAAAGCAAACACACCGCAGACTACAAAAATATGAGCACAGTCATAACATAAGGCACAGAAAGTAGACTGGTTCCTTTTCAAAGTGGAAGCAGCAACTTCGGGGCACTAGAGTTGTCAGAGCTGAGTGACGTGTCAGCAGCGTCAAGCAGAAACAGAAGAAATAAAGAGAAGGGTCATCTTCGCGTTCCTCCTGTTCTTGTTCTCTATTAGGTCGGCAGCGTCCGATGCCAATAGTTTGAAACTTTAATTTTCAAATCCTGAAACTTTCCTGTCTTAACTCATTTCTTCGTTTCCTCACATGTCTGATACTGCCAAGCTTGACTTGTAGGCTGCTGGAGGCAGACAGGCAACTTACATTTACATTTACTTACATTACTGGTTTATCCTGCACATATTTCCTTTTTTTTTTCCATCATTATCTACTAAAAGAGTCCAAACAAGCTGCCGTGTATCTTTTCCAGATTAGCAGGTATGTGTAAACAGTTTGTGTTAGTTTAGTTTCTAGACTTACTGCATCGAAACAGCACGTTAAATCAGAGCTTCATATTTAGATTTCTAACAAAACAAACAAAACATGCCATAACAGTTAGTGTAGAGAGACAGAAACACAAGATAGTTTGTGTCAGACATGTCCTCACCTGCTAGAAACGTCATCAACATGCCCATGCCCAGTACGGACATTACATGGACTTTGTACTAAGGCAGAGTAAAGTCCTTTAATGTCCAGTCCAACTGATTTGGACATTTGCTTTCAGTGCATGTGCGAAAGGTTGTTATTGTTTGCATGCAGACGTTAGGAAAGCCTCACGAGGCTGCCAGCATGGCTGCAGACACTTATTTCTGTCACCTTTTGAATTTAATGAATAATATTTGCAGTCGTTTATAATAACAAACGTGTCTAGCACATCCCCGTGATGTCCATTTTCAAGGACCGCACAGTTTCCTCCTGCATTTTCCATGAAGTGTTTCTCACCCTGTTTATAACGGCAATGATTTGTCGATAATAAAAAAAAAAAAGTGTCCTGCAATAAAAAAGAAGAAGACGTGTAGAGATTACGCACTGTGCATGTGCGTAGGTGTAACTGCTCGCTGAAGGCAGATACATTGTAGATGTACCTGTGTGTGGGTTACAGAGAGAGGGGTGAGTGTGTGCGCATGTGTGTGTGTGTATATAAATATATATATATATATATATGTGTGTGTGTGTGTGTGTGTGTGTGTAAGTGAGTGTCCTTTGGGAAAATGTGTTCTCCAACGCTAATACCTCTCCCTGCCCTTGATGGTGGAATCGGGACAGTATGTTACCATGGCGACTGGCCCCATAATGGTTACCACGGCAATGTGAGAGGGAGGCAGCGATGCAGCAGCGGTTGTCAGGGAGACCGAAAGATTGAGGGAGGAGGAGGAGGGGGGAAAGAGAGGAGATTGCGAACAAATACTGAGAAATAAAAAAAAAGTGAGACGCGGAGGAGAAGCTACAAACAGACGAGAAGTTAAAGAAGGAACAGATTGTTAAGAGAGGAAGAGGAAGTAAAAAAGCATAAATAAGATAAAAAGGGAAGAAGAAAATTTGGATTTGAAGAGAAGTAAACCGAGAGCTGTGACACATCAAGCATGCAATGAGCAATCTACAACAAAGTCCCGATCCCGACCTTGAGAAGGCCTAATTCTGTCATGTCACTGCCAGGAAGGATGCTGCTGACCAACCGAGGCAGCAAGGAGGACATCCCGACCAGCGCTGTCATGCACGTGAAATCTGCTCCTTGTGCCGTGCATCACTCACCGACCACTGTCCAAAAGCATCTGCCCACTTTCACGGTCAGTCCAGATGGCCCAGACAGCCTCACTGACCGCAAACACCAAAAAGCACAGGAGGTCGTCACTTTCGCCGGCCCTCCCTCGGGTGTGTGTCACACCACAGCGAGGCGGGGGGAGGCAACCTCCATGACCTTGCTGTCTGCTGGCTTAGTCGCAATAAAAACAAGTTTTTTTTGGCACGCGACCAGCAAACGTATCAGGGCTTACGGCTTTTCGGTGACAGCACAAGTGACGTCACAGCTCGGCTCACGTCTTCACGGCTAAGATGTCCACAAACACTCGAGAATCAGCAGCTTAGTTCTCAGAGGATTTAGAGTTTGTAAAATGACTTGCTGTGATCGTGGGATTATAAAAAGCAACATCTGCACCTATAATAAGCTCATTTCTAATCACTGGAAGTTGCATTGCTCAAATGAACTGAAACTTTTGGTCGTTTGGAGTGAAAATGATTAGCAGCAGGGCATGCAAGCGAGCCGAGAGCACGGCAGATTTTAAGTTGGAGCGTCTCCAGTTTTCACCGGCAGTCTGTTTAGTAAAACATCCCATAACATCTCTGTGTGCAGCAGAGCCTGACACATATATACAGCTGTATCATACAGCGGCAAAGCCGGAGCGGGGTGAAATCGGAGTTGAGCACAGAGTGATATCGAGCTGGAGCAGCTTCGAGTGGAAACTAACACCTCCCTGAGCGAGGAGCAGAGATTCCCACTGCTGCACGCCATCCGCATGCTCTGATTAACAGTCATATAAAACGCACATCATTCAGAGGGAGGCAGAAGTGCTTCCAAACACTTAAAATTCAAAACAGTCATGTCGCACTCAGCACTCAACCGAGAACACACAAACACCGTTTTCATGCTTGGACTGATTTCAGTCACTTTGCTTTCTTCGATTGTTATTAAGTCGCTGTGAGTAAACACTGTACCGCAAAACTTTAACCCTCTGCAGTCATGACAAGTGCAGCTGACAGGACCGCAGAGGGGGTTAACATTAAAGCCTGCAGGAGAGTAATTACATGACGTTTAAAGTCGACCACTGTAGCCGGTGGTACGAGCTGATGTAGACTTTTAATGTGATATATGTGGGCAGCAGATAGGATTAACTAAATATATCAAGTGTGGAGTCAGATGGCAGGAAATGAACGTATAACTAAATACACCGACGCAAAATGACAAATAACAGCCTGGTTCTCAAATTTTGAGAGCTTACAGTATGTATAAACAGTATTTGTAATAAAGAGACGCTCCACAGCTATGATGAAATAACAACAGACGACGAGGACAATGTAATATTATTTCCCAAAGAAGCGACCTGATTGGTCGACTAGACGTTTAAACGCGCTCATTTTCCAATGTTTGACTTTTTTAACGCTTTGACCTTAAATTGTAACGTGTTCATGTTGTGACCTACTGACCGTCTGGATAGCATTTACTTAATTCCGCATCTGTTCCTACAAAAGTTTATTAAAATGGAGAAATAATTTTACATTGAGGAACTTCTACATCCGTGACCTCAGAGTGCACTTTCGAGCAAGGGCGACAGGACCTTTCGCGAGCGTGCTCTCACTACAGAAACTTCCTCTTTCATGCACAGCTTGTATTTTGTTATAAATTCCGCCTAGGTGCATTTTGTCTTGAGACGACCTCTGGTCCTGACCGCTGCGCTGTGCAGAAACACAGTTCAGAAGAAAATCGTCGTTGTGCAACTCTTTATTTCAGTATTTCTCCGCAATAGAATCTTTCCACGACACCATGGCTAAAAATTTTACCCCGCCATTCCCATGGTTCTTTATACAACAAGAGGGGGTGTTAGTGAATTCTTATTCACCAGATCAATAATTTATAAAGAGTATGACTTCCTGTTATGATAATTAAATCAACTTTCTTTAATTTTATGTTGTTGTTAGACTGCCTGGTTAATACAGACGCTGCCTTGTTTTTTAAAAGCGACTAATATGGAGTGAAGCTGAATATTTCAATATTTTTACCACACGTGTAATATTGCTTAAATAATGCTTTCACCTAGTGTTTCACCTTGTTTGGTTCTGGAGCGGTTGTCCTTCCTCCACCTGCCTCCAACCCCCCCTCCGCCCCTACACTGAATCAATATGTGTCATTTTGGGACCACAGGAAATCCAATCACCTGCGTCTGAGGCAGCGCTCGTGACAGACAGTCGAACATACAAGCAAACAGGGTAAACAACTTGAAGGTCGATCCGTATCCCATCCCCATCCCCATCCCCATCCCCATCCGCCCGGCGCTGACCGTTGCATCACTCACTTTTGTTTTCCCATTTCACACACTTGCAGCATCCTCCACAGTTTTCAGAACGTTAGCCATTCTCGGAGATTTGCATCCTTGTCAGTGCTCGGGGAGGCAGAACTGACACGGATGCACACGGAGCTTCCCCTGTGTACCGATTAGAGAACGCAATTTTCATTCCTCAAAGTCAAGGTCATGGAGTCCAATCTCATCAAAATTGCTTTCTCCCGTTATGTTTTTTTTGCTTTGTCAATTAGCATCTTCTATTTATTGCATTGCTGTCATGGCTCTGAACTGGTTCTAGTGTTTTAATTAGTAAATGGAATGAAACTGTCGCTCCGTAGCGTCGGTCCATCACATCACGGCGCCTTACTGTGTGACTCGATTTGCGGCTCAATCGCTTGGATGTGTGGTAACAGAGGCATTGCTCTTCCCACACGCTAAATAAAAACCCGGCTGATTGATTGATGGACATTTGCGGCCAACCTTGTATGTAGAGAGCAGGAGGGGGAGAGAGGAGAGGGCAATGAAGGAGGAAGTAAAGAGGAATTAGGTGGAGAGGGGGGGTGAGGCTACATGGTCAGAGAAAACAGGAGATTAGGCGGAAGAAGGAGTGCAACCGACAGTGATAAAGAGGAAAATAAAGGGGCTGAGGAAGATGAATGTGCCTCACCTATCCACTTGTCATTCCCATACCAGGACAGATTGCCTTTAGTGCTGTCGTAGTATCCAATCTTCTTATAGCTCCCTCCTGTGAGATACAGAGAGAGAGAGAGAGAGAGAGAGAGAGAGAGAGAGGGTCATACCGTGCTCCGATGTGTCTAACTCTAATGAATGCTCCACCAGGTAGGGCCGGATATCCAGATTTAACACCAGCCGATATGCGTGAACAGCAGGGAGTATAAAGAACCGTTAAGGTGGTAAAAGCTGTAATTAAATATCTGATTTCTTGATTTTAAATCGAAGCCAGGGCCGATGTTAGGTTGTATTTTATTTACAGACAAAACCCCTGTGCCTCGCAGAGCTGAACTGTTTATGCGACATTTAATATTTAACATTTAAACAGAAGAAAAAAAAAGATTTGAAAGGAGAAAACATTGAGGTTAAAAATCAATTTTGTGGCCTTGGAGTTTAGATCGGCGATTTTAAATTGTGTTTTATTCAGACGAAACGTTGCAGGGCTGTTTATTTTTGCAACAACTGATATTTAATATTTAACAGAACTGAAGAGAAAACATGAAAAAAAAAATCAGGTTTAACAGCACCAGTATAAAAAACCTCAATATATACTGTATATACGTCGACTGCAGTTAATTAATTTCAATTTTTTAATTGTTTTGCACAGCACACTCCTTTATTTTCTTTCTTCTTCCTCTCACAGTGAGATTAACATCAGTTTAATGCCATTGTCCTTCCAGTTCGGATGCGTTTATCATAGAGACTGGAAGCAAACAGATGGAGACAGCCAGCCTGGCTCTGTCTAGTTCAAAAATACACCAACGCCTCTAAAGCTCACTGATTAACACATCAAAGTATCAAGATTTATTATGGAAGGCTCAGGCTATCAAGGTTCAAGTCACAGAGATCACGAACGCAGCACGACATCCATGAAATAAAAAGTCTTCTCTGCTCATAAATCCAGACTTAAAACTCATTTGTTCATCTTAACTTAAATACATACAGTTACTTAAACACATTCAGTTCATTCACCAGAGAAAGTACGTGCAACGTTTTTTTTAATTTTAAGATCCACGTCAGGACTCTGGCAGCCTGAGGACAGAAGCTGCTCTGTGGTCTGCTGATATGGCAGGTACTGGTGTATGGCTTGCCAGACGGCAGCAGGGTGAACAGACTGTTGCTGCGGTGCTTATTGTCTTTTTAGTATCCTTTGGGCTCTTCACCTCCCTGATAGCGCTGATGCTCGGTAGATGAGTACCGATGATGTGATCCGGGCAGTTTGCATCATCCCATCCTTCATTGTATGGCGAAAACCTGGCAACCTCGCCGTGATGACAGCTGCACGCGGTCACCGCACCAAGCTGTCGTCTACCAAGAAATAGTTCCAGCATGCGGCCGCCCATAAACTGCCCGTTTGTTCACGGATTAAACAAACATCATACAAGCTTCAGAGACGCTGAACTATTCCTTTAAACGCCGTTTCGTCTTTGTTGGCCTATGAAATCATACGTCGAACATATAATGCCACGCGGCTTTGATTGACTTCAAATTCAAATGTCATTTTTTGACATTCGTGTCTTTTTTTTTCCTCTCCTGGTAAATCATGATAGACAGATGCCCTGCATGCCTGTCCTTCCGCTCCAAGAAGCAATACACTTTATGAGATATTTCATTAATGAAATCCAGGCCAGAGGGATCGCTGCAAGCCTCTTTTAATGGAAAAAAAAAAAAAAGCTACCCATGTGAGGAAACTGGCCTGTCGTCAGCTGTAGCACATTTCTCTGGTTTACTGTAATAACGCTTTAATATCCCAGTGCAGCAGCACAGAGAGGCACAGATCAGGCATCAGATCACCGACGGCTGGACGTAACGGTCAAGTAATCATTAGACATATTTCCAATAGTCAACTAACAGGACTAATCAAAAACTACTGTACTTATGCTTTACAGAAAAGAATACAGCAGCTAAAGACTCTCGATATCTCTGACAGGTCAAACAAACTTGTGGTTCTTTGCTGACACCGACACTGCTCGAGGTCCCTGCCCTCCACGACTAAACACAGTTTGTAAAATCTACCGTCAGATACATTCTCTCGGCTCCGTTTTAATTAGGGCCCGAGCACAGCACGCTGGGGCGAGGCCCTATTGGATTTCGCTGAACGACGTTTAAGAGTAAATCGCATTTTCGACGGCCCATATCCCCCCGAAAACTCACGAAAATTTGCCTACCCCCCTATGTCAGGTGTAAAATTTCACATTTTGGGGGTCTCGCGCATGGACGTGCGCATATGCCTCCACAGCGCCACCTAGGTGTGCGTTTTTGGAGGTGCTCCTCACCACGGTTTCATCCACGTGTACGAAACTCGGTGGGAGTATGTAACATTCCCAGACGCACAAAAAAGTCTCTTGGTGCCCCGGGCTACAGTGAAGCGTACGGTGTCCAATTTTTGTCAAATTTGGACTTTTCAGGGTTTTGGGGTAATTTCCAGGGGTCGCATTTGAACGAACTCCTCCTAGGGATTTCATCCGTTGTGCTTGAAACTTGGCGTGTGTGTTCTGCCCTCGACAATGAGAAGTTATCAAAATCACAACTTTTTATCAGAGGTCGTGGCCGTGACGGCGCGTCAAAGTCGACGCTGCCGATTTTTTCACAAAAAAAACAAGACTCCATTGACTTTTTTGCTGATTTTCGGGCAAAAGTGTGCGGCTATCATATACTTTATCAGAGCTGTCTGAAACTTCTTATGTTTGTTAAGACCAATATTATGCAGAATTCGGCTGCATAATTAATGAGGGGGCGGGGCAACAGCGCTTTATAGCGCCCCCTTGAATCGTGAAAGAGAGGATAGTGCCAGATGTGAAAGACTTTTGGTCGTTGTGGTTATGAAGAGCTCACAAAAACTCCAAATAAATAAATATACAGAAGATAAATAAAGGTTTTGATGTTCACTTGCCAAAAAAAAATCATGATTTTACTGCCAGAAATGAAACAGAACTTCAAGTTCATACCTCTCACCCATCACTGAACAGCAGAGGTAACCCTGAACAGTCGACTATTCAATCTAAAGATTTGTCTGCAAATCTCACAGATATATCGTTGGAGTGGCATGAAAATGTAGTTATGAAATGAAGGATATACAGAGTGTCTGATCTTACATAGCTTGCTGCTTGATGTCCCCTAATAAAACATGATATACAGCCTGTTTTGGCATAAATATCAGCCTATTAACTCTCCTTAGCGTGCGTGAAAGTATCACCATGGCAGACTGGTTTTCATTATCCAAATTTGCAGGTGTATTGTTTGTATAGGTGCAAGTTTAAGGGAAACTTTCTCAATTCAGCAATACGCTCACTAGAGGTGGTAAAACACCTTTTTATCAAAGAAGTTCTGATGTAGCGAACATTGAAGTCTCATGATTGATCAGCTGTGTCTCCTCTCTTTTGCCGGTTCTCCCGACCGGAGAGTCGTCGCCAGTTGCTGCTTATCTCAACGAACCAACGCCTAGAATCTGCATGACAGTAGTGGATGGAAACAAGCGTTCATTTGCATTTCCTTTTGATGAATTACTCGGAAAATTTCTGTTAAAATTTGCACTACATTTGGACGGAAACAAAAAGAAAGCACAAGAGCAAAGGCCGTCGCAGCGCTCGCATGGAAACGGAGAGAACCATAAACCAATGCAAGATGTTGCAGCTCTGTTCTCTATTTGATGCTTGATCGCTGGATAGAACGAAGAAGGCCGGTTTCAAAACAGATGGGGGGAAATCTGTGAAGTTGATGAGTGTGGGGTTTGGATGTTGTGCTGTGGAAATGTGCGACAGGGCGAGGATATCAGCCTGAGGACCGGCTGATGCTCAGGCTTGCATGGAGCACACCGGGCCCAGGTGTGTCCCATGCCGCTGATTAAACTCCTAATTGGTGTGCAGCCCCGGAGACGACGAGCAAACATCAGCAGAGTGAACCACGCGGAGAGGCTTTCACATGACGGATCCAAGCCGGACCAACATCTAGAGAACGGCAGAGGACATGACTGAAGATGTGAACATTGTCTGTTCCGATGCTCATGAATGATTGAAGCTCACACAGGCGCAGTGAAAGATAATTTTTCATTATTATCAGGTCGTAAAGTGATTTCAAAACCTTTTAGTCAGCCCTGATTTCATTTTTGACTTTGTTAACTTGTTTAGTCTAAAAGTGGACACAGAGTCTGTTCAGTTTCTGCAGTTTGTTATTCACCTACTCAGACTTTTATTTTGTTAGAATTATTTAATCGTCAATGTATTTATTATTATTTATTATATCCTATTCTATTTCTATAGTTTTTGTTTGTTTTATTGCATTAATGTCGCCGTGTTTACCCAGAAATTGTTCACCCAAAAGACGAGTCTTATCTGCAGTGCTGAGAGCCCGTTAAGTTTCTCTGCAATTATTTGTTTGTTTATCTATTTATCCCATTTTATTTCATCCAAAATGTTGCTGTGCACTTCCACAGCATGTGTCCGCAGGGTTGTTAGTCAAACCTGTGTAGCATTTTGTTTGATGTTAGTTTCTTTTCCACTGTTCATAAGTTCTGGGGTTTTTTTATGAGCGTTATAAGGTCACCATAACTTTCCAAATAATAAGGGAGAAAACGGATGTAGCATAAATTCTTTTAACATGTCGAGGACAAATTGTTTAATTGGATTTTTAAGCTTTTTTTTGTCAAATGTGGAAAAAAAATAGAAGCCAGTGTCCGGGAAAAAATACGGATCAAGGAGCAACAAGAAGTCAATGATAGCCAAGACCTTCCCCTACTGAAGACACATAAGTTCAAATTACAGTTAGTGTTACTTACTCTACTGTAAGTTCAAGTACTCTACTGGGGAAGAACATTCCCCACATTAATAAGGTGCGATATGCTATTCTCGGATTTGATAATTACTCTTGGTTTCGATCTGCTGCAGTCCAGATGTGGCTCATTAGCGATCAGGGAAATTAAAATCCAGGAGAAAACACCTGGTTTTAAATTGTTTCTCTGGACGTTTCCGACCTCAGAGAGAGTTTCTGTGCTTTGTTGAAGAGTAAACGTACATGAGATGATATCTTTACTGTAGATATGAAGCCAGCTGGCTCATAGACCAAACTGCTGCAGCCTCATCAATAATGCAGGACGTGACACCATTGTATTAACGATATGGTGGCCTGGACCTTCTGCTGGAAAACACCTTCAGGGTTAAACTACGGATCCAAACAATAAAGTCAGATTTTTTTAATAATCACAATGCCTCTCTCTCATCATAACATTAGTTTACTCCGAAGACAGTTTTACATTTCAGCTTCCAGGTTTTGCAGCAGTGCGGGACGACGCATTTGAACTTTCAGCCACATCGTTTTGACTTTGCATTGGTTTAGCGTCTTGAGTTGATCCAGATGTATTTCAGTTCTTTAAGTTGTTTCAGGTAATGTTATTCTGATTTTCAGTAGTGCAGGTCGATGCATCGTAGCTTTGCGTTGCATTTTCAGCAGCTTTGCAATTTAACTTCAGCCGTCACCACACTTTCTGCAGGAATTTTTCCATTTATTCATGCCATCACCACTTGTGACACGGCCAGACTCGGGTAATATTTCATATCTGTCTATGTGCGTGCAAACAAACACGTGTGAAGCCGGCAGAGATCATACTATCAAAGTTAAAAGCAGTCAGTGGAGCTGACGGTCTAACATCTCTGAGTCGCTGTAGCTGTCATGTGTTATCTCTTTGATTCAGCCATTTTCTTTTGCAGTTTGAACACCGGCCTGACACTGCAGGAATTCTCCTCCTGGTTGCTCCCTATGGCCCGGGTCTGGGCCTGCACTCAAAAGTTAGAAGCGTGCATAAAAGACTCAGAAAGTCATCCAGAGATGACTCGCCCATTTCACAGTTGAACAGCCCAGAGCGCTCGGTGACTCACATCTGATTATTAATGTGTGATCTTAGCTGGATGAGAAAAAATGAAAAGCTAAAGGCGATGGTGCAGTCGGACAGGGAGTGAAGTCTCTTGGCAGGTCTCAAAGTTAGAAGTAATATAGCTGGGTTGGCACTAGACAATATTGACTGCTCGTGTGAGCGTTAATTATTTAAATATGATAATTTCCAGGTGAACAGGCTCAAATAGGCTCACTCTGAGGAGCGCAAAGACAGTCTGGACCAGAGGTATAAGCAAAGAACCTAGAAAACACACATGGGAAAGCTGTACAGTCCGACCAGTGTGATTAACTATCCAATTAATTTGGTTTCAGGCTTTAACCAGTGCTGCTGAAGCAGTGGGAGAAGGTCAGGAAGGGATAAAGAGAGAGAGATGCATGAGAGGAGGAGGACGGCAGCCTACATGATGCCAGCTAAGACAGAAGCAACACGCGAGACTGACAGCAAACACAGAGAAATGTAGAAGCAGCGAAGGTCAGACGTTGTTCGTCTGTGCGCCTTGTGGACAGGACGACAGTGAGGACGAGGCGCTGGATTTGATCCAGAGCGGCTGAATATGCCTCGATTTGTGCAGAGCATGGTGCATAATCTGTGGAATCATGAATAAATGATCAGAAATAATGTTTTTATTTCTCCATTTTCTTTTCATCATTTCAGAGGTCGAGATGAACTGTCACAGATCTTGTGGTGTCAATGCAACGCTCGGAGCTCTGAGATGTGTTTCTGTATGTCACAGCAGGATTCTCTATAGCTGCACACGTGTTAGAGCACATGACCGAGAGACATGCTGCTATTTTTCAAAGTCTTACATCGACTATTTACTACTGAAACTTGCAGAATGTATCAAAGCCAAATAACGTTTAGGAGCTGATAAGAGGCTCGAACATTTTATTTCCATGTCTATCTTTTCACAGCTTACAGTAAACGTCGTATATTCAACACGCTTCCAATTACCATCAAACAAACTGCTGCTCATCACTGTACGCCCCTCGTGAGATGACCAAGGCCGGCACCGACACGGAAAAATCGGACATAACAAGCTTAAATTTTCATAAGTCTCATGAACACAGAGAGCTCCTCGGATCCGCACAGACCTCAGCACTGTCAGAGAGAAACACAAAGCACAGACGGACCGAAAGGAGAACACAGGCTCAGTGATCAAAAGGCAGCCAAGCTAACAAGAGTCACACGCCGCTACAGATAAGTCACCGCCACCGCCACGGGATCACTCAGCCGCCGCGACCCTAGCCTGTGAAGAACACAGTGACGGAACCGTCTAACATGAAAACCGACAGGCCTGTGGGTTCATTTAGAGAAAAGAAATGTAATTATTGTAGAAGAGAGGTTGTTCTTTTCAAGATTTATTCAGCATCTTAATACTAAATCCTCTTTTTTGAGTCAAAATGTTGATTTCCAGTCTGTACTGTTCATTTTAGCAGTACTTTTCCAGGTAATGCTGCCCTAAACTCAGAAAAAGGAATAAATAATTTTGTTTTCTAAAGGCCAAATTCCACCGGCGACCGCCAACGCAAGAGGTATTCAGTATCACAGAGGTTCTAGTTGAAGTTTCAGACCTGTGCTGCAGCCCGGTTCAGAAGCAGAAGCAGAAATCCCAGTCTCCACTCTGCATTAATCTGCACAATCCAGTCCATTAAAATAAAAACACCCTGTGCAAACATCAGATCGCAAAAAACAGACAATGACCAAAATCTGAGCAAGCTTCCGGAACTGAAGCTCCCGATGGGATTTTTAAGTCGCGTGGAGAACGACGTGCCCGTTGGGTTTCCTGGCAAGCCTCCAAAAGTAAGAAGATAAAATCACATTCAGTCATCAACTTCAACTGTTAGCATTTCAGTCAATACAAAAAAAAAATGCTTTGTGTTGAGTGAGCTGTTATAGAGCTGCTGCAGCAACATTATCGTCAGATAAAAGCATTGATATTTGATGATTTTGCAAAAAAACCTGGATTATGTCTTATTTACAGCCATCCACAATCTGAGCTCTCAGCTCTTCCACAAACAGTGAGGTCAGGAATTGTTCAGTAAAGACTTCATTTATTGTGGTAGTGGATGAGAAAGCCTGGACGTTAATGCAGGCAAGTGCACTGAACCCAGCTTTATGCAATACGTACCATGACAGTTTAACCTTATTTTTTACCTTATTTTTTTTTTTGCTTTGTTTATAATTTAAGAAATGTGGCTGTGTTGAATGAAGAAGATTGCTAAAATTTGGTCAAAGATATTAATTTAAAAAATTTTTTTTAAAATAGAAATCTCAGTACTTTATTAAGCCTAAAATGGCTTAGCAACAGAAATGCATCCTAAATAGTTCCTAGCGGCAAAACGTACCCCATTAAAAACCATTAAAAACACTTTTTTTGATCCCACGTTTATCCTAACATAAATTAATGCATTCCTTTATGTTAAGATTTCATTTTGGACCACTGGCTTTCAAGGAGCCACGTTTTGTCTTAGGAACTATTCAGGACACATACTGTAACGGGAAGACCCTCCAAGGGTTAATAAGCTGGCTGGCAGATCTACAGAGGGTCGATCACCTGGTCAAATGTTAGCTAATCACATATCACAAGATGTTTGTGCTGTTTGGATGTAAACCTGGTGTCTTCAAGGTAAACTGAGATGTTAAGTTGCTCATTAATGTAGTTTATCTAGAAGAAAAATGACTTTTCTGACCAGTTTTCATCACAAACTGAAATTTCTCCTCTGCGCGTCCTCTAACACATAACATTTCTTTAAACAGCGGCGATGCCAGTGAAACGGTATTAAGGATAAGCTGACTTTATTGAAACGGCAGATTGGGTTCTACGTTTCGGAAAAGCTAATTTGGCAGGGGTGTGAGAGCGACTTTTCTGAAATTCTCCAACTTTCGATGAAATATTTAAACAGGTATTAACTTTTTATGCAAAAAAAAAAGAAGAACAGCCTCTCGCTTTGCAGTGAGACACTGGCCACATGAAATATAGATATACACAGTATATGAAGAAAACATTCCAACAAACATAGTCTGAGATATTTGAAAATCTTACATGGCAAGTTCCCCAAACACCTCTAACAATATATGCACATAGTATAAATGGATGTATATTTACAATTTGATCACCGTACATTGCATCTACAGTAATAAGCTCCTTATTAAAAGCAGGGTGCTGTTGCATACCTTGAAGCTGTTCAATAAGAGTCCAGGCCATTCGAGAACCTTGAGCATCAAACACGACGTGGCCCTGAAAAGAAAAAGCAAAATTTTAATGTAATAACATCCCGCTCCATCCATCATGCAGCCTCTCTCTCTTTCTTTGACTTACTGAAACTCCTTCGAAGGAGCTGGTGTTCAGGGCTCGGTAGATCTCAGCGGTGATATCTCGGTTGTTGTAGTTGAAATCTTCCAGCCGGTGCCCTTTGGCCTTCAGAGGCCCCACAGTCTTGTTGAGGGCCAGGGCTAGAGCCCACACGGCGTCGTAGGCCAGCGGAGCCTCCTGGAAACCGCCCGTCTCCTCTGGATTTTTACCCCCGAGTTTAGACATCAGCTGAGCCAAAAACTCCTGAGAGGTCTGAAGAGAACACGACAAGAGATCACGCCCGGTTACACATAGATGATGTTCGAGACATTAAATCAATACATCTGGATCAGTCGGTATGAATGCGTTGATTGCTAATAAGAATATTCACCCTCGAAGGTAGCCTGAGGAGAAAATGAATGATTAACTCATATTAGACTTTCCCTACTTGACGTGATTAATATTGACGGTTTCTTGGTCTGCCAACCTCATAATTAAAAGGAAAACTAAAGTTAATTTTGGTTTTATGTGCGTGGCAACAAACATGAGCGTCCAGATGACTAAACAGGTTGTAAACAACCCAAGGGTGTATTCAGCTTCCTTTAAAATGTTAAGCCCAACGTGAACGCACTCTAATAATAGATGTTAATCCCTCATTGCACCAAAAAACTATGAGTGCATACAACTAGGGCATGTAAGGTAGGTCAATAGAAGTTGGTCTATGCATGTTTACAAGACACAGTTTAGGTATTAACTTTTATAATTCACCTTAGTTTGCTCTTTTTAAATTATATTTGCCGAACTTGGAGGTTTGTTTGTCGACCCAAAAACACAAGCTGGAACAAACTGTTGAAGTTTAGGCTGAATACAGTGACTTTAAACCCCTAATGGCTACAGTCTTACAGTAACTTACATACATACATACAGATGAATGGGATTAACTGCATCTATGCCTAATTTGCTCTGAGTTTACCCGTTTGACGCCAAAGTCAGCTCCTGTTTTTCCCCCCACGTTCATTGCAGCGGACTCCGACACTGATTTCAAATTACTAAACATTCTGCAATCAAATATTTATTCTGCTCTTACATTTATTTATGCCGTAAATACACTGTTTGCTTTATTTATTATCAGATTAGATTTCCAGCCGCATGAACAATGTTGTGATCGTTAGTGTAACGAGGGAGGGAGCAGGGCGGAGAGAAAGACGACAGACAGTGAAGATTATAGGTTTATGATTGGAGCTCCACTCTCTGTTGTGCAGACACTGTCCATCGCTTTGTGCAATAATTCATAGTGTGGATTATTAGTATTATTTGTATACATATATTTCTTCCTCTCCGGCCCCTTTAATGGCCTTTTTCCTCTTACAAAGCTCACACACAGAACTTCATCATCTTGTAACTGCTTGCAATAAATCTCTTGTAATCTTGTGACTTTCACCTGGCTTTGAAGGAGGCGTCAGTAAATGTGCCTCAGATTGCCACATTCCGCGTTTTTAGTTCTTGCAATATAATAGAATTTGCATTTTACTGTTTACGCTTTGTCGAGCACTTTGTAACCTGCTTAGAAAAGTGCCATGCAAATAAAGTCACACCCGTCCTTCAAACGTAAATGTAGCAGTACTGTTATTATGTTTTTTTTTTTCACTCAACACTTCTTTTGTTTACCCACTGTCTAAAGTAAAGAGTGTCAAGGACGTCCAATATAATTTCAGGAGACGCGAGCTGCGAGGACGCGCTCACAGACAAAGACAGAAAGTTGTTTGATCACAGCCGCTTTGCCGACAGAGGCGTCTGGAGAGCGTCCAGGACGTGCTGCTGGAGACGATGTGTCAACCTGCTGCGTCCAGCTGTGCAACCAGCAACATAACAGATACGATGACGTCCGTGATGATAAACTACGAGGTAGCCAGCAGTCATCATAAAGCCTCAGTGTTTTGGACAGAATTGGTATTCAAGCTCCAAAAATAACTCTTTATTCTAATAAAACTAAAGGACACAGCGCTGTAAATGACAAGTTTGCAGGATATACTTGCGATAAAAACATAGTTATGCATATTATATTAAATTCCTGACATAGTCTATGAATAAAACTCTAAATTTTGGGGGAGAATGCAGTCTGTCACACCACTGTGAGTCGTTTCAGAAACTCGACTTTCATCTTTTTGTCACAGATAAAAGGTAAATCTGACAGAATACGTCTCCAAACTCATGTGTGGTAATCCTGAGCTGTTCCTAAGTGTGAAAGGTAACCTTCACTGGTTGCTTGTCATTTATGGAACTGGTTTTAATACAGTTTTTTTATAGCTTGTATCTGTGATCTGCTAATTTTCTTTTGAGGATCATCTGGCCCTACTAAAATCTCACCTTGTCATCTCAGAAGTCTATAACCCCGGGGCCATAATCTTAACTTTGAACAACTTTGGACTGTATTTTACCATTCGGGGGAAGTTTTGCATATACTGTGTGCCATTAAAGGGGTGACAGTGACATCTGTGAGATGACACGGCTTCCCGTTCACCTTCTGTTTTATCGGCATTGTATCCTTTTTATTAGAAAACTGACAGGAAATGATGGGAGGGAGAGAGAAATGAGCGATGATATACAATAAAAGTCTTTAGCTGTACTAGATCTGGGGGATGCTGAAGTTCATGGTCGGTGACAAAAAAAACCTAAAACACAAGTGGACCCACTCTGCTGCCTAAAGCTCGCTCTGAACGGCCTCCTCTCCACAAAAACGAGACATGTCGGTTCATCCGATAATACTTCCAACTGATCGTATTTGTAAATACTGGTTGTCTTGCTCAATAGATGTAGAAAATAAATGATTACTATGAGTAATGTGTCATCCCGTGACGTTATATCACATCTGCTTGACAGAGATGTACAGTAACGAAGTGGAACCACTTAAGTACTGTACTTAAGTACTAAAATGCAGTATCTGTACTTTTTTGGATTATTATTGTTTTCCCCAACTTCCACTTTTACTGCACTACATATATTTGATGAATTTAATACTTTTACTCGGATACATTTTTCATGTGCTGAGTCGTTACTCGTTACTATTGTAGCGTCCAGCCGGACACGTGATGAATGACGAGGCGATATTGAACAAACTGCATTTATTGTTGAACGGTTTGGTTCCAGGACTCGGTGACTGTCGGCCGGAACCACGCCAAAAAAACCAACTGAACAGTCCCGGTCTCACATCAACCTCGCTCGTGCGCCGTACGTCATACACCTGACTCACCCAGGTGCGCTCTCTCACCTGCTGCCCCGCCCCCTCGCTCTGCATTCATTCAGACGCATTCACAGACCATGGGAAATCACAGAACTCTACCATAAACATTGTAACACTGTAACATTAGAAGTTGTGCCTTAATAAATATTTGAAATAATATAAACAACAGTACTTGTACTTTTACTCGTACTTTTACTTTCAGTATATGAGTAGCATTTTTTTACATACTTCTACTTGCAATACTTAAGTACAAAACATTTTGAATACTTTAGTACTTTCACTTAAGTATGGTGTTTAAAGAACACTTCAACTTCTACTCAAGTCAGTTTTTTGATGTAGCACTTGTACTTCTACTCCACTGCTTTACTCCAGTACTTTATACATCTCTGCTGCTTGACAAATCACTTCAACCTCTGAGAGTAACGGCAAGAACTTGCACTTACTATCACCTCCTGAGCGATGCCCTGCCAAGAAATCCTCCCCAAAGAATAACCTCACGAAGACCGTAACAATGGCGACACGTTACAATGTTTTGCAAAGTGTGACTACGACGGCTCAGGTGTGGATCTCTAACATTCATTTTCAGGCCAGCACACTAGGAATTATGGACCACCCTTAGCTCTAATACCAGCGTGTGCAATTTCAAATAAGCTCTTGGCCATTAGCCTTGTAGTGACACAGATGGAGTGTCTAACATTTCCAAATCCAGTGTTACACATCGAGGTCATGCTCTGTGTTTTATATATATATACTCAAAATGAGTGTGAAAGACTCTGTTTCATATTCCTCCCCAAGACGAGATACGATGTATAATTGTATTCTGTGATCAGATGAGTGGTCAGCTTGTCACACTGTCAGAGCCAAAGAAAGTGCGACTGGTGTATTCTGAGCGAGACACGGAGCTGAAGATGAAAGAGAGGCAGCAATCAGTGTTTTTCTTTTTCCCCTGGATGATGTTTATGTGTGTTCAGTAAGAGGCCGGTCCTACATCTCAAGTGCTACCGCTACTCCAACAGAACCAGAAGATAACCTGAAAACACGACCCAGCAAACATATATTTTACATTTATTTGAATAATTTTGGGTTCATTATAAAATCACTCATGAATAATACATGGTTTCTTAACACTGGGATCAAGATATTGTCTCAAATTTGCACTAAGAAATATAATTTATTGTTTGTATTAAACATTTCAGTATAACAGTCCACAATTATTTATTTATCACCACAAAACATAATAAGTTTATACTTTACGTTTAACTAAGCCTTATTAACATGTTTATGGTTGTATTAGACATTTCAAACCGTCATTTTAATGTTTGGGAAAGCTGATGTTAAATATTTAAAAAGGCTGATTTGAAGCGTGAGAAGGAACCTGTCAGTCGTTTTAATATTTAAACAGGTTCCCCCGTGTAGTTTCTGACCACTCGTGGAGCAATGTTTTTCTCGGTTAGTACATATTATTTATACATAAAGTGGATGCACACGAGGTTGCACAATGCATGAATAGATAGCTGATGGATTATATATTCCTGCTGACAGCTTCATTCTATTAAATTGATGTCTGTAATAACGCTGTTGCATCGTTAAAATGCAAAGATGATGACTGCAGAATAGGAAATTTGGATGTAGACAAAGTATATTTGAAATGTTATACAGTATATATGACAAATGGCTTTGCAGTAGGGAAGAAAAAGCTACATCAACTATCCCCGCCATGTCCAGAAGGCAGGAGGAAATTGATCATCCGGTCAGAGAGAGAAGCAATAGAGGAAGACCTCAGAGGAGGGAAAGGGAGACATAACAATGCCGGAGTCAGACACCGAGACCACTCCGGCGGACGCTGAGGCGAGCAGAGAATTGGCTAAAGGAATGAAGAAAGGAGCCAACAAGAGGGAGCTTGGACAAAGATCCCTTTAAAAGAGTCTCCTCACAAAGGGGAGAAGTGGAAATCTCCCACTGTGAAAAATATGGAGATGACCACAAAGAGGTCACCGTCGAGGTGGCACCAATCCAGCCAGAAGAACTCCGTCTAGACGTTAACTTGCCTACATGGCTGTGCACGAGGGGGTGCACGACTTCAGATTTTTTCAAGTCGACACTAATATGATAAAAGTCAAGTCGACGTCGACTAGTCGCCAGTGACGTCATTAATATTTTCAGTAATTAAAAAAATCACAGGAGGAGGGAATGCTTTGCAATAATCTGTATTGACTGACAATGCACAGCTCTTACACAGAATCTGCGCAGAACAGGAAGCATAAAGTAAAAACAAGCAGCAGCTCAGCTGTTAAATTTAACAGTAACATATCTACACGTAAATCTACGTCTCCCATAGTGGAAAACAAAATACTGAACAAAACCATTTGGGGGGAAAACAGCACAACACCTGAAAGCCTAGTCATCGTCACAGTCCTGCTCAGTCACAGTTTTCGTTTTTCGGTCCCGGTTTGCAGGAACACGAGCGCATCTACGTGCGCTGGGTGAAGGCTTGCCCACTGTCGCGTGATGGTATTAAAAAATTCTCTCGCTTGGCGTGCTTGTTGCTGGGACAGCCAGGTAACGTTTGCGTCCATCATGTTTGCATCGAAATATGAGATTAGTGCAGCTACTAGTGGCATTTCCGGTGCCAGCTGCCACCGGAAATGCCACTAGTAGCTGCCGCTGCCACGAACTGAGCCAGCCCTCTCTCGATTAGCGACTAGTCGATGTCAAGCTCTAAACGTCATTGTGGCGTAGTGAAGTCGACTAGACTGTACAACCCCTACTGTGCACAGAGCGAGGGCCTTATCAGCTTCATTTAGACTCAGAATAAGCTCAAATTTAGACTAGTCCTGCGTTTCTTTTTGACTTATGAAAGTGGTATAGTGTAAGCAAGAGCAGGAGCATGGGGCATCCTGATCCCAGAGGAAAACAATTCATCATTATAAATTCTGTCAGACCAGCCTCCTACTCCTTGAGGCCACATTTTTCTATAGTGTGGTGGCTCTCGACTGTCAGGATACCTGGAAAGAAACCCATCTGATTGACACATCAGTGCCAAAGAGCGCCTCCCTGCCAGTCGTGGAGGTGATCATTAGGGCAACTCTGTAGGCGGTTGGAGGACAATCTGGCCTGAGGCTGCTGCCTGTCAGTGTACACATGGATGATCTCACAACATGCACCACTACCAAAAAGGCTCGTACCGTACGGCTGTTCGCAAAACTTCCAACAGAACATCGAAACCGGCTTGGACTAAGATCAAATCAAGCAAGTCCAGAGGCATCTCTGTTATCGAGCTGACAGTCCGATGCTTCTTTCTTCATTGGCAACGAGATGATACAGACAGTCACGGAGAAGCTTCTAATGCGCCAGGACTGAGCAGCTTTCAAAATTAAGGATCCCCTGTCGTCTCAGTGACACTAAAAATAGCACTTGCGACACAAAGATATCATGTCTGAGGCAATTCTGGGACGGTAGAGAAACGCTTCATTACAAATGAAATTATGACGCTTATGCATCATGGAATAAATCTATATATATACACAGACGGATGACAAATCAAAGTGTCTTTGTAAGGTGCTGGGCCACCGTGAGCTGCAAGAACAACTTCAATGCACCTTGGCGTCGATTGTACAAGTCTGTGGAACTCAACCGGAGGAAAGAAGACAGTTCTCCCAGAAGATATTCACACATTTGGTGTTTTAATGATGGTAAGGGAGAGCGCTGTCTAACACGTTGGTGCAAAATCTTCCATAGGTATTGGGGACGAGATGTAAAGGCCGTAGAATATCTTGCCAGCCAGGATTCATGGACAAACCCTCTGGACGTATTGTGGGTCTATTGGCGAAACACGGAGGAAAGAGGACGCCCAGAAGATGCCATCACTAACTTGACCACCCTGACATCTTTAAGCTGTACAACCAATGTAACCAGCAAGTACTGTAGTCCTATAGGAGAGATCTATCAGCAAGGAAATGCATTTGACATGTTTGTGAGAGCAGCAATGAAGGTAAACTTTCAAACTTGATCTGAATTTGTTTGCAAGAACCCGACAGGGTACCTTAAAAACCAAAGTACAGTCTCTACCTAACCTTACCCGAGTGTTTTAGTAGCCTAGCAACATGCTCTATAAAGTATAAGCATGTAAAACCTCCTGCTGCTTGTGAATGCAGTCCAGGTAGCAATTATATTTTACATTGCAAAACATATTCAGCAAAGCAAATAAATGGACTCATGGGTATCTGTACAGATGGAGTTGCTGCAGAATCTGATACCTGTAATTAAGGTTTACTCTCTGCTGCATATAAGCTATACTGAGTGCTCATGAATTGAGACGTATAAGAGGTGGTGGTTTTTAAATTGCAAAAGTCTAAACAAATCATCTGGTTTTTCAAAGCTTATTCTTTAAAAAAGAGAAAATCCTACAAATGGGATTTAACTCGACTTGTTTCCAGTGTAGCTTGGGGATAATTTTCTGGAAATTAGTGTCAGTGTGAGGACAAAAGACACAAAAAAGCAGATTGGTACATTAGTATCAATGAAACAACAGTGTAATGGATTCAGGTAAAATGATCCTAACCTGAAAAGGTTGAGAAATATGAGATTTTATGTCACATTTCAATAGTAAGTCAGCCATGAAAGAACCACGCTCCATGTAAGATAATCCTGAGTACACTGCCGCCTCAAAATATAAATGCATTAATGCGTTCATTATAACCTCCTCCTCCATCCTGCAGCTGAAGACGAATCTCTCGAGCGCAGCTGATAAGCCGCATTTATAATGCTCGTCTCACCAGGTTGGAGGCTCCTCGCACCGTCTCCGGGTTGAGCATGACAATCTCGGTAGTCACGTGACCCTCCACCGCCTCCGTCATCTGCTCCACGGTGCAGTTAATGGACGAGTCCTTTATCTTGAACCAGTTGTCCGCATACCAGCCGATGAGGAACCACACGTACTTCTTCCCGTAGAGCTTCTCCTTGTACACCTGGAGGGAGAAGACTGTCGGCTATTAAAGGGAAAAACAAAATATTTGATAAGTGTCAAGACATATTGGATGTGATGGATGGATCTGCTGGATAATTTAACCCCCATCAGGTCCCTTGAGACCGTCAGACTGAAATGTAATGTAGGTGTAATGCTCGAATTATCAGGCTCTATGTGTGATCTGAATATTTTTTACCATCTAAAGAACAAAACGGACATGCAGTTCTTTTATTACTCATTTTAAAATGAGGTTTTTCAGCTGCAGTGGATTTCAGATGCAACCTTTTACGACTGAGAATATGTTTTCTGGGTTGAGATGAGACATGACAGAAAAGTTAGACATTTAGCAACATACTGAAGGAACCCCGCAGAGTTTGTGACCACTTGTAGCACACGGGTACAAGACAGTGACATGATGCACAGTCCTGCTGTCAACTTATTGACGATCGGTGGCAGCGACACACCAAGAACCATAACGATGAGAGTCAAGAAGACGACCGCGTGCCAGCACGCTTAAATAATGCATGCTTTAAAATATTAAAAAGTCAGCATTGCAAATGTTTTATGAGGAAGGAAATGCAACCAACACGTCTGTCAGGGCCTTGAAGATACACGCTGTATGTTTTAATGACTAACGCTGAAACAAAAACATGACTGTATGGGGGAAAAAATAATAAAAACTGCACGGCAACCGAAGGGAGTTATGATATAAGACATCTGAGCACAGACAACAATCCAGCAGCAGTTCATGGAGGAGTGTGGTGGATAGAATCAGGTCACTAAAATGTTGCTTTTATCTCAGATTCCTGATTTCAGTCACCTCTTAACTAGTGGAAGCAACTTTGAATAACGAACAAACATTAGTACAGTTGTCATGAACGGGGAAATTAGCTACAGAGACCAAAACAGTTTTTTGTACCAGGCTGTAAACATGTTTATTTCTGCTGTGAAGTCATTTGAACATGGGGACTTATGGAGACTGACTCACTTCTAGAGCCAGCCTCTAGTGGACGTTTGAGGAACTGCAGTTTTTGGCACTTCTGCACCAGTGATCCAAATTGAGCGGGTGCCCGCAAGTCATCAAACAATATTTTTAATGATATTCGGGTCGCGGTCAGTCCGGCCGTTTGAAATAAAGATGCAGAGTAAAGTTTTGTCATTTATGTAGTAGACACAGACTTTATTGGCTGAATAATTGCGAAGATGCCACAAGCTCTACAGGAGGTAGAGAAAGTATAGACTACTTTTTAAAATGCAGGTCAGGAAGCGGGTTGGGTAAAATATTTCACAAATATTTGCTGCGGTCCGAGTTCAGGCAGGTTAGTTTAAAAAACGTTGGTCGGTGCAGGTCGATCAAACATGGACCTTGGTCTTGTAAATGAATCCGTTTCTATTTTTAATGTTTCTTGAACCTTAGTTTCCACCCCACAGAGCTCACATTTAAAGAGTGAAGTAGTACGTTCAGATCAAATTTGTTTGTCTCTGATAGAAAAATCATAGTAAAACAGACAAATAAATAACTGAATGGAGAACTTGGACTTTTTGTAATGGGACACAAAACTTAAGCACAAACGCTTTGTCATGTGTCTTGACTTAATATTTATGTCTCCTAAGTCTGTCACGAATGAACAGAAGAAGCCATTATTACCTCACAGAAGACTTTCCTGGCCTCCGTCTCGTAGAAGAGGCCAACAATGATTCTGGCATCTTGGCGCTTTGGAAGTGAAAAAGAAAAAAGGACACTGTCACACACGGGGCGAAGATGAAAAGCACAAGTTGAAGGCCCTGCAGTGTGGATGGGAAACACAAGAGCCAACCCTCCTCGCAGCCTCGCCGCAGCGCGCAGCAGTAGACTTGCCTCTCTACTGGGTTACATTCATGCTGTTACCATGGTTTCTTCTGCAATGGCCAATTAATCCTGCACACTAAAACTAGGCCGGCATGCTGGGCAAGGTCATTGTAAAAGTATGTGCATGTTCGAGGAGAGAAGCGAGCGAGGCCGACATGAGTGAGGGAAGGAGAGAGGGAAGAGGAGGGAAAGCAGGTACAGGACTGATAGAAACATTTAAGATCTCCGTGACTGTTTTAAAACCTGCATGAAGGCATCTCGCTCGTATTTGAAAGAAATAAAACACACACAGCTTTGTCTACAGGGGCTCAGTCCCTTGCTGTGCTGCTTGTGGCTTGAAAATAGAAGTGTTTCTTATTTTCCTTCTCTGTGTTGCACTGCAGCGACGTAGTTTTCATACGCTGCCTTTAAATAAAACACTGTGTGCTTTTTTAAATTAACCGATTGTTGAATATTTCAGCTCATGGTTTACGGTTAATTTCAGTTGTAGGGTATCTCTCTGTTAAGTACAGAGCTGCAGTCAGGATATGGTTAGTCTAGCTTAGCATAAAGACTGAAAACAGGGTGGAAACAGCAAGCCTGGAAAAAAAAATACATGTAAAACAAGAATTTGTGATTTCAGGAGGAGTTACATGCTAAAACTATTTCCTGACAGTGAGTGTGTGCAGCAGCTTCCTGCAGGCTTGTTGTCACAGTGAGGCTTGTCAGATTTGATAATATTATGCGTGTACTGGGACCAAAACCAAAACCTGTGCTCGTCGACTGTATCTGGTATCCTTGCACTACGGCAAAGAGCACGATAAAGAGGTCCCGTCTTTACGCCAAGCTGAGATAACCATGTCCTGACTCGAGCTGCCATGCATGAACGTTGAAATAACGTCAATCTGACTATTCCAAAAATCTTGAAAAACTTTCCGTGAAGGTTAGGTAGCTGAGGTCCGTTAACCAGCTGGATACGACTGAAATATTCCGAGCAGCCAGAGCGTGAATGTTCAAGCTCAACTTGTACATCGACATGGATGAGAAGCCCTTACTATGTTATTAATAATGTAAAGCACATGTACAGTTAGACCTGTGAAGATAAATTTGAATTGAAATGAAACCTGTGCAAACTATATAAAAAAAATAACAATACACTTTTTATACAAAATAATAAACACTAGAAATAGAGATAAAAACTAAATACAATTAAATTAGACTTAGAAAATGAAGGAAAGCCACAGCATTTCATAATAATTCATTTCATTATTGATACAGTAAGAGACTTTAGAGGAAGTGAGTAAGTAGACCTTGAGTTTAGGCTTTTTTGTCCGTCAGTGGACAGTTAGAGACACCACATGCAGAGACCATCACTGCTGTATACTGGCTGCAGCATTCATCACAGTTTGGGTCACTTGCCTGGAGCTACAAAGATGCGACATCTTGCTGAATGACTCTTGTTATAAAAATTAGGATTGTACTGGGCTGCAGATGTTTTAACTCTTCGAGTTGTTTTGCATATCTTGTGTACTTCCCCTATATAGCATGTGTTTGTTGAAGCTGCCTGGAAAAGGAAATTAAAAAATATTCAAGGACAAGAGAGACATAATGTTCATTACTAAGGAAATCGTTAGTGGGAAGATGTTCAAGACATTTTAAATGAATTGTATAAAAATTGTTAAACGCTCCTTCTTGTACAAGAATATTAACTTCAACTTAAACTTTGATACTCTGAATCCAGTCCTCCTTATTCAAAGGTTCTTCTTAAAAAATTCTCATAACTCTTTTTTTATTTCTAAGCAAGTATCGAGAAGCTCTGTGTGATGAACTGGACAAACATGCCCAGACTGATTGGTGTTCAGCTGCCTGGTATGTATAATAAGAATGAGGAGAAGGAAGGGGGGGGTCTAATCTGGCACCTTGAGGTTTTTGACAGCCACAGCAGGGTCGGTGAGGAAGCTCTGACGAACGCTGATTTCAATCCCTGCCTCCTTCACCCGTTCCTCCAGATCATCCAGAGTCTGTCAAACACAGAGAGAGACACACACACACACACACAATAATGAGCACGGAGAAGACGACAGAAAGAGAAAGACAGCTACCGAAATTGGGAGTGGGAGATCAGTAAACAGCAATTGAAGTTGGAGCACAGTAGAGAGAGAGGGAGGGAGGGGGGAGATGAGTTAGTGGTTTAGAATGATGAGCGAGCGAGAGGGAGAAAGAAAACAATCACGGGAAGGTAGACGTGATAGAAGACGGGAAGAGAGAAAAGAAATGGGAAACGAAGAAAGAGAAACAATTTTCTGATTCATCTTCCGAATGCATTCAATTTACCGCACCTGCAAACCTGGATAGGTTTCGTTCCCACAGTATAACTGTGTCAGGAGAATGTTTTTTCATTGTAAGGTCTTCTCTCATAGTGACCAGTTTAATTATGCATGCGCATGAGAATGTATCTGCAGTCGGAGGGAATACACGTTAACGTTTAAGATAAATAACTTCTGCTGACTCGCTCAAAGCTGCAAAAAAAAAAACGTGTACGGACTTATCATCTCTCACTTTAACACCGCGTCTGTCCTGCAGAGCGTTTTGTTTCTCTGGCTCACCAATACAAGTTGATGCTTGCAGAGAGAGGACGCAAAGATTCCCTCTCGTTCAAGATAAGCAAACGCTGTATTCACAGGCGGAAAGGAAAACAGAAATGTGCCTGCGGATGTACAAACTCTCCGCAGTGTACTTCCATCCCAAACAGCCCGTGTTAGCTGTTACCCTCTGACCCTCATCACCACACACTCCAGCTCTTTCTGTAATTATCCTCCAGTTTCCATCCTTTGCTTCATAAATATACAAAGAGAGGAGAGCAGAGTCATGAAAGCTCACGAGGACATGTTGGGAGAAATCCAAAGCTCAACAGGCCTGAATTCAAAATCACAATCGCTGAGCCGGGGAAGACAAATTGAAAATGAAAAAATACCCTTTTAAAATAAGGATGAGTGCTTTACATACATATCCTTCATGTATAGTCACTATTTTCAAGGCTTTCAGCCGAATGCATGACTCACCGATGTAAAGACTTCTGTCGTCTGCTGAATGGTGGCAATCTTGGTCCATTTCCACTTCTGGAAGAGCTGCACTCGAGTGGGGTTGTGCAGCGTGGCGGACGGGTGAGTGCGGAAGAAGGTGGGGAAGCGCTGGCGGTTGGACAGAGCCGGAGAACTGGAGCCGTACGACAGCTGAGGCACGGGGGGAGAGAAAAACAACCCGGTGTTAAAGCCAGAGGCAACAACGACTAAAAATACAATTATGAATAAATCTAATGATGGACTAGATCTTTCCGAGTTTGTCTCCACTAAATATCGCTTGGTATAATCTGAATTTATGACTTAAAGCTTCTACAGGATTTACTGAAAGTTACTTTCCTTGCATTTAAGACTTTTTAAATCCTGTTGAGGGTTAGAAATTGTTCAGATTATTTCTAAGAGGACAGCCAGGAAGAATAAATGAGACTGAAGTCATAATCAGTTTACGGTGTCTTAATATTTTCTTCGATACCCTTCAGATAAATCACACAAAATCAAATCTGCTGCATTATTCAAGCCTTTCATCGATTTTCCGGAGTGTTTGGGCAGTGCATTATGAAGTGGACAGTCACAAAGAAATATGGGTCACGGTCTTACTGTAGGAGCTGGAGGAAAAAGCTCTTTCTAACATAAAAATAGCAGTGCGTATGAAAAATGAAGGAATACGTCTGAAACTTTTCTCTTTTTTTTTTTTTAGTGAGTGCACTTTACTCGCTCTCCCCAAAGAGCAGACGTGACATTAACGCTGTACTTTGCTCAGAGCTCAGAGACGTTAGTCTGAAATGTTACGACCAGACAGCCACACTGATGTGTAACTGATCTGTTTGTTGTGTGCTACATTGTGCGAGTCTTCAATAGATCGAGGCGACTGTGGTGAGATGTCTGAAGCCCTTTTCGGTGGAGCTGAAAGATGCTTGTCCCATGGAAGAAGTAAATCTCATACAAGTCATGGATTTTTCAATGAAATTGTGATTTTAAAGAGTGCAACTTTTAAGTTACAAGAGCTGTGGTTTTTAATTAGGCCTTTTAACGAGGTGCTCGTCAGATCATCTAACAGTGACTGAAACTAGAGTCCAAAAACAGTTTAGATGTTTCTGAAACAGACGTTTTGAACGTCAGTGATACATCAGGTTTGTGGAGGTGGGGAAGTACTTGTAGGCTGGGTTTGAACTTCTCTCTCCAGCTCTCTCTCTTCTTTCTTCACACGATGACTTCTCACACTGCAACACCGTGAATATCACATTAAAAAAACACAGTATTGTAAAGAGATCAGCCGGGAGGCGGCCCCGGGAGGAGGCTGTGATGCTGTGGCCATTAAGAAGAAGTATAATCACTGCTGCCTTTAGACGTGATTTGACAATACGTCGTACAAACTAGTTTGCACAAGCTGTGAAAACTTCTACGACAACACCTGTAACAGCTGGCAGATTTAAGCCAGCTGCAGCTCCTTTATGTTGATTCTACAAAATCAAAGTTCTGAGCTGTTGTTCGTTTAATATCTTGTCTGGTATGTCGGCGTTTGTAACGCCTAAAGGAGGCTTCTTTGAGTAAGAAGAAACACCATTCTCCATTTTGATATCCCAAGAGATGAAGGAGTGGGCTGCGTATGAGTGAGTGCTGCAGGGGAAGCAGTCCATTATGACGGCTATTGTCTATTATTTTAGAAAACTACAAAGCAGCGCTGTCATGTACGGGCACTATCTAAAAAAACACCTCCAACTCCAGTCCATGACCACCGCATCATCATGAAAGTAGCTGTGTTTTCTTGTGGGGAAAAATATATTTAGCTCTTTACTCATTTGTTGCCTTTGTTTCTATCTCTGGGATAATGTTGCCATGGTAACCTCTTCATAATGAATGGCATGGAGATAATGAGTTCTTACATATGCACCTTTGTAAAAAGATAGAGCTGCCGTGATGCTCGTGTGCCCCCAATACTGACAGTAATAAAGTCAAATTATTATTACGAGGGGTAGCTTCTCAGATAGTGGATTTCAGTAGTAACCCAGTTTTAAAACATTACATTCTACCTAAACATTCAAAGACTGTGACCATGTGAAGGACACAGTGTCATTGATAGAAGCTCACAGCAGCAGTGTAGAGAGGTGAGTCAGTAATCCTTTAGCTAGAGCGTGTTGGCATTGCCACCGAAGGCCAAAAAAACATTATGATATTACAAGCCATGTATTTTGATGCTGTACAGTAAATAAAGGAGCAGACAGGGAGACGGAGCCGTCTCTAAAATAACTGATCACACTCATTGATGCGGTCGACACACAAGTTCAGCCGCTCAATAACTTTGAACCGACCTTATCGGGTAAAAAATGCGTCTAGCCGATGATAAAATCACTTCGCTGTGTTGTCTGACTGCTTTGTGTGATGAGTCTGGTTACGACTGACCGGATGACTTGTTTGTTTTTCCCGCAGTGTTGCAACATGCTGCTCTGTACACACAGTGTTATCGATGAAACATTGTAATCTCAGACATATCCTCTGGCATCGCCTGAGTTACTAAATGATGGTTTGTGCCGTGAAGGCCGATGTTATCCAAGGCTATCCAATGTTCTCAAGGCTTAATTCAAGGATTACCAGCTGGACAAAACAGGCAACTGCCTTGGGGGCTCCAGATCCTTTAGGAACACTGAAGGTTCAATGTCTAGTTAGGTGTAATTCATGTCAATTAAATTCACTAACTTAATTTAATTTCCTTTATTAAAAGGTGTAAAGGCTATTGGAAACACACACAAAGCACAGTGAGTGGCAGGAACAGTGGCCCACAGCTCATTTTTCCCCCTTCAGCCTCAGGTTATACTGGCGCTGATGTTATTAGACTGCTTCCACAGTACTGAGACGTTTCTCTTGTGGAGCCAGCCTACTTTTGCTTTCAACCATCTGTTTGGCCCCATGTAGTCATGATGTCAATACATCGACAAGTCATATAAGGGTTAATATTGTGATGTGACATTTTAAATCACGTTAAAATGTGTATTTTATTATCACAAACCTCGACACAAATGCCTCAGACTAGGGCTGCCACAAACGATTATTTTGATAGTCGACTAATCACCGATTATTTTTTCGATTAGTCGACTAATCGGATCATACGTAAATTGACTTTCCCGGAGAGGGCCGGGTGGGCGGGCGCTGTAAAGCTTGCGGACGGAGCTGTGAGCCACCTTCGCCCCCGAGTCTTTCCATGCCGACTCAGAACTACTAAATTAGTTGTCGACGATTTTGTTCGTCGACATAATCGTGACTAATCGACTAATCGTGGCAGCCCTACCTCAGACCTTAAAAAATACACATGTTTTGCACAAGGAGCATTTGAGTTTTTCGAATAATACCTTTGAATATTGGACATTTTTTCCAATTTCACTTCAAGACTTTGCCCTTCTACAGCATTAGATTGGATACCATCTAAGTCACACAACAACACCCTTAAACTAACCAATGAAGGCAGCGGTGGACCAGCTACTCCTACCTTCTGCGAGGTGAAAAACTACGGATAGGTACCTCATGCAACCCCACTTCAAAACATCCGAACTAGCCCTTTAAGTGGTTTGCAAGCGAACAGCAAGATTATAAAAAGAAAATCCCTTAATCCCCAATGTAGTGAAGTGAACCTACAGCCACGCATGAATTATTAAATGAAACAGTATCACAACTGTAACCAAGTATTTCATGTTTGCTTCCCTTAGTCCGACTGAAATCTCACTGCTACACCTCCCCGCTTCTCCAAATAGACAGAGGGAGATTTTTGGCTGTGTCTATCTTTGGTGTTTGGAGTTTCTTCCTGTGGTGTTTTCACACAGCAATACCCAGAGATCATTTATCAAATAAAAAACACTGTGTGCAGCCTTTCTTTTTCCCGTGAACCAGTTGTTTCTGTATATGGCGCTCTTGACTCTGGCTATATCTGTTCGTGCTACCTACCCAGTTCTTCTTGTGTTGTTTAAAATCTGTCTAGAATTGTAAATACACCATTTTCCTAATGCCAGAGAAGTCATTCCTACTGTTCGGGTTCACTGTTGTGTTGCATTAAACACGAGTTAAAGTTAAATATGACAGCGCCGTGTGTTTCTTACCACTATGAGGTTCCACATGCGAGCAGCCTCGGCCACCAGCGTAGACACGGAGCTGCAGCCCGGCATCAGCACGATTTTAATGGGCTCGGTGTACAGGAGATCATACAGCAGCTTGGTGGCCTCTCCCGGATCACACTGTGGACGCACAGCAGGACAGTCGGTGAGAGAAACACAGTGTACCCAGCATCCTTACATAAGTATATGCAGGTTATCATCAACAACAGTAGTGATACATAAATAACAAGGACCCTTGTGGAATTATAGCAGGTTGGACAATAAATAAAACATCCTAACAACACCCAGAAGAGGTTTAAATATAATTTAATTATAACGAGATCACCTTATTCATTGTTACTCGTAGCCAACATCATGACAGTATACGAAATTGGCTGTTTGAGATGTTCTTTAATCTAATTAAGGATGAGGTTTAATTGCCTCCTCCTGGTTCCATGTTGGAAGTCAATTTGTCTTAAGGAGGAGTGATATTTTGCTCTCCCCTAACTAATCAGCAGTGTGTGATGCATCTACAACACCACTGTCATTTTCATTCAGTGTTGTGGGAGTCGACGCTAAGAGCAGCGGACGTAAGGACGTAACATGAGTTGTTATTTCTCAAGCGATTTACAAAGAGCTGTACATCCGTCCGTCTCAAACATGCTTTTTTTTTGTGGCCACATACATTCAGATATGTCATTGTGTTTTAATTGGATTGTTTCATATAGGGAAACAGCCGTTAATGAGCACTGCTGGGGATTGGACCCCTGAAACTGCTGCGAAACAGATAGTCATCAGTTTGATGTAGCTTTGAGCTGGGATTTAATTAAACGCAGGACAAATTTGTGTTTTGCGATAAAGCGACATTGTTCAGTTTGTCAGCCAGGTGAGATCAGAGCACTGGGGGCGGGGCAGTGTCGTGCCAGAACAGGAGCCAGGTGAGCCGGGTGCCTCTTCTGCACATAGCCAATGGCAAAGAGGACGTTGACGGAGGACGATGAGACAAGAAAAGGAGCAAATGACCAAGCAAGACGCTGTTAGATGAGAGTGAATCTGGGATAACTGACTTTCAGTCGTTGGCGAGAGCTTGGTGAAACAAAAGGCTGAAAGACAGACGCCGAGCTGGACTGTTGGACTAGTAAGTAATAAAATCATAACAAATACACGTGTACAGCCGTCTATATTTATGACAGCGGTGTCACACACTGAAAACAGGGGCACTAAATCTCAATGCTGCATTGCTTTAAGTCATTTGCATTACTGTCCATGTATTGGAATATATGTAGCATGTACTGCTCCGTTTGAGGCCTGGAATAGTTTAACGTGGGGCGAACATATAGAGCGCACAGCTCAATAAAAGAAGCGTACGTCTTGGAGAAAAGCACACTGAAGCGCACATGCTATAATAATATAACCGGGAGACAGCCAGCAGCCAGGGGGGTGAGGTGAGGCACGTTTCAAGGTCACCTCAACCTGATTCCTGACAGGCTTGTCTGGGGAGGCAGAGACGGCGTTTATCTGCGTAATGCTGAGGAAAACATTTACCCACCAGTCAAGCCCCATTATCTTGATCCACACATTACAAATGGTGTTCCTCGCTTTTCCATTTACAGCTTATAGTCAATGAAAAATCAATAAGCTATTTAAATAATAATGGTGATCATTACTCGTTTATCATTTCGGGGTCATGTTTGAACGACAGAATTCGATTGTGTTTTTTTTTTGCCATCATGTCATATTACTCCACACAGAGAAAACTCTTGAACCCGTTTTGTTTCATCACGTCGCAGATGCAAATATGGTACAAATGTATGCGCGTCAAACAAGAAGACAGATGTGCGAGACGACACGCAGACTGAACTCGGCGTGCATGCATGTCGTTACACGCTACGCTGTGGTCTGTTCCTCAAAGAACAAGCGACACACCTTCCCCAGATAATGTTACGATACTAAAATATTTATGCTCTGGCCACCGGTTTCAATCTTGTCAGCTTCAGTCTGAGAAATCCTGTTTTTTCACCACCGGTTTGACATGTTAGACTGTTGTAAGTACTGCAATACCCACGAGCCTCAGCCCACCAGGAAAGAAAGCAAGTCAGACACGTGAATCAGCTGTAAGAAATTTCACGCTTCAGTCAGTCAGTCAGTTGTGATGCAAAGGCAAAAAAAATCACTGCAGATTCAAAATGTGAATTAATTAAGTAAGTTGCAGATTTTATAATCTGCTGTTTTAAAAAGTGTAATCTTTATCTTTCGATTGTTGACAGCGAGTTACTGAATGTTTCTTAAAGAGTTCACCCTGGGAAACTGCACTTATGAAATTAAAATTGTTGTTTTCTGTGTGGGATGTCATTGTATTGGCCAACATGTGTCCCTGCATGAGAGAGAAACAGTATTATTTTATGTATTTACTATTAATATTAGTAGCATTGTTCTTAAAACCAAATGTTCTCTATTGCTGCCCCTTCACAATAAAAGCATTCCATCAGGTGGCTTTTATTGTGAAGCAGCCACAGGAAATACAATATATTTGTCACCAGCAACATGTCTGCACATTGCTGTCGTTGTCATTGTACACAACAACACATGAATATTTTGTGCAACTTTTGTTGGCGTTTCCAGAATAAACAAAGGCAGCCACGTAGATGTCGAATTCATCCAAAAAAAAAAACACTGCAGATTTGAAATGTGAATAAAGTTCAAGTTGCATTTTTTATAATCTGCTGTTTTAAAAAGTGTAATCTTTATCTTTCGATTGTTGACAGCGAGTTACTGAATGTTTCTTAAAGAGAGAAACTGCACTTATGAAATTAGTATTGTTGTTTTCTGTGTGGGATGGCATTGTACAGACCAACATGTGTCCCTAAACGAGAGATAAACAGTATTATTTTATGTATTTACTATTAATATTAGTAGTATTGTTCTTAAAACCAAATGTTCTCTATTGCCGCTCCTTCACATTAAAAGCATTCCATTGGCAAAAGCATCAGGTGGCTTTTATTGTGAAGCAGCCACAGGAAATACAATATATTTGTCACCAGCAACATGTCTGCACATTGCTGGTGTTGTTATTGTACGCAACAACACATTGTGCAACTTTTGTTTTCCAGAGTAAACAGACAGCGTACGTCTGTTTCATCCCCGTCACATGACGAGCCAACATGATTCATGCCTGAGCATGTCTGCACACATCCATCGATCCAAGAGTTAAAACCTCAGTCAATAAAACGACTTTTTGATTATTCTACTGTCAGCAGAGACTTTATTCCCAAAACTCTGCAGCCGCATGTGTTTGATCTCCCCTCAGACTGAAGCAAAAAGCCGAGTCGCAGTAATGGAATCATAAAGAAATTGTCCCCTGTGCAAGCAACCCAAAATATAGTGCTGTGTGTGTGTGTGTGTGTGGTCTGCTATCGGTCCCTCTGCTTCTTGACTATTTCTGCCTTTAACACCTTAAATCAGGAAACCAGCTGGGGACCGCAGCTGAGCAGATGTAGCCCAGACCAACACACACACACAATATATACACAAAGATCAGGACGTGTTGAACTCAAAGGTCTGATGAAAGAATATTTTTAAGTCATATATACATATCCTCTGTGTTTGTTTGGATCAAAAGAAATAAAGTAGTGTAAGGTTTTCTGCAGCGACACAGTATGTTAGTGTTCACCAGGGGACATGGGCAGGTACATAAAGGAGAAATCATGTTGTGTTGATCATCTTTGTTACATTACAATACAAGCTGGAGGTTTTTTTATAACTGTAAAATGCTTCTGACCACTTCATGTGTGGATTTATCTTTTTCTTTCTTCGGTTAAGGATCTTACTGATCTAAGCTTGTTTTGGTGTTTTCAAAACTTCAGCAAAAAGTTAAATACTGTAAGACTTTCTCTGCATCTTTCTTTGTCAGATATGTAATAATGATCAGTTTTATTCATGCAATGTTTTAAAAAAAATGTCTAAAACAAACTTTATCGAGAGAGAAGTTTGCTAGTTTACAATGAATCCTTCTTGTTTGAACCTCGGCTGGGTCTTTCCGTGTGGAGTTTGCATGTTCTCCCCTCACTGTGTGAATTCTCACCGGATACTCCCACAGTCCGAAGACATGCAACTTAATTGGTGTCTCTAATTATTCCCGTAGGTGTGAATGTGAGTGCGAGTGGTTGTCGGTGGTGTTATGGTTTGTCTCTATGAGGTCTGTAATGAACTGCCGACTTTTCCAGGGTGTACTCCGCCTCTCGCGATAAGACAGATGGGATATACTCGAGCCCCCCGGGGATCCTGATGAGGATAAACGATTACAGTAAATGGATGAAAAATTATTGAAATAAAAATACATGGGTGGCTGCATTACTTCACGTCATATTCATGCCAATAAACTGAACTCTGAGGACATGTGACGCGCTTTGCGTTTATAATTTGCCTTCATAATACATTTGTAATCTCTCTGTGATTTGCCTTTAAATGAGACCCTTTGAACCATTATTTTGAAAAGTTACAGATTTAAGAAGCGATCAGCACCAGGAATAGTATCTTCAAAAATCGTAACAAAAAGTATTTGAATCATTTCAAAAAGTTTCCTATTGCCTGAAAGATTATGATTGATTTTCTCTCATATGACGAGCTCGGGTTCGCTCTCAGAAGAGCGGCTACATCATTTTTTTAAATTACACAAGATTTTCTTCAGAGTTTCAATCATAATTAAAGTAACGGCAAAGTTTAAAAAAGCTATTTCACAAAGGAGGAGACCGCCTCGAATAAAATCCTTCACTTCGGCGCGATGAAGCCTTAAAAAAAAGGTTTGACTATAGAATGGATTCTTAAAATCAATTATGAAAGGTCTTTTAATCAAACAGTAAAAGCTGTCTTTGTGAGGAAAATTAAAGTTTTAGAAAATGGGGCTCCATTTATTGGCCTGCTGATTTTTCGGCCTTGTCACAAGGTCGCGGTGAAGGTCAGAAACCGCTTTACTTAAAACCTTAAACGTTTATAATGGGCTCGATTTAATTTCCTACAGTGTTTGCCAACATCAATAGCTGACAAGAAGCTGTTTCCTAGCAACCCTCTCCAGGTCTACATCCTGTCTGTGAGGGTAAAATCCATTTCTGTGGATAGTTTTAAGGAGGCTTGTGCTGGATTTCCTCTTCTCACCTCATGACACACGAGTCAACGGGCTCGGTAACAAGCAGCTTTGGAAGACGCTGCCCTCTTCCAATCCCGAATCAAAAAGATTGGTTTGTAAAGCAGGCACACTGTAATCCGGGAGCTGCAATCCTTGCTACTGACTCATTGATTAACCCTGGCACTCGGGGGAAATCACCAACACATCCAAATGAGATACCAACCCCGCCCCCCGCCCTGTCCCATACCATCATCATCCCACTCTGGACCACTGGGACCTGCCTTCAACTTTCAGCGCTGAGGGGACCAACATCTAATCATATTTTTTTATCAGATCTTGGGCAAAAAAAAAGCTTGAGAAATCTTCTGCTTTGTTCTCCCACCTGATGATTCAGCCTTTCTTTTTCTTTTGGCCTCTCTCTGGGATTTGAAACATGCGATGCTTTGGAGGACTTGCTCAGCAGGAGATCCATCAGAGCATGATCGGTGTATATATGCAGCTTGCCTGGCAGAGCGGTGGAAGTGGCGAGGAGGGTCTGTGATCGATGAGGCGCTCCGGCCAGCGCTTCTAACATTTGGCTAACGGCCCTCGATGTGGCAAACGCGCCTAAATCATCCATCTGCTACTGTTTGTGCAATGATACTAGGTGCTATGGTCTTGCCTCTTTCTTTGGAGCCAAATATATGTTTGTTTGAACTGCAGTTGTCTTGGTTACTGTTGTCATGCCAACCTCCCCCCACCCCCTGACTCCAGGCTTTTGAAGTAGGGATCCGATGCAGAGCAACTCACACCAATCAGAGTGATGCTTTTTTAAAAACCAGTCTGTCACCGTGCACTTAACTGTTTATATACTGTGTGTGTGTGTGTGTGTGTGTGTGTGTCTGTGTGTGTGTGTCTGTGTGTGTGTACTGTGCTTGAGGTGAGAAGATTATAATCCATTTGTGCTCGCACTGCAAGTCTCAGACATTTACAGATAGAAACAATCATGGCAGGTGACGAGTAACAAACATATGATCCCGTTATCCCTGATATGTCAAATCAAGCCTAACCCTGAATCATGTCACACGCTGTGTAAGAAGCCCATACACTGTATATATCCGTCATGCCTCTTTGGTTACATTCAGCTTGTGACAGCTGCGGCTTGTTTGTCATACGGCACAGCTCAGTCATGACTCACGTCGCTTTTAAAGTTATCAAAGGACTGATTGCCAGGCTTCTGTAACAGCTGACGAATCGTACGAGTCCACGTCTCTGATTTGTTTCGGTGATTCACACAGGTCTGCTGCTCGGCGACGGCAGAGACGACTTGAAACAGAATATCGGGATGTTTCAGAATGAGGACGACGTTTTTCTACACAGCTAACAAGCTACATGCACAAAAGTGTTGACGAGTGCAGATGAAAGCGACAGAGCTTCCTGTAAGTTCACTCCAAAACATATTTATTAATGTTACATTTAAAATACTTCAAATAAATAAATTTACAGGATGAATATTTCACATCTTTCCATCCAAATGTATTTCAAATTTGAACCGAATTTCAAGTGCATCTGCCAAATCATGCAAATTTATCTAGTTACCAATATTCAGTAGGAACCAATTAAATATAAAGATATTATAATTAAACTATTTAGCGAGAGCAAACATGTTTAGTGTGAATGTTTTACTGCCCAGTCTACGTTTTTGGTACAGGTTCGGCCAAAATCTGACATTAGTTTGAAATAGTTATCTGGACAGAGCTAAACAATAGTTTTAATAGTCATTATGGTTCCCGTGTAGGCAGACACTGCACAATATAACAGTAGGAAAGGGTTTGGTTAAGTGTTGCAGAAAGTCATGATGAATGACTCACAGAAAAATAAGAAAAAGTACACGGCGTACTACAAAGAAGTGTCCTGACAGAACTGAGATGCAGCTTGAGACCTGAATCTGGTGAAGCAAAGTTATAAAGCTTGTTTGTTCCTAATCCTCTGTCTCGTTATTAATTAGCTGACTACAGTTTACTCTGTTAAACCAGCCAATCAGACGTCACCTCACAGGTATATTTTTATTTTGTTTCCACCGACTTTGGCAGCGTGCCTGGTTTTTGCTTGTCAGAGACAAATGAGGGAAGCCGGTGTCACGTGACACGCTGAAACACATCTGTGGAATAAGGTGAAGCTACTTTTACTTTTTGCTCAGCCATCCTCTCGACCTTCACGCCTTCATTTTTCACTGCGCCAATATCAAACCACCTGTTTCTAATTGTGTTTCTTGGACTACATCATCTCCTGCACGGATCGCAAGGCGCTGCTTTGCTTTCGTAACATCTGGAGTCCAGATCGAGTGAGCAAGTCTTTTTCTCATTTCTCATGCACAACACAAAGACATGCAGTTATTGTGCCACTACACAAGTAGGTAGAACATTTCTCTGGGGCCGCGGCCCATTTAAATGACCTGACTGCTGCATTTTAAAACATACAATACACAGAGGACCACCAATTATCCCGATGATGGCCCAACACGATGTGGGGAAAAGTAATCACAGCGTGGAGATGTATAAATAAAATGCGGACTCAAAAATATGATGACGGGCGATCACTTCAGAAGTGACAGCCTCACAAATAAAAGTCATTCTCACAAGTCTTGTTCTCGCTAATGGCTGTATGAATTGTTAATGAATCACAAACCTCTCATGCCTTATAGATGAGTTATGAGTCATTCATGAGAACAAGCGTTGAGTGACAAGGTTGGCAAGTCATGTCGGTAAGAAATCACTAAATTCTTGTGGGTCTCTGTCGTTACCAATGAAAACACTTTACCGGAGGATGTAATCATCAAGCCTGCATGTTTTATGTTTTTAATGTTAATTAATAAAAATAAATTTGGGATGAGATCGTCTCCGGCTCTTTAGTCACCGGTATGGAGAGACTTTTCCTTTTAACCGGCCGGAACAAAGCTTGTGGATTTTAAAGCATTATAATTAAAAATCAGTGCTTACAACTTGTTTATAAAGGATGCCTCCTTTCCTAATTCTGTACATGATTGTTTATTCATATCCATGAAGACGTGAGTCTCTATCAAACACTTACTACTGATCTCACAGTCACAGGAAATTAATGTCTTTTGTGTCAATATTTGGTGGTGGTGAGGTGAATTATCTCCTGTGACGACTCCAACCGGTTGGTTCAACACATGCAATGGGAGTGAAGGATGAAAGAGTCTCTGCTGAGACAGAAATAGTTTGTGTTATTTACTCACCATACTGTCATAGTGTATCAGCTCCAGCTCGTAGTCCGGCAGTATGTCGGTCCTCTTGTTCACAAGGGACAGAGCCATCTGAGCTGCGGGGAGGCACGCTTGTCCACCGGGCCAGCCTCCACTCATGGGGAAGAGGGCTCCGATGTAGAGCTTCTTCTTGCCTAGAGCCGGACAGGGGCAGGAGAGGAGGACAGTGAGGGTAAGGGTCAGAGAGTAGCGGAGGAGGAGGAGGAGGCCTTGGCAGTGCCGAGCCATGGTTGATGGATGCTCGAGGCTGAGTCGGAGCGATGAGGTCAGTTCGTTGCTCCAGTGAGGGGATGCTGTTCAAGTTTAGAGTCTGTGGCGTAGGTAGTACTGTGCGTGGGTCAGGAGCTGTGAATTCCCATGAGCTGATTTCTGAGCACACTTGGAATAATCAAATACAGACACAGACCTACATTTGCTGCAAGGATAACATTTAACAGCTTCCCTGTCCAACTTAAATGATCAGCATATACTTTACCATGTCTGCAGAAGAACTTCATAAACACTTAACGTCTTTTATGACTTGCGGGCAGGGGGAAACGATCCGCAACTCATTTACTGCAATCAATAAAGAAGTTAAGTGATGAACAGAGGCAGTTCATTCACGCAGAGCTGCTGTTTGCACGCTGAACTTGAATATTAAGCCGTGATTAAATCTGCAGCAGATAATTAACACAGACCCCCTTTCCTCTTTCCTCTGTATTAAATATTAATAAAAATCCACAGTGAGCTCATGCAGGGGCTCTGTCTCTGTCCGGATCCTCTCGTCACCTTCCCTTCCTCATTCCTTATCCGCCTACATAAAACGCACATAACATGTTGGGGATGGAAAAACGCCGCAATGCAATGCAAATAATCCAAAACGCGGTTTTCAGTTTGCAGAATGAGGTCGATGCAAAAGACGAAAAGGAGAAAATTCAGAAGTCTCCAGAGTGTTGCGGGATTGCGGTTCGCTCCTCGGGTAGGAGGTGATCGGAGAAAATCGCGGGTCTGTGCGTTGGATTGTGGCTGACTGCAGCAGCAGCAGCAGGAGCGTGTGAGCGAGAGAGAGAGAGAGAGAGAGGAGAGGAGGAGGAGGAGGAGGAAGGAGGAGGGATGTTCTGTCTCTCCGTTTCACAAACCACTTTGAATTTGCAATCCCTTAACACAGCCCCTCACATTTATCTTTCCTCCTCCCGCCGTCCCCTCCCCATCGCATGCTTCTCCCGCCTCCGTCTGTCTTTACATCCACCACCACCACCACCACCCTGTAAATGTTGAAGTAACTTCGCCTTATGGATTTTTTGGTTTGCAGCCAGAACCACACATGTTCATGTTGTTTTGAGTTCTTGACAGTTGTCCTGTTCTAGTTTACGGTTTTCGTTTAAACCATGAAAGAGACTAAATTTGTCCACTAATAGTCTTTAATTTCAATTCAAGCATTCAGGGACCAGAGCCAAATTAAAGCAACATTGTATAGAAATTCATATTTTTGTAATTTAGCGTCCTGCAGGTTCAAATAATATGGACAGCTGTGCACGTGTGTTTGTTACGATTATAACTTTCACTTCTCTCGCCAGCGACTAAAAGTCAAAAACTAAATTTTAGTCTTCCCTCTGTCAAAGTCCTTTCTTGTCTTTTCACATCTGTCTATAGAAGCTGCTAAGCCTGATTATGTTCACCCGGTCACCCGGCTCCTGTTCTGGCACAACACCAGCTCCAATCCCCTGTAACTGGAGCCTGTGAACCTCCTCTTCTTCTTATTCCTGGTGGTTTCAAACGCTCGTGGTTCAAACACTATCACTCCCCCCGGTGCTCTGAGCTCACAGTCTGGCTAACAAACTGAACTAACATTAGCTAACAGCAGCTCGCCAAGGCCGGATTAACCATATGGGCCTGCGGCACAGTGCCCAGGGGCACCAACCATTCACGACCACTTGGGGGGGCACCACATCACACAAACTTTGAAAATAATTTTCGTTAATTTGTATGTTTGTGTTATTCACTTGAAAATGATAAATGGCCATATATAACTCACCATGAACACTTATTTCATAATAACAAAAACAATAATAATGATAATATTAAACAAATCGAGATTCCATGACCATTCTTCCCCCCTTTCCCCAATCTGTCAGTTGGGTCAGTCCACAAGTACGGTACCCACTGATATTAATTATTTAAATGAGCTGACTGAAACCGATGCGTCGATACTTTAAAAAACGATTCTGACCCCGAGTCATAAAACAAATTCGCTTGTCATATATTTTAGGTATTTCCTGCGTTTTGCGCACTCTTTGTTTGCAGCCTAATCCGATTTAAGTTGTTTAAATTCACATTTGAGGGTTAAACTGCGGCTCCTGTTTCCCTCCGAGAGACATAAAGGCTGAGAGCCTGGCACACTATCCCGATGTGCGTCTCATAGAGCCGGGGTGAGCAGGGCAGGGCGCACCGAGCGGGACTGATAATCACGTTTCCAAACTAATTAGCGGAGATTAAGCAACAAGGTCGGACAAAAATATTTGTATAACGACCTCATGATCATGTTGTGTGCCAAGCTGCTTGTGGAGACGCAAATCCTCCATGAGGGGAGACTGAAAACTCATGTCAGAGACAAGGAAAAGTTAAATTACTGATGTTATTTTAATTAAAACATAATTTTTTTTTGATTAAAAAGTTACTTTTCTTCTATGTCAAACTTTCTCCCACGATAATGGGAATGTATTGTTTGTGTTTTTGGCTTGTCTGCTGAGTTGATGTACACTAACACTTAATGATTTTGGCTATTTGAATTGATACACATTTGAAATTGAGGCATCTGAATATGCCTACATGTACTGTGTATAGTTGGATGCTGTTTGAATTGATACACAGGGGGGGGGGGGCACCTGTTAGGTGGGGCCCAGGGGCACCACATTGGCTTAATACGGCCCTGCAGCTCGCAACAGTTTACTGTCCATCAGGAAACTCAATAACCACTGGAGGACACAAGAGGGGAAGACTCATCTTTTCGTGGGTGTGTTGAGCACAAAGTTACATGTGCAGACTGGAAACCATTCACCTGATTAAGTCAAAAATGATTTTAAATGTTATTCTATAGTAGAAATGTCACACGAAGTAGCTATAACACACTAAGGGGCCACACGCATCGATCCTCCAGGTTACTTTACTGAATCTGCCCTTAAAGCAACTCTGGAAATAACCCACTTAAAAAAATTGCCAGGTTTTGCTGCTACAGTCTTACTTGGGCTGGTACAATCAAAACTTTCTAATGTCAAATATGTTGGCAAACTTTAGATAGATAGGCCTGTTGTTGCTGTTTGCTGACATGGTAAGTCCATCTACAGTTGATGGTTTAATATCAGCACTGAAGAAACCACAGACAGGCTCGTCGCACATAGAAAATTAAATTTAATACACGGTTTAAAAAACGTGCCGCTGGATCAGGTGTTGTATGTTGGAAAGAAAGCATTCTAATAAATGAAACATGTACAGAAAGCCTTGGAAAACGGACTTCTCTCAAAACCTTTTGAGACTTTGTTATACTATAAAGACTTGGAGACTGCAATTCCCAAATGAAGCAGCGATTAAACAGTTAATCGAGAGTAATCTCTCGAAACAAACATCTGCATATGAATGCAGAATCTGGAGGCGAGGGACAGAGACTTTGGCGTCATCTTGTCGTCCGTTTGTAGTATTGACCAAACACATTCGAGCGGTGACAATCCATGTGGATGCAATCACGAAACCAATTATTTCGCTTTTTATTAGCTCATTTTAAAGCTGCATTCACATGCAGATATCTGAACAGGTAAGCAGTCTCTCTTGTCATCCTCATGTATCGAGTTGCTAATCATAGCCGATGGGCTCTGAGATTTGCAAGGTAATGTTTACATCCATGTGCTACTGTGGCACAGATATCAGCTCCTTCAGGTCTTCTTCTTAAGCCAGTAGTCTTTTAAATTAACAAACCATGTTGCAGAGATCTCATTGAGCCATAATGAATCATGCTCTGCCTCTCCCCCACATACTCCCACATTTACACTTTTCTTCATTACTGTCTCTTGCTGAGAGTGGTGATGCCTTCCATTTTGTTCCTCTGTATGTGTGTGTGTGTGTGTGTGTGTGTGCTGAGTGTATCTTTAATAATGTATCAGCACAGTGATAGGCTGACACTGATCATTCTCTCGTGATTCTCATTATTTTCTTCGTTCTTGCGTCTCATTTTCCAGGAGCCGCGGATCCTCTGCTGTTCTCTCTTTGGATCTGGTTGTGCAGCGTGATGTCTATCTCGTCTCCGTCTCCAGGCACAGCTTTCTCTCTCTCTCTACCTGACCAGCTCTCATTTTCTTGGGTGGCTTGATATGTATCTCTCTGTGCCTCGTCCTATCCGTTTTGCCATCTTTCTGGGATTATCCATGCTGCTTGATAAAGGAGGCATGTATGGCTCCTCGCATCCCTCAGCTCCGGCTCATTTCTGTTAAACGAACTGAACCTGCTGTCATTTACTGTCGGAGCAGACCGCAACGCACACACATGACTTGTTAAACTGGTTTCCATGGACGTGAAACACGGGAAGACGCGGTGCCTCCAAATCCGTTTGAGTGTTTTCTCCCCTCAGTAAATTTGAATAACACTTTGAGCAGAGCTGATAAGTGATTCCCTGGCTTTATAAATAATAGGCTAATTTTGTAAAACGGGAACACTCGTGATTAAGTGGGTAAAAGCATAGCTGATGGTGTGCAATGAATGCAATTAAAGAGCTTAGGATAGTTCACTCTTCTAATCCTGTTTCACTTCTTCAGTGATGCATTATTCAAGGTCATTTACAACTATACAACGTATGATATGTTAAAGATGGTTATGTTCATATACATGGTAAAATGAGCCTGTTAGCTGCTGGGCAAAAACAGAGATTTGAGCCCTTATTTAGCCCGACACAGGTTACCTCATTTTGCTCATAGTACTACTACTACTCTACAGTTTTACATAATTCCATTAAATTAAGTTATATAACATTTAAGTGTGATATAAACTGAAGTTTCGAGGTTTAAAACTAGCAGACAGGCTCTCAACAAAAATTAGGCTACCCAGATTTTTTATTTTTTATTTTTACAGACCGGTATCACAAAGAATTACATTCATAGTAGTAGGGAGTGATTTAGATTCAGGCCCAGTGCTGGAAGCAATGTGTACTTAATGCAGCAAAAAGGGGAAAGTGAGGCTTTTTTTAGGGGGGGGGTTGGGATGGTGGATGACTAACGTATCCAACCACGTGGAAGACAGCAGGGCACATTTGCAGAGACCCTGACTTATTATAAAGGGACCTAACAGTAAAAAAAAAAAAAAGAAAATCATGCATTATCTCTGCTAGGCGTAAGCCTGAAGGGGATCCTGAGTTTGGTCGTGTGAATGTGTCCATATGTTCATCTGTTTCACAGCTAATCTCGCATATTACTATTCTGGACACATCAGCATAATTTTCTTTCTTGCACATTTATGACTGTATGGCTCAAGGACCTCTTGTGGTTGCAGTGATTCACAATACTTGACTGCTCTGCTTTACATGTCACTGACTTCTCATTCCTGACTTTGGCAGATCGTAGGGGTTGTTCGCAGGTTTTACAATATGCGCTACAACATAGCAACTCATAGCGCTTTTATACTACATATAATTCACCCATTAATGAACTGATGGCATTGGCTGCCATGCAAATTTTCAGTTTTTGGGAATTAACCATTCAGCGATTGTGCTGCCTTTGAGAGCGATGCATGGAGGAGCCGGGGATTGAACCACTAATCATTTTATTAGTGGATGACCCGCTTGAGGATTAATACAGGAAGAATAAATCTCTGTTGTCTTCACCACCTGTAGTAGTGTACTCCACAAAGAGTATACAGAGTGTATTCTGTGAAGGCTTAGTTTGTTGACTTTGGTCTGTGAGGTCGACTGAATGCACTATTCTATCATGAACTGTAACCACAATCTTTCCTTAACCTTGAATAACTGGTTTAGTTGTCCAAGCTTTGACATAGCCTAACTACTGATTATTTGCCATGCCCACAACATTTACCTAAACCTAACCATACTGTAGTTTTCATGAGGCATTGAATGTTATTTGGCATTTTGCAGTAATTGTCCATTTCTTTCTGACGATTTGGGTGTTTTATAAACACGAGGAAACATTGGCAGTGAGCATAATCCAGGTTACAATAACAGTAGGCAAAACTAATTAGCATAGAAATGTAATTTCTAGGAGAAAGGTTCAACTGCAAAACATTCAGGAAATTTGTAATTAATCAAATTGCCGACAAAGCCGTTGTGACACCAGCGAGTCTGGAGTCCCATAGCAGCTGCACACTTTGCCCATTTGGAAAATCCAGCCTTGTTTATATATTAATCAATATGTTTAGCACAGGGATGTATTTCATGGTGTAGTCTTTTTTTACCTCCTGATTAGTGTAAATGGTGATCACTTGCATGAATCTTACTGCTCCACAAATGAACTCTAATGATATTTAGAACAAGGCCCAGTTTTAAGTAGCACACTGGATCAAAGAGAGAGTTGCCGTAATTGTTCATCTTTCTCTCTCAGTTATTCCTTTCTTTGTTTTGCATCTTCTCTTCATGCTGTCTCGTCTGTATTTCCCCCTTCTCCCCTCTAACCAAGTTTTACATTTCTATATTTGCCCGAGCACTAAAGGCCTGCGGCGTAGCTTCCAAACTATATCACATGTGACATGTTACCATTACTTACGCTGCTGCTGCTGTGCTCCAGATTCTTTTCAGCGCATCTGCGTTTAACTACACTCTTATCTACGCACTGTAACGCGCAGAGTATGTATGCATGATGACAGAGGACAGCAAAAGTCCAGCTGAAATCCATGACAGGCCAGATGAATGAGAGTCAAGACCAGGTCTAAAGAAAGCCAAGTCGAGACTGAGACCAGAGCAAAGCTGAGTCCAGACCAATATGGTTATATTACCCCCAAGGGGGCCCTTAAAAACTAGCTGTGGGCCTCTATTGATCTCGTTGGTCTCCTTGCATTGTGTTTCTGTCACCTCAAAGGTTTAAAAAACCTCAGGTAGCCTCCACAAGACAGGGCCATAAATAATACAGGACCTATTTCAATGCACATGCCAATATTGGTTTTAGGTGGTGTTGTAATGAAATGGTGCATATTCATGAAGAGATTTTCCATTAATCAAATGACGACAGTCACAGCCCCTGTGGCAGTTGCTAATCTTTTTGAATATAAACATGGATGAAAACCTTTTATAATAATGGAAAGTTCAGCACCTACAGCGGAGCAAACTTCATCTGCAGATCAAGACTGTGCGATATGGTGAAAAGTGTCAGAGCAAGTGAATAAATAGACCCTCTGCTGAGATTATTTTGTTGGTTTATATTTATGTTTTCCTCCTCGGGGGTCTCTTGTGGTCGTGTAAGCAAAGATGAAGTAGTTTTGTTGTGACAACTCATAAAAGACTGAATTAAATGAATCTAAAGCAGTGAAGCAGCTTATGTAGTCTTCATGCGGGCCATTGGAAGTCACTGACAAACAATGTCACCCTTACCAAAGTGACGGCAGATCAGAAAAGGCTCTAATGGAAGTACAGCAATGACAAACAACCTATTTAGTGATTTATTGATTGATTGATTTATCTGACTTGTTGGTAAGATTGGACCAAAGGCAACATTTCTACACCTACAACTGAGCTGTTACCATGAGGAAAAGACCTGTCTACCCTACTCCACCATTAATCAGTCAATGACACTGATTAATTTCAACCCCAATTTATCAGCATAGCCGACTTGAATGAGGGTAACGTTGTGAAAATTGCATCGCAAATGAAACTGACTCTCTTTGTTTGCATTTCATTCACATAGGAACAATCTCCCCCAGCTGTCTGTCAAAGCTGAGTCCCGTCAGGGTTGGCTGCATGAGACCGCATTGGCATGCAGCTTTCAGAAGAGCTCCAGAGACGATTGTCAGCCACGGTGATGACAGCTCAAAAACCCAAATGAAAGCTGCTGGGAGAACAGTGGTGACAGCCCGAGCACAGTGCTGCACCATGGTGGTCAGTAGAGGTTTTCACTTGTCAGTAGTTTGGGTTTAACTTGACAGTAGTTGGGGTTTAACTTGACAGTAGATGGGGTTTTACTTGACAGTAGATGGAGTTTAACTTGTCAGTAGATGGGGTTTAACTTGTCAGTAGTTGGGGTTTCACTTGTGGGTAGATGGGGTTTAACTTGACAGTAGTTGGGGTTTAACTTGACAGTAGATGGGGTTTCACTCGACAGTAGTTGGGAACTTGACAGTAGATGGGGTTTAACTTGACAGTAGACGGGGTTTTACTTGACAGTAGTTGGGGTTTAACTTGACAGTAGTTGGGGTTTTACTTGACAGTAGTTGGGGTTTAACTTGACAGTAGTTGGGGTTTCACTTGACAGTAGTTGGAAACTTGACAGTAGATGGGGTTTAACTTGACAGTAGTTGGGGTTTTTTCTTGACAGTAGTTGGGGTTTTACTTGACAGTAGTTGGGGTTTTACTTGACAGTAGTTGGGGTTTAACTTGACAGTAGTTGGGGTTTTACTTGACAGTAGTTGGGGTTTAACTTGACAGTAGTTGGGGTTTCACTTGACAGTAGATGGGGTTTTACTTGACAGTAGATGGGGTTTTACTTGTCAGTAGATGGGGTTTAACTTGTGAGTAGATGGAGTTTAACTTGTCAGTAGATGGGGTTTAACTTGTCAGTAGTTGGGGTTTCACTTGACAGTAGTTGGGGTTTTACTTGACAGTAGTTGGGGTTTAACTTGACAGTAGTTGGGGTTTCACTTGACAGTAGTTGGAAACTTGACAGTAGATGGGGTTTAACTTGACAGTAGTTGGGGTTTTTTCTTGACAGTAGTTGGGGTTTTACTTGACAGTAGTTGGGGTTTTACTTGACAGTAGTTGGGGTTTAACTTGACAGTAGTTGGGGTTTCACTTGACAGTAGATGGGGTTTTACTTGACAGTAGATGGGGTTTTACTTGTCAGTAGATGGGGTTTAACTTGTGAGTAGATGGAGTTTAACTTGTCAGTAGATGGGGTTTAACTTGTCAGTAGTTGGGGTTTCACTTGACAGTAGTTGGGGTTTCACTTGTGGGTAGATGGGGTTTAACTTGACAGTAGTTGGGGTTTAACTTGACAGTAGTTGGGGTTTCACTTGACAGTAGATGGGGTTTCACTCGACAGTAGTTGGGAACTTGACAGTAGACGGGGTTTAACTTGACAGTAGACAGGGTTTTACTTGACAGTAGTTGGGGTTTAACTTGACAGTAGTTGGGGTTTTACTTGACAGTAGTTGGGGTTTAACTTGACAGTAGTTGGGGTTTCACTTGACAGTAGTTGAAAACTTGACAGTAGATGGGGTTTAACTTGACAGTAGTTGGGGTTTTACTTGACAGTAGTTGGGGTTTTACTTGACAGTAGTTGGGGTTTTACTTGACAGTAGTTGGGGTTTTACTTGACAGTAGATGGGGTTTCACTCGACAGTAGTTGGGAACTTGACAGTAGATGGGGTTTAACTTGACAGTAGTTGGGGTTTTACTTGACAGTAGTTGGGGTTTCACTTGACAGTAGATGGGGTTTAACTCGACAGTAGTTGGGAACTTGACAGTAGATGGGGTTTTACTTGACAGTAGACGGGGTTTTACTTGACAGTAGTTGGGGTTTAACTTGTCAGTAGTTGGGGTTTCACTTGACAGTAGATGGGGTTTCACTCGACAGTAGTTGGGAACTTGACAGTAGATGGGGTTTCACTTGACAGTAGTTGGGGTTTCACTTGACAGTAGTTGGGGTTTCACTTGACAGTAGATGGGGTTTTACTCGACAGTAGTTGGGAACTTGACAGTAGATGGGGTTTAACTTGACAGTAGACGGGGTTTTACTTGACAGTAGTTGGGGTTTAACTTGACAGTAGTTGGGGTTTAACTTGTCAGTAGTTGGGGTTTAACTTGACAGTAGTTGGGGTTTCACTTGACAGTAGTTGGGAACTTGACAGTAGATGGGGTTTAACTTGACAGTAGACGGGGTTTTACTTGACAGTAGTTGGGGTTTAACTTGACAGTAGACGGGGTTTTACTTGACAGTAGTTGGGGTTTAACTTGACAGTAGTTGGGGTTTTACTTGACAGTAGTTGGGGTTTCACTTGTCAGTAGTTGGGGTTTTACTTGACAGTAGTTGGGGTTTAACTTGACAGTAGTTGGGGTTTAACTTGACAGTAGTTGGGGTTTAACTTGACAGTAGTTGGGGTTTTACTTGACAGTAGTTGGGGTTTAACTTGACAGTAGACGGGGTTTTACTTGTCAGTAGTTGGGGTTTAACTTGACAGTAGTTGGGGTTTTACTTGACAGTAGTTGGGGTTTAACTTGACAGTAGTTGGGGTTTCACTTGTCAGTAGTTGGGGTTTCACTTGACAGTAGTTGGGGTTTAACTTGACAGTAGTTGGGGTTTAACTTGTCAGTAGTTGGGGTTTAACTTGTCAGTAGTTTGGGTTTTACTTGACAGTAGATGGGGTTTAACTTGTCAGTAGATGGGGTATACTTGTGAGTAGTTGGGTATTTATTAGAGAGCAACAGAGTATGTTAGTGGTGGGGTTTTCACTGGTGAGTAGTTAATTTCGTTTGATTCACAATATACTCTGGTAGCTGTACCTACATTCAGGGTTCTCATCCTACGGATGTGTCAGGGCAAGGGAGTGGATCTGTGAGGATAGTGTAAAAACCTCCCTCGTCTCTACAGAAGCTCATTAATTGATCAATTAACATAATTGTGTCAGAGAAGGAGCACATCTGTGTCCAATCTCCCAACAGTATTGTTAGCAGTGACAGGACTGCAGGGCACCGGAAACATGACCTTACAAATTGGACATAGGGTATGTTCTTGTTTGCTTCCAAACCCACTCTTCCCCAGAAAGACCCTAGCCCAGACATCAAACTTACAGTAACCACCTGTGTTGTTGTTGATCATCCTGATCTGTTTTTGCATTTAGGCCCAGCACCTGGAGTCTGTCCCTTCAGAAAGTCAAGGATCACCATGCACGGTAAGGCGTTTAATCCCATGTCCTTGAGCTGTGACATGAGTCTGGAGGGTACTTTGGTGGTCAGGACTGTAGGCAAACTGTAGTAGGTCCAGTGTGTTGGGTAGTAAGGAGTCAAAGCACTTTATCACTACAGGGGTCAGTGCCACTGGTTGGTAGTGATTCAGACATAGTGGACTTGCTTTCTTGGGCACAGGAATTCTTGAAGAGCTTGGGCATGGCAGACTGAGCCAGGGACAGGTTGAACACAGGCGCTTATTGGTCATAACATAGTTTGAGGGCCCTCTGGGACTTCCCTCCTGGAATTATAGTTCCACTTTCTGCCTCTGCCTGCACTCAACACCACTGAGTATTTGAATATTGCATTATGTCTTACATAGCCCTTCTGCTGTTTCTCATTATATCCTGTGTACTTAAATCATTTATGCTGAATCATATTACAATTTGCCTCTGCGATGATCTGATTTCCATACAGGGACCGACAGTTTAATCTAATCTTATTTAGTTCACTCTGCTGTTAATATCCCATGCGACTGGCTGTTTGTTTGAAAGTCCACCACGTTCATGTGATTGGTTGTTCATAAATGAATGGCTTACATGTTCTCCCTCTCAACACACTCATATCCCATTAATGCATGTTACTAATTTAGCTTCTTCCCAAGAGTTCTTCTGCTTTATCATCTTGCAGTTTCTCATGCATGAGAATCAATCTTGGATTGTATTGATGTTATTTCCTTTAATACTACAACTAGTCATATTTCAAATTATTTCTTAGTATTATTGCTGCTGTGCATTTATGTTTCTCTCCGTCTCTAAACTCAACCAGTCATGGTGGCTGACAACCACCCACCATGTCTGCTTAAGGTTTCTAAAGTTTCTCCTGCCACTAATGCCAAGCGCTTGCTCATGGAGGGTCTCTATAAATACTATTATAAAGCTTGCTCTGACATGAGATACAATCTGCTAAGATTTGGTAAAAGAAAAAATAGCTGTGTGTCATTTTCTCCAAGAGTCTAACAAAGAAGAATTTGGCCTACAGTATACCGTATATTTTCTTCTTATTTACAGCAACTTCACTGAGTTATTAGACTACGCATTCATGCACAATGGTAGAATGTAAGCTCATGTGCATTGTCAGACACATAGTTTAGGGTTATAATATCCAGTAATTTCCACCTGAGCAAAGAGTCAATAACTGAGCTCCTCTTTTCACAATGGGACATGCTGTGTAAATCCAATGCTACTGACGGAGTCATTAAACTAAACTACTGTCGTTACCACAGGAGGCGAGTTCAGGTGAAACCTTAATTACTGGATCGCGTTGCCTCCACACACTCCACACACATCATACCTCACATACCGGCTGTGGCTGACATCTGTTAATGACAATAATGAGAGCGGCTCGGCTTGTTACATCTGGGAGTAACGTCCTAACATCTTAGTAAGTGGTGTGGGTGAATGGAAGACGAGGGATCTTTAAAGTGCTTGTTTCTGCAATGGTCCTGATAGGACTCCAGAAGCTGCAGGCTACATCTGATATTCATGGACTTTCTGTCCCCGGCTCAGCGGTAAGCCCCTTCAGGGTTGTTCTAAAATAAAGCACAGGCTCAAAGTGACGATGAGATGAGAGAGAAACATCCAGAGCCCGGAGTTTTTTAAGATAACACATCTTACTTTATTACTAATTTGAGTTAATGTACTGCACTCTGCTCAGAGAGGCTCACCTGTGTTTCACTTAGAGCTGTTAATTCTCATTATTGCAATTATAAAACTACCCTGTAGTAAATAGTAGGTTTAAATAAATATTAATAGAACCAAGAAGGCTCGCAGTGTCTGATTTTGAGGTCGGTGCGTCTCTATTTTGGCAGCCAAAAGTGCTCTGAACATTTCACACCATCTGCATCATATTAGGACCAAAAAAAGGCACAAACTGGTCTTAAGACCTCTCTTCCACTGGCATTCTGCTGCTGAATGGCACCTCAGGAACATCCGAAGGCGGGTCTTCAACGGAGGCTGCAATCGATTCTTTGGCGCGCTGTGATTGGTCACGCGGGTCACGCGGGGCAGCATATTTGGCTGCACAGGTTGTTGGATCACTGCAGGGCGACACATTTGGCCTAACAGGTTGCCAGGAACACTGCAGGCAGAGGTATGTGCTGGTGGAAAAGAGCTAAAAATGACCCGCTCACCTCTGAGAAATACAACAGCTACAGATTTCTTTCCAACAAAAAAAGAATTATCAAAACACTAAAGGAGTTTACAATGTAAAAGCTGTTCTTTTTTTTTGAGCGGGGAAAGAAAATATATATAAAATGATGTGATGGAAACTGCAATTTGCATTTTAAAATTGTACTGTCTTTGTAATCATACCATAGCCTCAGGATTCGAGTGGTCCACTACTTCAATTTCATTTAGACTCTAGTTCAAGTGACCAATCCCTGAAAATCCATGAACCCAATGGCCTCCATTCATTTCTTTTTAACATTTTTGCACACTAGCACAAAAAAAATGCATGACTGTGTGATCTGTCCGTGCCGTTTTAAAATCATTGAGCCGCAATAAAGAACTTCAGGTATAAAAATTCATCTATCTAATACACAGCCTAGGATCGCCGGGTATAGCACAAGTTGTTAGATACAATTCAGTGAGTACGTCGTCCCTGGCTATATCACGGTTCACTTTTCGCGGACTCGCTGTTTCGCGGATTTTTTTCAGTGTCATTTTGCATGCTTTTTTTACAGCGTACTGTACAGTATGAACGTGCATTGTGTTCTGCGTTCTGATTGGCTAAGTGAGAACCGCACGTGTGTTCTGCGTCCTGATTAACTAAAGGAGTACTGTACAAAATGCGTGTAAAAAAAGGGTATAAAAATGTGTGGTTAGGGGTTTTACGGCCTTAAAACATGTATAATAATTGTAAAACTTACTTTGCGGATTTCGTTTATTGCGGGTTATTTTTAGAACCTATCCCCCGTGATAAACGAGGGACCACTGTACAGGTTTTGTTTTTTCGGGAGGCATTTTAAGCTTTATTGGATAAAGACAGCTGAAGAGTGACAGGAAAATGGGAAAAGAGAAAGAGATGCAGCAAAGGACCACAGGTCAGATTCGAAACCCTGGATTAAGCCTTTGCACACTATATCAGGTGAGCTAACCCGAACCCCCGTGAGCGCAGGTTTAAGTCTCTGTACGGTACCAATTCTGGCACTTCAAGAAGACGTGCACGCTCACAGTGCTTGGCTGTTCTTTGTAACAGTTTGCTTTTCCTCGTAAAACATGAGAATGATTTAAAATTCAACTTCCTTTACGCCATCATGCATGGGCCATTATTCTTAAGTTTGTTATTTACATATTAAAAGAATAGAATATGGAGAACCATATCAATAATATAAAATATGAAGCCGCATGAATTTCCACATGAAATCCATACCCACCTCCCTCCTTAGTCAACGAGCTGCATCATTTCTTAGCATTCTCATTTCATCTGTTCAATAATCCTTTTATCACTCCACCGTGGAGCGCCGTTTCCAGACGCGTTTCCTCAATTTGACACCAAATTGCATTTTGTTCATATACTTTCAAGGCACAGAATTACATCAGCACCAATCTCCGGCTCTCCCAATGGCGAGCAGCAACACGTTTAACGGCGTAAATAGCGATAGGAGGCAAAATAAAAGCCTGGAATAGAGAGTACAGCGGCAGTGCATGATGTCACCAGTCAGCTGATTCCTCTGTGGGATGACAAAGATTAAAACTGTGTTCTTAATGCAGATTTTTACACACACTCACAGCCACTAGGGGAAACAGTCAGTGATGGATTCATGGCTGTTAGTCTCCCCTCAGAATCACTCCACCCTCCCAATCTGCGCTTTTGAACTGGAGTGTGAAATATGAGCGGCCGCTGCTTTCTAACACACCTGCTGTTTAAACCGTCTGTCCCTCCAAATCCCGATCAGCCTCTCCATTCTTATCTCTTCCTCTCCGGCCAACAGCCTCCCCCCTGATCTCCTCTAATCAGCTCATACAGTCGACACTTTACCCCGGGATTTATTTAGAGTCAGATTTAATCATTTTTAAAAACCGGAATCAAGCAAAATGCAGCTTTTAAATTTAGACTTAAAGTAATTTAATGTTTTTTCCCATCCACTTTTCAGAACCACTTATCCTTATCAGGGTCGCAGGGGGCTGGAGCCAATCCCACCCTGGACAGGTCACCAGTTCACGTTCAAGCAGAGATGTATAAAGTACTGGAGTAAAGCAGTGGAGTAGAAGTGCAAGTGCTACATCAAAAAACTGACTTGATTAGAAGTTAAAGTGTTCTTTAAACACCATACTTAAGTAAAAGTACTAAAGTATTCAAAATGTTTTGTACTTAAGTATTGCAAGTAGAAGTATGTAAAACATTGCTACTCATATACTGAAAGTAAAAGTACAAGTAAAAGTACAAGAACAAGTACTGTTGTTTATATTATTTTAAATATTTATTAAGGCACAACTTCTAATGTTACAGTGTTACAATGTTCATGGTAGAGTTCTGTGATTTCCCATGGTCTGTGAATGCGTCTGAATGAATGCAGAGCGAGGGGGCGGGGCAGCAGGTGAGAGAGCGCACCTGGGTGAGTCAGGTGTATGACGTACGGCGCACGAGCGAGGTTGATGTGAGACCGGGACTGTTCAGTTGGTTTTTTGGCGTGGTTCCGGTCGACAGTCACCGAGTCCTGGAACCAAACCGTTCAGCAATAAATGCAGTTTGTTCAATATCGCCTCGTCATTCATCACGTGTCCGGCTGGACGCTACAATAGTAACGAGTAACGACTCAGCACATGAAAAATGTATCCGAGTAAAAGTATTAAATTCATCAAAAATATGTAGTGCAGTAAAAGTGGAAGTTGGGGAAAAAAATAATACTCCAAAAAAGTACAGATACTGCATTTTAGTACTTAAGTACAGTACTTATGTAGTTCCACTTCGTTACTATACATCTCTGCGTTCAAGCGTACAGATAATTAAAAGTCGCAAATTAACCTGCATGTCTTCGAACATGTAAACTCCGCACAGAAAGTCTCAGTCGACTGGGGGCTCAACCTTAAAAATCAATAAGTTAATTCACCTGTGTAAAACTTACTGCGTCCATTTGAAGGCGAAACATTGCACAACAGTTTATATATTGTCATGTAGATTTGTTGGATACATCAGCACATGTTCTGTACATAACAGTATGACGACCGGTGTTGCTTCAGATGCTTCGGTTCATTTCTAAGTGCAGATTGAAACCATTATGTTTAGTTCAGTGCTGAAGCTGCAGATTCAGGTGTTAATTCCCTGCAGGGTCGCTGCTGTGAGTGACCCCCTTTTACATTGTTTTGTTGATAAATTACAAATTAGAGCCACAGGCTTGTATGGACTTGTATTGTAAATGGACTCTTTTTTGATCCACTGACCACTCAATGTGCTTTTACAACACTTGCCACGGGGGTTCCTATCTAAAGCGCTGATGCTAAACGACCCTGAGCTATTTGGTGTAAATGGTGCAATGCAGTTGCCAAGTGTGAATTTGATGAGATGATGAGTTAAGAATGGGCAGGTAAAGCACAGACGTTTCCTATGTGCTGCATCAGCCATGACATTATGACACCTGACAAGTTATAGGCGCCACCATATCAAGAACTGTATTTAGATAGGAAACATCATGCTGGCAGGTAATGATGGAGAGAGAAAGGTACCCACTAATGTGTTTTACAGATGTAACAGTAAAGAATGAATGAATCTGATTCGTCGTATTGAAGCACGGTGAACTTCAGATCTTGGCCTCATCTGTTCACTGATTCTTCAGCTCCAGAAAACCATCAAAACATCAGAAGGTGTGCCGTGGTATCTGGCACCAATATGAAGTCCTGTATGTTGTCCATGATTTAGACTTTTCAGCACATCTCAATGATGCTCGATTGAACTGAGATCTGGGGGATTTGGAGGCAACACCTTGAACTTGTTGTTCTTAAAACCATTCCTGAACCATTTATTTTTGCTTTGTGGTAAGGCGTATGATCCTGCTAAAAGAGGCCACTGCCTTTAGGGAATACTGTTTCCATGAAAGGATGTTTTTTACTGGCTCTCTCATCTGCGATGACTCTCTGATCTTTATCGTCTGCCAGGAGCAGAAAGAAGAACCCAACCGAACCAGAGAAAGGAAGAAAGATTATGGCAGCGAAGCGAGAGCCTGCCCGAAATTCCTGAGTATGCACCACTAACCTAAAGTAGACAAGTTCAGTTAGGAGCAGCGGTTACGACACAATAAAACTCCAGCTTCACGTGCTTATTTTGATTTGACACTCTTTATCTTTCTTACTCTCCACAGAGATGAATCTTTAACTTTCTGCTTTTAGCCTCCACTGTAGTCAGGGTTTAATGCATGCACTTCATTGTTTGCTGTGGGGGCAGCAGTAGCTGACCACCATCTGACTCCTCTGAATGATGGCCACCCTCATTGCAGGCTCAGCTTTCTGCAGCTGCTCTCCCAGTTAATTGGGAGCAATCCAGATACAGAGTGTGATTCACCCTCTCCCCTGCTCCTAATATCGCACTCTCTCCTTATCAACATCTGCGATTCTCACTTTACACAACTTCTACCTCTCACCTCCATCTCGTACACTTGTTTCGCCCGCTCATTCTGCTCTATTTCACTCCTCCGGTTTCCCCTATCCATCCGCTGTCTCGTTTGCCCTCTCACCCATTTCCATCTCCATTCCCTCCTCTCCGGCTCGTCTCTCCTCTCCATCGTTCTCTCCGCTCGTTCCCTGTTGAATGTAATAACGTTAATGTGATCTGCAGCGCGTCCATAAAACACATTCTAATCTCCCCTGCTGACTGTGGGCATGCAGCTGAACCTGTTCAGCTATTTCTGGCTCTTCTATTCCTCATGGTTATAGTGACTGTGTTATAACTGAATAGCGTATTTCTTCTGCCGTAGCGTGGCATCGGTTTGAATGCCACTATTGCTATGTAGAACTGGCAGGAAGCTTACACTAACTGAAAGCGTTTAGATTTCAGTACCCATCTTCATTTCTGGAACATTAACTGCGCACTCAACCTTTTCTTTCATTGCACGCACTAAGAGTTCGTTTATATTCAGCACAAAGCAAAATTTTACAGCCAAAAGCAATTGCCTGGCTCCAGACCTCTGGATCACTGCCCATATCCGTGCACAGTTCTGGAACAGGTCTGGTGTTGTGCTTAACTGATAGCTGTTGGTTGGAGAAACAATCAGCGATCGCAGCTTTGTCTGTGGGATTTAGCATCTTCCTATAGAACATATAGCCACCGAGCCAAAAGGGACAGCGACAGAAAAAGCTACGAGATGCAGCTGAACAGGCTGATGTAAGTTGGCTTACAAAAAACAACTCTTTAAGCGACATTACACAGAATTAGAACATTGGTATCTTTGTGATTCAGAGTGCAAAACCACTGTAAATATGTGTATTTGTTATATGTTACATAACTTATGAGCAAAACCTTCTTCCTGGTGTCTGAGGTACAAACATTAAAACTCCCCTGTTACTCTCTTGTAGATCTTTTGGGTAAAATTATCTGCAATGTGCGGTGAGGTCAAGTTGGGTTTTTGTCCTGTTTCGTTATTTCCTGTTTTATTTTGAAAGATAACTCTCCTCTCGTTTCAGGTCACTTGCCCTTCCTCATGTGTCACCGGTCTGATTGTCTTCCCCGCCCTGATTGTTTCCACCTGTTCCCCATTACCCTGTGTATATATTGTCTGTGTCTCCTTTTGTCCTGTGCCGAAGTGTTTCATCATTAGATCGATCGCCAAAGCCTTGTTTCCTTGTCCGTTCATAGTCGTAGCCTTGTTGCTCGAGTGTTCTTTTGTTTATATTGCTCGACTGAGTGATTTTCTGTTGTAAATACTTAGTCTAGCTTTTTTGTTTCCTAGTGTTTTATGTCGTAGCGCTTTCAGTTAATGTTTTGCAGCCTGCTGATTTTGATTTTGATAACCTTTTTATAAAGTAGTTTAGAGTTTTTTTCTCCGTTGGAGTGATTTTTGTTTTCCCTAGTTTAGGCCTGTTTTCATAGCCTCACTCTGCCGAGGGGTTTTTGTTATTTCAATAAAAAAGATCATTGACACCTCTGCGCCTGAGTCCTGTTTTGAGTCCGGCCTGACACAATGAGTGTTTTCCCCTCTAGTCTCATATTTCTATATTCTCTTGGCAATTTTTTTATTTAGATATTTGTTGTTTTTGGCTAAATGTATATAAATGCTATAAATAAAGGCAAACTGCAAAACATATTCTGTCAGGACATTCTTGTATTATATACTTTTTTTTAATAGCACTGTTAAAATATGAAAATATATACATATATATCACCTCGTGTACCTGATATCTCCCCTCTCACTGACAGCAGTGAACGCCACACTTCAGTTCACCTTGGCTGTTTTTAAAAGGGAACTCTTTAAATTGAGCTGAGCTAACGTCTGTTGTTTTTCCGCCATGATCAAGCAGCTTTCTATCCGCTGTTTAAACAGTAATCTGACACATAATAAAAACGCACACTTAGTTTGTTTGAAAAATACAGCAGAATAATAGAATGCTTAAAAATGAATGCCTTTAATTAACCCGAAAGACGTGCGCTTGCAGCACTATGCCAGAGGTCTGCGCCCGCCGAGTGCCCCTCCAGCTTCACCGCTGTTGCTGGGATAACGAACCGAGGTGACTCATAGTCATGACTCGTTCAGTTGATGCAATAACGAGTGGATTTGCTTTACTTTTTCCATCACCGCTTTCTTTTTTGGACTGCTGACCCTCTGCCGAACTTTTCTCTAACATGTCTTCTTGTTCTCGCTGCATTAATGACACTGCAGCATAACTGTAAACACTGTTTTCAATCACGCCGACTCTGATAACAGATACATGTTATGTACAGTATATTTGCAATAAAATTAAATATCATAAAGCACATTGGCTCTGTTTGTTTTTATATATACAGTATGCTTTGACTGTGGCAGAACTTTAGGCAGTATTGTTGTACAACTTTTTACAAAAACATCTGAACCTTAACTTCACCTTTAGACCGACCAAAGACTAAATCTACTGTAGGCTCCAAGACCAAATTATATCTTCCAACTAAAATCATTATTACATACTTTATGTTCAAAACTGGCTTGCAGACCCCTTCAGGGGTGATCGAAGATGTTTATAACCAGTCGATAAATGGGTCCTCACAATCTCTAAAAAGCAGATTTTCAACTGTATTTGGTGACACAAATATCGATGTGAACTGTTCGGACATTTCTTTGAAACAAACCAAGCTGTAACTTATGTGGCTGTGACGTGAAGCCAATGCGAAGTGCCAAACAAACTGCAGTTCCTCAAACGTCCACTTGAGTCTGGCTCCAGAAGTGAGTCAGTCTCCGTAAGCCCCCATGTTAAAATGTCAAACTTCACAGCAGAAATAACCATGTTTACAACAGTTTCCCCGTTCCTGACACCCTGTACTGAGGGTGAATTTCTATTTAACCTGCCTCTGCTCCACCAATGATCCACGGCTTTGACAATATCTGTGTGTGGTGAATAAACACGGCTTACACCACAAGTTCAAATTTCTCTAAATAAAAAAATTGCTTTGGGAAACAGCACTGTGGTAAAAACAGTACCGGTGTAACTTGTCAATAAATATGCACGGGCACTAAAGTGAATGTTTCTTCATTTAGACCTGACACCACACAGCACTCCCTCCTGATCCCATTTACCACCAGCATGTGTTACTTCTTCCTCAGGGCAAAGTAGACCTGCGATGTGTACATCCCCTGTTGGAGGCGAGGCAGGCCGTGGATATTGGGATGCAGCTCAGATCGCAGCTCCCCTGCCCTCAGGCAAGGCACTTAACCTCCACTGACCCTCTCAAGCCTCAGCTAGATGAGGAGAGAGGCATCTGACAGGCCAATAAATCACAGCATTAATAACAGCATCAAAGTAGGGGACAACAGGCCAACACATAGCTGTATTAAACATGCCTCAGACGGGCCACTCATGTCATTCTGAACACTGCAACTCTGTCTTCCTCGTGCTAAAAAGGGGGACTGGGACTTTTGAGAGACGAGGGTGTCACAACGCCCATTTCACAGCGAGGATGTGAGAACTTTCCTCCGTGGATTAAATGTGTGAAGTTGCTGTTGTGATGTTTAATTAAGTTAAATCGTTAATATTTCATTTCCTGCTTTGAAATAACTAAATATGTTTCTCAATCTGTGCTCTCTTCATTTTTTGTATTCCCACGATGTGTTTGATATCAGCGGCATATGTGCAATTTCAGAAGATTAGCAGGCAGTAAAGCAGTAAAGAGTGATTAGAAATAAGCCAGGAAGGATCATTATTAGTTCCTATGTAAGGCCATATGGAAAATAAGATCGTGATGTTTCTTTGCTGGACGTGTACTTAATGTTCAGTCAAGTTCCCGTTTGTCTTTAAGTTGTCTATAATGGTGGTTACCATTGTTACATCTGTTAATCCTTTGTTTATTGGAGAGACTAACCACTTAAAAGTTATATGAATGTTTGAAACGATGGCTCCTTGACTTCAGACAGAAAAAAACAGAAGACTGCTTCTGATTTTTTGTTGAAAACCATTCATCGTACTGGCTAAAATCACGATCTAGCTAACTAATGTTAATGTGGAGAAATTGCTGAAGTCAAAGGTCAATGTTGAGGTCAGGAAGGAAGAAAGTGTTCAGGAGCCTCTGATGTCTTATGCTGTATTATTTATTGACGCTTGACCAAGGAGAATTAGAGACACTCTCAAAGTTGATCAGAAGTCCCTGAGTCGGTCTCACATTCTGCCCAACTCATCCTGGTGGATCGACTTTAAACCCCAAGATAACAGCACAAATACTACACGCCCAGAATGAGTCAAAGAGAATGTTTTTACCCATGGAGGTGTTTTTGTCAGCATGTTCTAGTCTGGAGACACAGATGTCTGTTTACGCAGATTGGAACGGCAACAACAAGCTATCTATTATGTCCATGAAGGCAGCAACAGGTCTCTGTGACCCTGGTCACCACAGTGTGGAGATATGGTGGCACCTAGTCAAAGGCAAACAAATTATACTGCCGATTTGTAACCCAAGGATAGAAAATTCCAACTAAACAACTAACATTAACCAGTAGATTAATTAAAACGACCTCCAGTTTTAATGTGTCTGGCTGATTAAATAAAAAATAACAATCCTGCATTTGGTGGCTGCATATGATACTTCAAAAACACAAATGATTTTTTTCTTGTAAATTAAACCATCTTGAAATTAACCGATCACATTTGTGCTTTCTGGAGGGAAAAACTCTTTCCATTCTGTTGACAGTCTGTTTTTACTTTCCCGTTGACTTACTCAGCAGACTGCACGCCAGTCTGAGAGCTGACATTTGCTGAACTTAAGATCCACCAACTTTTTTTTTTCCAGAACTTTTAAAAAAGTATGCACCGAGGTTTGCTGCGGCACGTAAAGCAAACACGGTTTGTTGCAAGTCACTGATAGAAGATGTGGAGATGTGGTTGAAACTTGAATTATTGTGTTATGTTATTTCATATTATAGCCTCGTCTTTTAATGTATTAAATGTTGCTCTGTGTTTGGAAAAGGAACCATAAGCAGCTCTAGTAGCTCATCCAGCTAATGGCAAATCCATACCACTCCAGCCTACGATACAATACAGGCCACTGTGCAGTCTAGTAATCCTTAATGGGTATAATTTATAGTACTGTAGTAAGTCAAGGGTGACTTGCCTGGAACTCTCCCAAAGACGTCTTTTCCTCAATGAAGACTGATCGATGTTCTCAAACTGTGACGACTTCTTGAGACATTTCTTTCTGTGTTTTACTCTGTTCATTTAAGGTGACGTGCACACCTGCGAATCTGTGTCAAGGTTACAGCGTTGTCTACACAGCGCGTCATATCAGCTTCTTGTATGGATGCAGCAGATGGATGGCGAAATCACCATCATGAGACGTGACTGCTAATTGAGCGTAGTAACAGATGTGTTGGAGGACACGGTCCTGAAGGGAGCGTCTCTGCGTTCAGTGCAGGTTATTTTCATGTGCCGGGCAGCAGTGTGAGCTGAAATGTAGAGATTAATAAAGTGGGCACCGATGTACTGTTGAATCCCGCCGTGCCCTCTGACCTCTGCTGTCATTAGCGCTCTGTCAGAGACGCATAAATAATTCACACAGCATCTTAAATCACGAGGCCGCGGCGCGTTAACTTTGCAGATACACTTACGGCGCTGATCATTCTCCCCTCCGCTGTTATCTTGTTCTCTCAGAGACTCATTTATTTAATAGCCTTCATTGCTGAGGGGGACACAACATAATGGCAATTTAATCTGGAAAGGGACTTTTCCTATTCGCTCGTACAAACACAGCAGAAGTAGCATCTGCCACTTCTCGCATGCATATGCAGACTGTTGTTGTTTGCAGCCACAGTCATACATGTGAGAGGTCAAGAACACAGAGTAGATCTCCCACTTTGCTTCATCTAATTCATCTTGCAAATGTAAAATTTTGTAGAACACAGTGCATCAACTCCATTTGCTGTTAGATCACATGCAGCTGATCTGGATCTGAAGACATTTAATCCTACCTGTAAAGAGATTTATCACCAACAACCAACATGCTGGATCTAAATTACACTCGCAATAAACATTTAGAGATGTGGATACGCATGGTGGCATATTTTGAGAGTGTATTACAAGTGCTACAAGTCAAGTTACGTACCTTTATTTTGTGAGAAATGACATTTATGTTCTGGTATTATTTCTGTGTAAAGTCATAGCATATGTTGAATAGTGGATGAAGCTCAGGCTGATGTTTCTAGAGGTGGATAAGCACGGTGATATGATATGCGAAGATGCGAGATGTGGATCAATAAAAGCTTTTTTGTGTAAACCAGTAGAGCATCAAGTCGGTAATGGAGCAGGTTGAGATTTATGACTCATTTTGCATCAATTTTAATGACGTTCGTCAACATTTAAATTTATAATTTCAAGCTTCTATTCCTCGTTGTATCGTGAAGTTTATAGACACAATTTAAAATAAGATTGTGCCCTAGGAGCTTGAAGCTCGTGGTAAAACGACCATTACACTATAAAACCAGCACGATAAGGTTTATTTATCTAATTATATTTAATTTATTCATTTTGTTAGCTCTAGTTTTAGTCTCCACCAGCTCCTGAATTTCACAACAACCAAACAGACAAATAAAAAGTCTAAAAGAGTTTGTTCCACAGAGCTTGAACAACCGTGCTTCCCTTTGTTTTGAGCCTGATCCAGAGAAGTTTTACCCACAGATCTGAGAGGTTTGGAATAAAAGTGGAGCCAGACTGTGCAGGGATTTAAAAGTAATTATTATAATTTCAAATTGAATTCTGAAAGGAATAGGACTTGGACTCGATGTGTTCGTGAGGTGAAAAAAAGAGTCAACCAAAGCTCTCGCTGCAGCTTGATGAGTTAATTGCTTTTGTGATAAGTGACGGCGACGCAGACGAGCATGTTAACGCTTCTGTCAACTCTTCTCTTATCTGGGCCACGGCGGCCGGACGGTAGGAGGACAACATGTAGAGAGGAACAATGAAAGTCTGGGGGACAGACATTGGGATTTTGAAAAGTGAGGGGGACACATGTCTTCATGGAAATTACACGCTTGCTTACACTGATAATGATACTATAATGGACCGTTAAAAGCAGGCAGGCTGCAAGCATACACATAATAAAAGATTCTAATATTAGCGTCTAACTCGGCCTTGCTTCAGTATAATATGACACCCTTACCTGCACATAAACACTTCTATCAGTCTTGGTTAGGGCTGATGAAACACCAACACACACAGCTGACCTTTCCCTCGCTGGCTTGGTCACAGGTAGGAGGTGGTGGAGGCGTACTGGGAGAGCGATATTGGAAAGTGCCGTCTTAATTAAAAGATGCTAATGCATGCTGCTACCTGCTGGCCGCAGTCACAGCTCCAGACCTCCACATCAAATCATCGTTAAATCCCAGGATTAATGCTGCCACCGGTTCAACAACCTCAGAGCCGCAATACAGGTACCGACGACGGGACACGGTCACAGCCTCCAATACATTATGCTGCCTGTGACCAATGCACAAACCTCACACTGATTTAAAAAAGCATTTCCAATCCATAAATGGAAGCGATGGTTCACAGAGCTCCCGCAGACTTGCAATTATACTGTTGTCAGTGCCTGATTTCCTGCACAGCCACACAGCGGGGAGCAATAACAAGCCAACAGCCCTGTCAATAATACATTTTATTTGTTGCTTACCGAGGAGCTGACAGCTCAGGGCCGATTGACCTTTCTGGCTTATTGGGAAGAAAAACTAGATGTGCTCGCTGAGGTGTTTCTTCATTATCTTCAGAATAGAATAGAGGCCGCAGTATGCTCACAGTGTGTAGAAAGCATGTCGACGAGACAAAAAGACTCGGGGACGACGACTGCAAGCTTGTTGTTTGTGGTACACGCTTGAAAAAATAAGATCCTGGTGGTTCTTGATTAAATTGTGTTTATAGGACAGACGTAACATTTGTCTGCTTTTAAAACTCTGAAGCGCTTAGACCAGCATTATCATTTTTATTATAGACATGTGTAACTGCCTAATCCTTTCAGTTTTCCTCTTTGAGGCAGTTGAGGTTAGGGTGCAGAGTTAACGACACACGTTTTTAGTAAGCACGCGCGGAGACGACGCTCATCCGAGTCATTTATTGAACATAAATCTCCGGATGACTTTCAAAACTTATAAAACTAAATTAAACGAGTAACTTAATAACAATTCGGCATGAGTGTGTGGTCGGAAAACTTTAACACTCCGCCCATAACAACTCCAAAACATTTTATTGATAAAATGAAATAGCCACCTGTCTGTGGGAGGCGCATTACAGACGTCACCATCATTGAAATAAAATAACCATTTCTCACCTTTATAAACTTTAAACTAGGATGGCTTAGATAATTTCCTTCATAATAATTTCTATTAGAAAAATACCACACTTAACTGAAACCAAGTTTATGGCTGTGTCCGAAATCACTCCCTAACCACTATGTAGTGCACTATATAGTGACCACGCCATTTTGTAGTGGTGTCCGAATGTTTAGTGTCCACTATATAGTGCACTGAATGTATCCCACAATTCACCGCGAAATGTAGTGAACATCCGATGGTCACTAACCGAAGCAAGATATCCCATCATGCATTGCCAGAAGTTCTCTGGGCGCGGAAAGGAACATAAATATGGCAGATGGACGGGAGTCAGCAGGGGGTGTAGTTTGACGGAGGATGGTTTATTAAATTAATTAAAGAAAATGATATCTACTCTAATTAAAAAGGCGCTAATTTGACGACGTCTTGCTAGTCTTAGAAGAGCAGCGCATCTTCTCCTTTCTCTCTCCCTCTCACTATTCTAGTTCTCCTCCTGATCATCAATAATTTAATTATTGATTATTTATTTTATATTGTTTATTTTATTACACATTTCAAAACTAGGCAAAATTGCTTTCTACGTTCATTTAAAAAAAAGTGTAAAACGAACAGCATATAATTAAACATTGCAGTAGATTACACTGTAACTTTCTGTTACTAAAGAGCCAAAATATAAAAATATGCAAATATAGAAAACAAAACACAAAAATAAAACGTACAGGACAGTAATCAAAAGACTGTAATTTAATAACAATGCAGTAGTAAATGGACAAGTATTACGTGAGACGACATTAATGTGGTACGTTTTAATTATGCGACAGCAATGACGTAATTACCGGCGCCAAGAGAAGTGTCCGAAAGTGTCCGAACATTCCTTCTGTTAAGCTCACTATATAGTCCACTACATTTAGTTCCCTATGTAGGGAGTAGGGAGTAGGGAATGAGTGAGTGATTTCGGACACAGCCTATATCTTATAATACCTCCCATTCAATATGGCTCCAACAACATGTTAATGATATATATTGAGTAATTTGGATACTGCAAGAGTAAATGTGCAGTAATAACTGTGAAAAGCACAATTGGATCCTCATTGTGGATCAAACTGATAAATACATTTTCATAATGACTCAAAATAAAAATAATTAAATAGAAATGAGGCTGACAAACTCTTCTGTTCCTGCTGCCATCGGCCTGCTTAACAGCGCAGTGCAAAATTGTTTTGTGTCATGAATTTATTGTTAATTTACTCGCTGTTTAATTATGTTGTATGTGTTATTTGTTGTAGTTGTTATTTATGTTTGTGTTGTTCTGCTGCCGCCCCTCGGGTATAATGACGATACCTTAAACTTCAACTTAAGACAAACATTCATAGGAGGAAGCCAGAGAGAACAACTCCACACAAAAGAGGCCAGGAACCTTCTAACTAACCACTAACCGCTTGCACCGTCATCTAGTTTGCCTACAGTTCATTACAATAATTCCTGCCCCCCTAAAAAAATAGCTTGAAAATCAAAATATCTCTTAGCAACACTGTCTCCTAGAAATCACATTACTGAATTGTTTGTCCAATTACCTCATGCTGCCAGGAGCAATCACTGCTTAGATGTTCACAGATTTTTTTAGAATAAATAAAATATGTTCTGCACTGAAGGATGAAGGTGGATGGTGGATGTTGGTGGGTGTACTGTGCCACCAGAGAGACCTGAAACCAGCAACCGGATCATCAGGAATGATGGTGATTTATGTCACTGTGGACCTGAACTCGACCCATGATATTCCTCCAGCCAACCAACTAAAAAAAAAAAAAAAAAAAAAAGTTGTACTGTACGATCGATAAAACTTAAATTAAATACAGTCTAAATATATATACCAAACTTTTTATTGCAGTCTTGTTTCAGAGCCGCTCTCCAGGTTGGAGCTGTGGATACTTAGTCCCACTGTTCCCCCTCACTCTTACTCCCCCCTGCCTCGCTCTGTTGTCTGAGGATAGGAGGCGATGCTGGCTCTTCATTAGGATGAGACAGGAGGACAGTGTGTCCCCAGAGCCCGGCAGCATGGAGGACTCAGCTGGAGGCAGTGGGACTATAATGGAAGTGCAGAGGAGCTTTCCCCTGCCTCATTCAAAGCATCCACACAATCCCATTTGCTAAATAGATGAGACATAAATCTCCCGCTGTCTCGCCTTCTCTTTGTCTCCGCGTCTTCTTTATTTCACCTTTGGTCGAACCACCATCACTCTTACCATCCATCCACTGTTTCTACCCCGTCGGCGTCGCCTCAGCCGTCCCTCCCTATAATGATTATCTACCTGCATACCTGCAAAATATCTTTGATTGATTGATTGTGGCACTGACGCGGCGATTCATCACTGCGCACGGCGCCGTGGGATGATCCGGGCGGAGAGGCGTCTGAGTGGATTCGCATTCACACCCTGAGACACGACGACAGATGTGACACTTTAACGTGTTTGAAAGAAGGAGACCGCCTGACTGCTGTTTGTGCTATAAGTCTCAATCTTCTTGTTTTATATTCTGGCACTGAGGTTAAAGTCACGCTGCTGTCTAGTGTTACAAGTGCAGGGTTTTATGGATTTACATTCAACAAGGAAAAAGACGAGTTATTACATTTATTCTATAGAGTTTTTGAATTTCTGGGAAGATTTGTTCAGGGTTCCCTTTCATGAACAAATTCAAGCACCTTCAAGCACCAGTTTTTCCATTTTTCCAGCACCTTTAAATAGGTAGCCTACTAGTTGTGTTTGCCATGATGGTCATGGGAAGTGCAGCGGTGCCACTGTATGGCATAATAATATGGGTCTAATTAGCATTATTTCATATGGTGGTAGATTGACTGTTTTGATTTTTAACTAATTGTGAAATTTCAAGCATTTTCAAGCACTTCACAAAAAATTCAAGCGTTTTCACAACCTTGAAAACACTGAATTGAAATTCAAGCATTTTCAAGGAATTCAAGCACCCGTGGGAACCCTGATTTGTTGCTACGAAATACATTCCCCGAGCTTATTTGATGAGAAACTGTTTAAATTTTGAATATTGCTGCCTTCTTTCTGCTTGGATCTTTTTATCAGTCGTGTGCCAGGCCTGTCAGAAGCAACTCACGCTTTGTCTTTTGTTTCTTTTACCGCTGGCACAGATAATCATCAGTTGGTTCTGGTTTTACAGTCATCCTGGTCACAGAAGCCTATTTGTGTCTCCGCGCTGCTATCTGTATCGCCTCCCAGTGAGACAAAGGAAGTCCTAATTTTAGAACGTGCCTGCCAAAGAAATGTATTATCCACAGCAGCTGTTTACCGCTCGGTAATTCACAGGACATTACAAACAGCGCAGAGCCAGAACGGCAGCTTTAATGATCCGTACTCTGAATAAAGACCTGCGAGGTTCACAGGCTTAAAAACGCCACCTACTCTTCATCTGGGATGGAAACAGCTCTGCTGAGTTATAAGCAGCACAACATTGCCACCATGTGACGAGACTAGAGGATTACTCACTGACTGACAGTGCTAGCTTTATTTTTATGATGATTTTTTTCCAGTACACCTCAAAAACACAATTTTCTTACTTTTGTAGTCATACTTTCATCTTGTTTGCATCCTGTTACAATCAATACAAAAACAATACAAAGAAAAAATCATAACCAACTGTTAATTCAACAATAAAAGGGTACTCTTTTCAGCTTATGTCCTCCTCTGTAAGTCGCTTTGGATAAAAGCGTCTGCTAAATGCAATGTAATGTAATGTAATGTAATGTACTACTAGTATGGAATGAGGCTAATTTGAATTATTCTGACTTTTAGTCCTTTGTATGGGTCGAGCCTCAAAAATATGAACATCCTACGCTTCCCATAATGCAACTCAACACCTTTCACGAAACAAATACAATCGAAAGTTAAATAATATGAAGCTTCAGCTGTCTGTGTTACACAAATGAAGTGGGAATGCTCCAAAGTTTGCTCAAAAAAGGAGAATTCAACACTAAAGAGACAAGAGACTAACTCTGCTGCTTAAAGCTGGATTTATACTAGAGACAAGGAGTAAACAGGAGAGTTTAATGTCTGATTTCTCTCATGGATATCACCACTACAACCCTAAACAGATTCCTCACAGTAACGGTGTTTACAGTCTTTCTTTCTGCTTACTCTAAGTTGGTATGAATGGTTGTTTGTCTCGATGTGCCCTGTGATGAGCTGGTGTCAGCTGGGATAGTCTCCAGCCCCCTGTGACCATGATGAGGATAAGCGGTTACAGATAATAGATGGATGTAAATGTTGTTCACAGGGTTTAATATTAAGCAGCAGGGAACATCTAGTACACAGTACTGAAACTATCTGACGCTGTAGTTCACCTGTTGGGGCGTGTACCACAAACCAAAGTCTGAGTCGTTTACTGCAGTGACCCAGATTCTCTCCACCTCCGCCTTTCCCCTCCGTCTCTCTGCTGTCTTTATCCAAAACAAAACTAAAATGTAACAAAGATGTAGATCTCTTTCAGCGTCAGTGGAAACTAACAGCTAACTAAAGATGTCGTGCCCTTTTTAGACATGACATCTGTAGCATTTCTGGCTTCGTCTGTCAGTCAGTGATGGTTTGACGCTCAGACATGAAAATGAAAATGTTTGCCTCGGCTTTATTTAGATTTGACAGCACAGGGAGAGATCCTCATGCTCAGTAACAGCATGCAGTCCACAGAGGGAGCTGTTCTCACTCAGGCTGCGTCACTGAAGGATTTTAAAGCTTTTCTATCAGTCGACGCATCAATAAGTATCAACTATTGTGACTGTACAGGATGCTAAACAGTCACTGCCCTAATTAAACATGTGTCATCAGTTTCATCATTTATTAAGAGAATCCAGCTGCCCGTTGTGAAGCGCTGACATACATTTCATATAGACTCTCTCACCTGCTGTGAGTTTCACAATCGTCATGAATGAACATTTAAATTTTTAAGCAGCACTACTTGTTGATGATTATTGTGACTGTAGCTCAGCTCCGCCATACTATATTTATATTGATAATTCTGCTTATACGGTTCATACTATTTATCTCCAGACTTTTCTATTCCCGGATGTCTTTTAGCTTGTATATATTGTGTATATATTTTATTTTTATTCTTTATTTTTATTTCATGTTTTATTTTATATATATGTTTACATCTTCACTTATATTTTGTATTTTATATTTCATGTTTAGTGCTGTTTGGACAGATTGAAACGTAATTTCAATTCTCTGTATGTCTTGTACATATTGCAGTATTGACAATAAAGCCGACTTGAACTTGAACGAGAAGAGTCTCCTCAATCAGCTGATTCACACTGTTTCATAGTTTATTCAACTGATTATGTTTGAAGGAAGAAGGCTGATGATCAAGCCAAAGCGCGCACACACACACACACACACACACACACACACACACACACACACACACACACACACACACTATTAATCTGTGTGTATTTGACCTTATGCTGCAGCAGCTCAGTTCAAACTTATTGGACGTGTTACAGAAATCAAATTAACATGACTGCATGTGAGAGCGACATGTTTGCCGTAACATTTACAGTACAGTCGTCCCTCACTATAACGCGGTTCACTTTTTGCGGACTCGCTGATTTTTTTTTGTGTGTAATTTTTTTTTTACAGCCTGCTGTACAGTATGAGTTACTGCTTATAATTTCTTATGTGTCAAACCTCGTAGATTGATCATTAAAATTAAATTTGTTAAAAATGTTCGGACTTGAAAACAGGTTTTGATCTTTGGTTTCATTTACTAATACAGTATTGTACTTATTTTTGTCAAATCTGTAAAAGTTTGAACTTTAAATGAGAGAGAAATGTGAGAAAATGTTAATGCCTGTCTGAGAAAGCTGTATCAAAGTGTGTGGTTAGGGGTTTTACAGCCTTAAAACATGTAAAATAATTGTAAAACTTACTTTGCGGATTTTGTTTATTGCGGGTTATTTTTAGAACGTATCCCCCGCGATAAACGAGGGACCACTGTATATACAATATATCTTTGAGAAGAAAGGTATGTAACTGTAATAGATGTGTGGCATTATTTGTTTACTTGTTATTAGAAAGCTTTAAACTGTATGCACACCATCTTATGCTGTGTATAGTGTTTTATTTGTGTCTTTGCGTGCCCATGATCCATTCAAGCTGTGTTTTCTTGTTTTGGTTTTGCATGTCAGTTTTATGAATGGTGTATTTGTGGTACAGAACACCTCCTGTGTAAATCTGTACTCTTGGCTCGCTTTAATAATCCCAGACAAACTGAGAGCCAGAGACAGTTTATACAACTTTTGGCCAGAAGATGTCGCCATTTTATCACAGTTTTACATCATAACAAGTACATTTAAAATACTTAATACCATTAAGTCAAATATGGAGTTTAGTGGTGATAAAGTGGTTCACAGTGTACTCCGGCTTCCTCCCACAGACCAAAAACATGCACAGGTTAATTGGTAACTCTTAATTGCCCGTCTGTAGCTGTGAGTGTGAATGGCTGTTTGTCATCAGACTCTAAATACTGTTTCATTTCTCTCTGTCACTCATCATGGTTGAGGTTTCGCTGGTTGTCGCTGCAGCCGTGTGTTTCATTCACTAAGACACCTTCGACCAAACAGCAGCATCTAAAACCTGCTGACTCTTCAGTCATGCTGACAGCTCAAGGTTGAGAAGCCCTGCATCTATTATCAGTATCGCTTCTTTTTTTTTTTCAAGCAGCAGGTTCAGGATTCAGGTCTACTGCAAGATTTTCCCCTAATTATTAGTAAAGAATGGAAATGATCTTACCTTTGTAGTGTCGGTCATCTTTGAGAAGAGAGAAGACAAAAAAGGAGAGTGAGAAGTGTAAACAAACAAACAAAAAAGTACTAAAAAATGGGAGGAAAGATAAAATAATTCATGAGGAAGGACGTTCAGCTTTTATTGCAATGTTGGCAGACGTCCCCAAGGACATCTTGAATGCCTTTACACAAAACATTGTACATTGGTCTCTGATTTGTTGTTGTTTTGCTCAAACACAGAGAGAGGAGAGTGACTCACAGTGACACACGGGTTTGGGCATGTCCCACTTGCCCATCTTATTGCACTGTGTTGAGTTTCGGCCCATGAGGATGAAGCCTGGCAGGCAGCTGTAGTGCAGCACTGTCCCCTCCACCGGAGGCCCCAGGGGCCAAGAAGACACCCGGCCATTTTCCAGTGATGTCCACACCCGAGGACACAACAACACTGGAACAGAAGGACAGAGGAGGCTTTATTTTAGGGATCTCTTACTTTGTGATAGTGATAAATATATTTAGATTTTCAAGGTGGTGACAAAGACAGAAGAAGAGTGAGGGAACTGTGGCGTAGAATAACAGCAGCTGAGTTTTAGGGGATGAACTAAAATGTTACGTTTCTTCCACAAGCTTTACAAAGAGACCATCACAGAGGAAGCAGCATGTGTCTGGTGGTATCAAGAACTCTATTAATTTACAGCTAAATGCATCAAAATCTCAGCCAAATGAAAAAGTCTTGTTAGTCAACCTTACTGTGCGTAACATTCCTAGGAAATAAACTCAATTAGTATATAAGACTGAGATGTTTAAATGAATATCAATTTCATGTCTGTGTGTTAAGCACAGAGCACAGTGTGATAGCGTGGCTCAAGCAAAAAGTTAAAAATATATACGCCCTTCCGACGCCTCTAATGTTCGCTAAAAATGACAATTGCTTTGCAAGTGCTTTTAAATACTTTCACGCTGCAACTCTTTATTCGTGAACAGCAGCTGGATGCACAGACTCCAGGAGTAACATATTTAGTTCAAACTATTTTAAGTTTTCGGTACCTTTAAAGAGGCAGGTGACGCAGGTTTCTAAGTTACTGATTACTGTATTTTCCTGCTTAAGCTTCAAGAAGTTGGCCTACGAGGACATGGAGAGTTTAGATGATCTCCTTTTAACTAGGGACACAGAGATTAACTCAACATAAACCAGCTGCAACTGAAATATCGCTCGCCAAATACTATCAATATAATCCTTGCATCCGTATCCTATCCTATCCTATCTTCCCAGAGTGGATGCAGTATGTGGGGATCAGTGTCCCGGGTGGAAGATGAATGAATGTATGACGGATAACAGAGAGGAGAGTCAACTGAGGTTAAACTCACAGCATCTGCTGTGCTGGCTCAGATCGGTCCATGTGCCATTGGGCAAACACTTCCTGACCTTTGGTCCGACAATCACCCTGTTGCCTCTGCAGATGTACTCGATCTCGTAGTCCACTGGCAGCACCTGCACACTGCGGATCTAAAAAAAACACACAGAAGAGAAGAGAACACAGTTACAAAGAGGATGAAGCTTCATGCATGCAAACATATTTGATCAGTGCTACAGTAGAGTATCTATGATTTTCAATATAAACGTTGATATGCATTAACCTGACTTGAATTCCAAGTGAATAACCTGACTCCTGTGACTTTGTGGAGCAGTTTATCGCAGCACAGCGGCGGCAGCAGCCATTCCTCACCTGCTCTTGTGTCAGACCTCGGTACCTTATCCCTCCATCTCTGGGAGGACGGATGATTGCACAACCTGAAAGATAAAGACAGCGTCAGGTGGAACAGACAAAGACACGGCTCTATCTGTCTCAATCTTCTGGCTGTTAATCAGCTACAAGGCAGCGCTGCTATTCAGCACTGATGCTGCCACACACAGCAGATAAAAATCACATTTTAAAAGAATATCTTATATAGATCAAACCAAACATGAACTGACCTTCAAACAAGTGTTTGTACCCAAAGCTTAATATATCTTCTTTCTCTGTGCAATACAGTCCATTATTGTCCAAAAACTATGAGAAACACGTCACTGGCTTTTACCTGTGAACTCTTTGAACTCTGTAAAGCACTTTGGGCTGCATTCATGAATGAAATGTGTGCGATAAATAAATGTGCCTTGCCTCCCACATACACTCTCTCCTGCTGGAGCAAACGTGCATAAATCCACCGCTGACTATAGTCCCAAAGAAATGCATAATCTCCTCCAGTTGGAGTAACATTTTAAACAGCTGTTTTTGCAAATTACTGAGCTTCTTTTAAAAGAATCAAACGACTGTACTCGTTTTTCTGACAGATTCACATCTTCAGTTAGCAGGAAGGCAGCCTAAGTTAGGAATTATGAAGGAAACTCACTGTAGATAATGGCATAGTGATAAAAGTTAATATATATTACACCTAATTCATATTGTTATAACAAATGGATAAATAAAATCCACGTGAAAGTCCCTCCTAAAGCATTTGCAGACAGAGTATTATTATACAAACACCCCTGTACCACAAAGACTCCTCGCATCACTGTCTTCAGGAATGAATGGTTTGAATGAAACAAAGTGAGACTGAAGCTGCTATTGTTCTTTCACAGAAAAGGGTTTTTCTGTGTGCGTCACAACCCGACCACTAGATGGAGACCTCTGTTTTGTTTTCAGCACATGCTAAAAAAGCACAAGCAGCCCGGTTTCCAGCAGAAAGCTTCACTCGTTATCCGTCTCCAGAGATTTTCCTCCAGTAAGACAGCATCCGTACGAGGTTTTTTGCGCTTGTCGCTGCCAGCCTCGCTTATTTGTCAACAGAGCGCGAGGGTTTCACATGAAGACATTGTGCTTTCAGTGAGATGGCAACACGGTTAATGAAGCCAGCTGGGGCCTGGACGAGCGGGGAGGGAACAGATTTGCATGTTCAGACTGTGTGAGACTGATGCACTTAAAAGGTTTAGGCTACGGAAAAAAAGAAAAGCTTTTCAGAGATTTGGAGGGTGACAAAGGGCCAGAAATGTTTTTCTGCCACGCTGATTATTTTTGCCTCAGAATGGTCACTGTATATCTGCATGCTTTGTATTTTGGAATAGTCTTTTTAGAAGATATTCAGTGATTACTGATTGACTTTGCCATTTTCCTGATGATGTCCATACCCGTTCGCTTGAAAACTCTCATGATATAATTCAAATTCTCTTTAACCTGAACTTAACCTCAAGTTTTGCACAATAAAATATCCCCAAACTTATTTTTAAAATGTATTTTTGCAATCTAGTTTATAATATTCTAGTAAAATTAGAGAAATAAATAGATAAATATAGATAAATAAATAGAGAATTACCTGATATTATCTATGAAATGACCTACAAACCATCCAAAATTCAAAAATATTCAATGTTTCAACCTGAGAAACTTAAACTGGATGGTGTTCGGGCATTAAAGCTCGAAAAATAACTTAAAACAATTCAAGAAATAGCTGCCGATAAATCAGCTAACTATATGCATCGGCTCTATCTAATGTGACTCCCTGAAAAAAAAGTACATTTCCAAGACAAAATAATAAATGGATATAGGCCAGAAATCTGTAAGTTAGACCTGTCCTGCTAACACAGCCTGGGAGGAGTCAGCCCCTCAGGACCTGGAACCTGACCAGCCTTTTAATACCAACAGGTTGGTGTGGAAGGACCGGACAGATAAAAGATGCCACGCCGGGGGAGAAATAAGCCAGAAGAACTGACTCTTTGATGAAAATGTCAGCCCGGCTTTGATATAGATGGGAAGTGACCTCGATACACACCTACCCTAACACCTTACTTCACACTATGGTCACCAGTAATCCATTAAAGCACATGAAATCAACTAGTCCTGGGAAGAAACCAGCTCCGTGGAGCCTCCGGTCCTGTGTGTGTGTGTGTGTGTGTGTGTGTGTGTGTGCTGGCATTTCTTATTTCTTGCCAGCTCTGTTTCCCTGAATCAACATCACAAGTATTTTTCTGTATATCTGATTATCTCCAGTCTCTTCATCTCTTTCTGCCTTGCCCTCCCCGGGGATTCATACATCTGGAGTCTGCCATGCTGCACAGGTTCACCCACAGTGTAAAACCCTAATTACTAAACAGCCACCGCATTCCTCACTGGAGGCCAGGAAAGACCACCAGACGTGACTCCCATAGCAAACACCTCCGCCCTCCACCCTCCACTCGGCACAAAGAGGAAATGACAGCTCGCTAATCTGACGGCAGGTTTATGTCTGTATTACAGAGATCTGACATCTGCCTCCGAGCATTAGTGTCATGAGCATGAGCTCTGATATAAAGGCACTACAGAGTTTACAGCAAATATTCATTAGTGGTTTCCAGCTCCCATTGGCTGCAAATTGCTTTTTAAATGTGGGGTTGGGCCGGCGCTGCCTGCCAAGCTGGGCTGTTAGAGGCGGGAAATGGTGCTTGTCCAGTCTGAGTCTCGAGAGCCGTGGCAGCAATTTTATGTTGTGAGGCTGGCTGATCATGACAGAGTGAAAAGACAAAAACAAAAAGCATGGCGATGTAGCATCTACCCAGAAATATCCATTTAGTGGTTCATTGCTCTCACCAACACAGTCCTGTGAACAGGATGTATCTCTGCCGGATCACTTTTCAGTCTACTCGACTGAACAACATAGTGGGTAGATTGTTTGTTTTTCAAAGTAACATTTTGTGTCTTTAACGTTGGTTTCTCTGCCCACAATCACTCCTTTTAGCGTCAAAGTAATCTTTCTTCTGTGTTGAACAGCTTGATTTATGTTGCACAGCTCTTAAACTTCATTAAGCGCTGACATTCACAAGCACAGAAATGTAGCAAAGGCAGCAAACTTTTCCTGTGACATGTACTAACATAGCAGTTTAATAAAAACTTTGACTGGCTGATCGATTGTACTGAGATATATACTCTCCATGGATCTGCCAAAGAGCTGACTTTAGTATCACATGATCAACCAGAGGAAAAAAAGATTAGTGACGCTGCACTATTTTAAATTTAGGTTTGTCTACTTGAACCTGAAATTGGTGCAATCACTTGCATGCAGAGATTTAAAATCGGTACTTCAGAACAATTTTGAGATACTTTTATTGTAAGTATTTCTATCTCACGCTACTTTAAACTTCTACTTCTCCAACATTTATCTGTCAGCCGTAGCCGCTGGATAAAATACAATGTGTTGTTAAAGATTAAACCATTGCTTCTCAGCTTTTTGGCTTGGGACTCCTCACAAACAAGGAAATTCTTGTCATGTTTCAGGTGTTTAATGTATGTACCTAGAGCCGAGCCATGTATGATGATGTCTTTGTTCTTAATCTTGCCGAAAAAGAGAGTGGCCATGTTCGAGAGCCAATGAAAAAAATCAGAGATGTGTGGGGTGATTCAAACTGTTTGCATATGAATTTTAGTTTAACGCTTGCATGCTGTGAAGAATATGAAGCAGGGCCTTCTGTTATATGTCACCTGTATACATTAACCTCTCAAAACTAAAACAACAAAACTCAAATTCTCACTGAATACTGCAGGTATTATTAGCTCTCCTAAAATACCACCTAGAGGATTACTGATGGGTAAACAAAAAGAGACATTTTGTTGTCACATAAACATTAGTGTACACCGCTACACATTCACAAACACGCAACAGACCAGCAGACAGCAGGCTCACAGAGCATCCATTGTATCGCTGCAGCCACAATCGTTTTGTACAGACAACTGGAGACATTGTGTCAGAGATAAACACTGTGTGTGTGTGTGTGTGTGCGTGTGTGTGAGAGACAGCACAGTCATTACCGGCAGATGTATTATACGCAGACACGCTGAGTAAGGGCAACATGGTGGAGAAGAAGAGAAGAAAGGACAGTGCCATCTCTCTACCTGCAAAACAAAACACAGAGAGGAGAATACATTCAAAGAGGGAAAGAGACACACAGCATCTGCTCCAGAAAAAGCATCGTGCATCGTGTACTGTATACACACACATGGATTTAGTTCTTTACTGGGTATACATGCCATCAAGGCTTGACAGCTGACTGTGATCTAAAATGATCCAGTTATGGCTTTGTCAGGATATGTATCATTCATATTTAATATGTAGATTCATTCTTTTGTTCACTAAAAGTGCTGAACAGATGAAGCTGGTGTGTTACTGCAAAGTTTTTTAACAATCTGCTTCCAGGAAAACTTGCTGCTAAAGCCCAAAGGTAGCAAGAAAGATGTCTGACAATGTTGTCTCCGTCCTCGCCAGTTCTTAAAATCCTATTTATGTCCCCCTCACTTTTTGATTTACTAACTGAAGTCTTCATATTGTCCAGCTGTCAAAATCCAGAGAGGAGAAGTGAAGAATCGATAAAATGTTTAAAGCTTTAAAAGGTATTAGAGTATTACAAGCCTCTAAGCAACATACAGTCTACTATGATCAGTGGAAAAACAGTGCTGTACATTAATCAAAGACTAGAAACATTTCTAAAGAAATTTTGACTCTGGCCCCGTCGCCCCTATACATTATTATTGACACTGCTCAGCAAATTCAGTATTAATACAACAAGCTGAGTCATTATTGCCTGTTTAATGGGCTCTTATTTTGAAGGGACTCTTATTTTGAAAGACTTTTGTCTTGTGTTTGTGTGTGTGAGTTTGTGCATGTGTGTGTGTGTTTGTGCGCGCTTGTGTGGTCATGTGTCTGTTAAGGAGAGAGTTTTACAAAGTCTTTTATTTTGAAGGGACTCTTATTTTGAAAGACTTCTGTCTTGTCTGTCTGTGTGTGGTGAGCCTTGTCTGTCTTTCTGTCTGTCTGTGTTTGTGTCTTCGAGAAAGAAGGATAAAATATCCAACATTAAAAATGTAGTCTTGATTGTCATTGTTATCATACAGAGACAATAAAGTTAGTCCAAGGCAGGTTTGAGGTTGCCAAGCAACCAATCAGCTGCAGGCCAGAGTAATTAGGCCCAGGTGCGCACTCGCACTCCGTGTGTCGGAAAATCTCTAAATGAAGCCCCCTCGAAAGTGGCCAAAAAAGCCAAAAAAGGTGTGCCGCAAACCAAAAGTCGAAATGACCATCAGCATCCTCATCTCATGGACACTTTCCTCGCCGATTTATTAGGTGAAAATTCTATAAACTTTGGCCTCAGGAGTTAGAGAAAGCACAAGTGCCACCTGCTCCTTTTTGGAAATGTCTCTTCTCAAATTAACTTGGGAGTAGATTGGGCAGTAGATGCGTGTTGCTGGCGCATCTTTGTGTCTGACCCCAAAACTATAAAAAATACAGCTTCAGCTGTGTTATCACTGCGACCAAATCGAAATTTCCTACGTTTTGAGTGGTGATCATTTGCGGCCTCAATCGCAGTTTACACATTTTTGAGCATAAGAATAATAACAACAATAATAATAAGCACGGTGAATAGTATATAGTGTGCTCTTTTAGGCACACTCAATAAAGCGGTATAGCACAAAGAAGCACATTTATCTATCATACTATCTGCTCTCTGAATGAATTATTACGTTTACGCTACAATTAAAACATCGATCTGTTTTGTTTGTTAAGCTCCACAGACCATAAATGACATTTCAGTGAGTTCTTGGAGCAGAAAAGGTTTCATAATGAAGCCAGTTTGACACAGCCATTTAATTCTCGTACCAATAGAGATGGCAGCAACTGACCCAGATGTTTCTGGAGCGACGTCGTTTTTTGACTCAATGTAATTATGTGTCCTGTACTTTTAGTTTTGCTTCAGTGAGTAGTTAAAACTTACTTTGGAAACATGTTTTAATTGGAGTCAGGCTCTCTTCACTTCTTGTGGACATTGCAAATATTGATTTCAATCAGACAACAGTACAATCTCGGCCACTACACAGTTTTTTCACAGATGTAGTGCAGTCCAATTGGGATGCCTCCAAAAGAAGTCTTGACTGTTTACTGAAGCAAAAGCACCAGTAACAAACAAATATGCAATTCCTTATTATTGCTAAAAAACAAAAAATACCATAGATAGATATGTGAATATTATATATAATATATGCACAAATAAGTAGTGTAGTCTGTTGCTGGAATGAAGCTCTATTTTTTAAAAACAGTGGTGCTTATTCCTGAAAACATTTTTAATTAAATCAAAGCAGCTGACACACCATCGGCCTGCAGCTTACCTCTGCAGTTCTGGTCACCCTGGGGCAGTTGCCTTCTTTGCCGACTTGCTAATCCAGCTTTGCTGGAGCCTAGATAGACTTACTTCAATGAGAGCCACTCATAAAAGGATCGCTCCATAGCACCACAAGTGGGTAAATACACCCACAGGCTGCCTTTAATTAGTAAATTGCTGTGGGTATGTGTTTAAAACTACTGATGATATGAAGGCTGGATGAATAAAATGCATAAACTATTTGACTGGAGCATTTCAGAGCCTTGGGGGTGTATGTCTAACTAATGGCATCCCCAAACTGGCATGAGGCTTTGACTGGGCGACCCACTGCATCAATATATCAACGTCGATGCTCTACAGAGGGTTGCATTAGCAGCTCACAGCACTGCACACATAGGGGCTTATAGATTACATTTCATTATGAGCATCTGAGAATGTGTAATTGCTGCAAAGTTGAGGGGGGCTAATCATTTATTTCGACGCGACTGTGGTGGCTTGATAAAAAGCATTTTGTTTTTTTCACTCCATCTGGTATCAAACGCACAGAACAGAGAGAGAGCAGCGTTGGTGACTGACTAATGTGATAACAACGCTCACACTGTGTTTTCTGACAGTAGAAATCCTGGAAAGCTTCAGGCTTCGTCCATACATCCACCTGTCCTATACGCTGTGCCGCTCTGACCTTAATGGAAATTGCAATGGATCGAGGTTTTGATTAAATAGCCCTTTCATTGCTTTTGCCATCCCTCAATCAGCCGTGAAACTATGAAGAATGAATTTCGGTTTATTCCTCCATTCGAAACAATAGATTCGGTGCTACATTCTGGTGACGCCTGAGTGTAGTAGCACAATAACACAACATGCAGCCCTAACTACATGACTAAATGACTATGACCAGACTGTGCAACTGCCTTTATAGCTGCCTGCCCAGAGGGGAAATGTGAAATGGCTGTCAAGAGAGCTAGGGCTCCTGTTGCAGGACTGTGACTGAGCTCTGCTGCAGTGCATAGGCAAAATCTCATTCATGCAGTGTTGCTGCTGAAAAAACAAACAAACGCATAAAGGTGAGAGATGATTAAGTCCACTTAAAAGCGACTTTCTGGTTAGGTGTTTTCTTCGTGATCATGACACCGACCACAACAAAAGTACTGCACAGAACAAACAACTTAAGACAACCAAATCTAACTTTTCTACCATTAAATAACAGGTTTTACATCATTTTGATTGTACAGTGACTTGTAATCATGTTAATGGTGCCCTCATACATTTGTTCTTGTGCTATAGACTTTGTGCTTCAGGTATGATCACGCTTTAAGTCACACACCAACAACTATTTCACTGATTTTGGTGAAACTGGATCGTATTTCATAAACGATGTCCTCCAGCTGAAGTGCATCAACCAGTTTCCTGATGGACAGTAAAGTGTGTGAGCCCAGCGAGCCGGGGAAATATTAGTTTGTACCACAGGGAGAGGAGATCTGAACCAGAACCAGAAAGTGGGCAGGCGGACAATCTAAGTGAACTGCAGCAGCCTCTGTGGACGTAATGACAGAGGCCAAAACACTAAAGAGGAAGTTGCTGGAACAAGCTGAGAGGAGAAAGAGAGAGTGACTGAGCAAGAAGTCGCTGGGAAAGAAGAATACATGTGGGACTGACTTTGAGTGGTTGGAGAATAAAAGGCTGAAGCACAGACGCCGAGCTGGACTGACTGCTGCTGGACTAGTCAGTAATATTAGCTGGCTGCTTTTCGTTATGGGGTGCCGTTTGTAAACCGTCTCGCTCTGAAAATAACAGCAACATTTTGTCACATTTAGCTAAAAACAATGTTTAAAAAACTGGTTTGAATTTTTGAGAGTCACTTTTTTGCACATTTTGACAGATCAGTCAAAGTGTTAGTTAGTTATTATCACGATAATCCAAGTCCAAGAGTCCATTTCCCACATAAGATGGGTTTTATTCGTTATTCGCCACTATAAACACGCTCTGACTTCCTCAAGCTTTTATTTTGGCACTTCCGGTTACCAGGATTTGAATTTGCATTTTAGCTAAATATTTAGTTTCACCTGAAACATTTAGCTCCAACATTTAGGTTTAGATTTATATTTAACATTTAGATATATATTTAACATTTAGCTTCAACATTTATATTTATAGTTATATTTAACATTTAGATTTATATTTAACATTTAGATTTATATTTAACATTTAGCTTCAACATTTATATTTATATTTAATATTTAGCTTCAACATTTATATTTATATTTAACATTTAGATTTAGCATTTAAATTTTACATTTAACATTTGGATTTAAATATTTAAAATATCTCTAAGTTTACAAATATTGTTCTAAATGTGCAAAAAAGTGACTCTCAAAAATTCAAACCAGTTTTTTAAACATTGTTTTTAGCTAAATGTGACAAAATGTTGCTGTTATTTTCAGAGCGAGACGCTTTACAACTGGCACCCCATATTTCGTGGGAAAACACCAGCCTTGTCTTTTAAAAATGAAAAGCACTAATGTGTCCAGCAGAATTTTAATTTGAGTTCATCTTCCTTGTTTACAAATGATCGTCCCCAGCACCAGGCCATTACAATTCATCCAGTGGAGAGCATTAATAATCTAAGATACCTTGAAATTCAGTGGTGAGACGTCTTGCATTAAACAGACCAGCAAACATTACCACCTCAGTACGCAGGACAAGACAAACTAAATAATAAATTACACAATGAATCTAATCACAAGTTAACATTGATTCTAATGAGAATTTTTAATCTAGCATTGATAAGAGACGACAACACTGTCCAAAACTTTTCCTGCAAGTAGTACTACACACACACACAAACACACACATGCATGTATTATGTGTGTACACACAATCACTGATAGGTGACATACAGCAGAAGGCAGTCTCCTGCTCTGAATGTGAAAAGGAAGCTAGATGCTGGCTAATTCTGTTGCCTGGCAACCATTCACACACACTCACTGTGTGTGTGTGTGCGTGCTTCTCCACATTTAACCGCCGATGATGGTTTGTCTCTTCTGGTTACCATCACAGCATCGTCTTGCTGCACTGACGGGCTGAAAAAACATCAAACGCCACCACAGCCACCACCACCACCACCACCCGTCTCTCTGCTCGTATGATAACGCATGTGAATATCAGAGGACACAGTCCAACATGACACACACACACACACACACACACACATGTAGGGGAATGTGAGAGATAGTCCCAAGAAAGGAAAGCGGCTTACTGCTGCTTTTTATTAGAGACGTGGAAACTTAACTAGATTCTCTACATTTGCCAAATCAACCATGAAGACTATCTTTAAATTTTTCTCTCATGTCTGTGAGTCTAGCTGGACTGCTCCTCACTGACCATAGTTGCAGTTGGTGTCCACCCTGCAGCCACATGGAAACAGCAATGAACCCTTTATGGACCGCATGATTTTGTTATCCCCTGACTTTTCCCGTAACACCTGGATGATGCTGACGTCACCGATATTTGAAGACCTATGCTGGAGCTCAAAATGTGGTGGCCATCTTCAGTTTAATCTAAATGAATGAATAAAGCCTCACGGTCACGGTATGCAAACTTTTAATTAGGCATACCTTTAAGCCTTAATATAATTTGAACAGCTGACCCTCCGTACAGCTGAAATGAACATGTATCAGTACTTGTACCAGGCTGTAAACATGTTTATTTCTGCTTTTAACATGGGGACTTATGGAAACTGACTCGTTCTAGAGCCAGCTTCAAATGGACGTTTCAAGGATCTATCTGTTAAAAAAAATTATTTTGTCATTATGACTACCTGCAAACAGTCTTCTGATCAGCCTCAGCTGTACTTTGTGTTCAGTGCTATACAAAGAAACGTTCTACCTGCTGCACCTCAGCACACCACTCCAGCGTTTATCTCAAAGCACCATTGTGTCTAAGTAGATCCAGCCTCACAGGAGCACTGTATAGCTGTGGACAGTTTGAGAAGAAAGAGAAAAAGGCCTCATGGACAAGGAGTAAGTGGTTGTTTTGGAAAATGTACGCTTGGTTAACTTTACCCATTTACTTTGAAGGGCAGCTCACAGCAGCTCCTTTTTTCATTTTTTTTAAAAGGAAACATGTCACCGACCGTCCCAGACGAAGCGATTAGGTGGATGGCTACATGGTTTAAGTCAAATTTTGTTTTTCTTACTGCTGTCAGTATCGGGAATCAAACAACAAACGCAAGAGATAGAGATCATGCCAGTGTCTTTTAGTTTTTAGAATGGGAGAGGGAGGTATTGTTATTCTCTAGCAACACGGCTCTTGCCTTTGTAACGTTGGTCAGTCCAGAATCAATCAGGGCTCCCACACCTTTTTCATGAACAAATTCAAGCACTTTTCAAGCACCAGTTTTTCCATTTTTCCAGCACCTTTAAAAAGGTAGCCTACTAGTTGTGTTTGCCATGATGGTCATGGGAAGCGCAGCGGTGCCACTGTATGGCATAATAATATGGGTCTAATTAGCATTATTTCATATGGTGGTAGATTGACTGTTTTGATTTTTAACTAATTGTGAGTTGGCTTGTATTCTCAGCTTGTGAGCGGTGTATTGTGTAACTACCATAGCGCAATAACAGTGACCAACAGGTGTGGATAGTAGTCTACTATTATTTCTCTGCAGAACACCAAGCGAGTATGATAACTGAGTTCTGCATGTAAAGGCATCGGATCAAGCGCGTAGCCGCTTAGGAAACATTTTAGTTTTCTCTTGGTTTATTGAGATAGACATCACACAAATTTCAAGCATTTTCAAGCACTTCACAAAAAATTCAAGCATTTTCACAACCTTGAGAACACTGAATTGAAATTCAAGCATTTTCAAGGAATTCAAGCACCCGTGGGAACCCTGATCAATATATCAACAACTATTGGTTGGATTTCCATGAAATCTTGGTCTATATTTGGCCACTTTTCAAACAACAATCATCAATTTAACATTTTCAATTCATCTAATCTGCTGTTACACCACACTTTCATGTAACGCTGGATCCATTTACTGTAGAAAATTCTTCTTCTTTGAGCGTCAAATGCCAAAATCATCATTATTACATCACAATTATGGGAAGATTTTAGCCACATTGCCTGCTCTTACACCATCGACGTGGCTGCTGGAGATGCTGCTGCCCCTCCTTGATCCAAAGGAACATTTATAAAGCCGCCCCAGTGTAGAGAAATGTAATTCATTGTTTCCATAAAGGAGCCGACGAAAGAGTTATTGCACTCAGGTAACACTAAACATAATTCACACTCTCTCTATGAGTCACAGGGGCTGACTGTTCATACTGTCCATGGGAGCTGCCGGTGTGTTGTTACCTTCAGCGAAGCGGGACGTGTCGACGTCCTCTGAGGTTCTGATGTCAGTGTCAGGACTACAGGAGAGTGTGGCAGTGTCACTACAGCTGAAGAACAGCAATTCAACCTCAAGTGACTTCCTAGTATATATACAGCACCAGTTGGAAGTATTGACACAGACACAATCATCTCGCCGGGCTTCAAGCTACGCCCTTGGCTGAAGCTCAGAGCAATCAGTGTCCTATGAGGGACTGAGGACAGCTCTGTGCGTGGTTCAACACGAGGTGTGACGCAGAAAGAAGTTTATGTTCATTCAAACACAAGCTGGCGTTATTTCTCTGCTTTTATCACAAGCATTATAATATTTTGACACATTTTAAGCCACATCCATTACACAGAGCAAAAACAAAATAAACTGTGTGCGAAAAAAAAAGAAGAAGTCGGATCAGCAGCTGCTGCTGCTGCAGAGAAAAATCTGCTGCTTGTTTCTGCAGCTGCAGGAGAGCAGAAGCTCCGGTGAGCTGCGTGCCCAGAGAGGTGATACTCGGTAAACACACACAGTGTATGTTCACGGGCTGATTGTCAGTGGGTGTGGGGGGGTTGTAGCCTGCAGTGTTCACTACAATTAAAAACGATTCCAGCGAGTGAAATGAACTCAAAGTGCATGTAAGGTGATACTACCCAACATTCATACACATGAGTCTCACTGGCAGTATCACAACGTAACAGAAAAGCAAACCAAATGTAGGTCCTGTCCAATTCCAATATAATCCTTATAAAACATCCTCCATCCTCCAGGTCAGGTGGGGAGCTGCCAACGCATTATTCAATAAGCCTGCCCAGAGACCTTCAAAATAACAGTAATGTAAGTTATTAAGCCATAAACTCCATCTGGAGAAAAGATTTTCAAAATAAAACCATGTTGGATCAGAAAATTGATCCTCGTCTGCGTTTAAACATTTCACTCACACACTCATCCAGACTTTTTCATCGAATTAAAGACTTAAACTCCTTTTACATTCATTCCTCTCTTTCCATTTTCATATTTACTTCATAAATCAAAACGCCATTATCAAACTCAATGTGGCTCCAACTATACACTTTATATATTTACAAGCTTTGTGTTGCAGACGACGCTTTCATGCAGAGCTGCAGTGTTGTGCTGTTATTACTGAGGTGAGACAGTGCACTAAGCAGTTATAGAAATATTGAATGGACTCTGCAGTATTAAAAAGGAGAAAAAACAACTAAAGTGGCACATCATGTTTTCTTTGGAGCTACTCGGCCGGGTTTTTGTAGTCGAAAACTAAAAAAGACAAAACAGAGACATCTGTTTATTACCGAACACGGCGTTCGAGTCAACGTCATAATTAGCTGTAATTAAAACTAGGAAACGTTTTAATTTTCCTAAAACCTCTTTTTTATCGCTCTCTTTGTGTTCAGTAATTATTAAGTCCTAGAAAAAGCAAACACAGGGTTCCCACACCTTTTTCATGAACAAATTCAAGCACTTTTCAAGCACCTTCAAGCACCAGTTTTGGCATATGGCATAATAATATGGGTCTAATTAGCAATATTTCATATGGTGGTAGATTGACTGTTTTGATTTTTAACTAATTGTGAAATTTCAAGCATTTTCAAGCACTTCACAAAAAATTCAAGCGTTTTCACAACCTTGAAAACACTGAATTGAAATTCAAGCATTTTCAAGGAATTCAAGCACCCGTGGGAACCCTGAAAATAGCAAGTACACTAAATCAAATATATAGATAAAAAGGTATATTGTCAATGCACGGTATTTTCAAACACATTTACTGCAGACAAACTATCAGGAGCTGTCTTGTGACAAAGTGCTTTAATTCAGAGACCAAAAAGTGCTGCTGCAAAATTCATTTTTATGTCTTTGTGAAACAGGTGGTAACATTTTGCATTACAGAATTCTTCTTTGGAGTTTCATCCATCACTATTAGACCACAACACGATGCTTCATGCATAAATGTTTCACATTAAACCCTCTTCATGTGGCTTCCCTCAAACAACTGCATGAAGTAGACTAAACGGTGAAAGGAAGTGAGAGCAACAGAATGCTGAGTGACTCCACAGAAATGTTAAATTTACTATGTGAGGCACTCACACAGGTCAGTCGACTCCCCCTCTCTGTAATTTACTTGCGATCTGCTTTTATTTGCATGTGCGGCAGCTTCAATTTGAGGCCGGGCAATTATTCGGAGTTTATTTGAAAATTTATGACATCCTGGAGCCTGCCCACACCATTATCTTTATTACAGTATATTCCATAGATATAACCAAGCAAACCTAATTGACTTGTGAATGGATTTCTGTGTTGACTCCCCTCCACTAAAGCAGCCACATGGAAGGATGCCATGCATACAGAGTCCTGGACGGCAGCTTTAAATATTCAGAGCCAGGCAACACCTCGCCTCCCCTTATCAACGCTTCTTTTTATCTGGAGCCCTGTTTTAAACGGCTTCCATCCTTTTCTCACTGAAAGGTAAATCTCTAGATTCTCCAAACTGCCAATTCTCATTCTGCCAAAATCACCAGGGATGTCTGAGTGCGGAGGGAAGGAGCGGCTCCAGGACGTGACTAGACATGAGGCAACGGAGGGGAAACGGCCTCAACATGAATCCAATAAGACTCCGCACATTAGCCAGATGATAATGTGTTCACACAGATTCAGCTCTCTCTCCATCCACCCACACCAGACTCTGCTTTCTGAACCACATGCACGCACATTTTTAATAAGACGGGCCGACATCCATGCTCCCGCTCATACAAATTTGCATCACAGCCTATAAATGTGACTAAATAGGTTATCTTGACCCTTGACCGCTCCAACAATTCACTTCCCTTTCTTTTGAATGGTTTCTAAATCCCCCTGACTCTGCTGTTTGGAGGCCGGGCGCTCCCGATCTGCTGAACCCCGAGATAGAGCACTTTGTAATACGACAGGAAAGGTAATGTACTTTTCCCTCCTTCCAATCTGATACTGAAAAGATGAAAGACATCTCCTGCAACAATGTTATGCAAATGAGAGCAAGTGAAAGAGAAAGAGAGAAAGGGGGGAGAGAGAGAGAGAGAGAGTGAGAGAAGTGGAGATAGGAAATCATGGAGATGTATGATGGAGTAATAACCCAGAGCTGTATGGGGAAAATAAATGAGTGCGTGTGTGCCACTGCACAGAAGAAAGGAAATGGAGTGCAGGTTGTGGTTTGGTGGAGGTTAGTCGATTATGAGTGGTAGCAGGAGATCTCACACTGAGGCTGCTGCCGTCAACTCCAGAACACATCAGAGGACGGCTGTGAGACGGAGAGAGAGAGAGCATGAAAGATGATGAGAAATGCAAAGAAGAAGAAGAAGAGTGCGTCTGTGTTTTACACGGACTCGAGGACAGAACAGGATACAGCCGGTGGGATGGAAACCTATTCCCATGCCAGTTAATCACCCTTACTGATAAACACCATGAATACACTGATCAGAGCTGCCAGCGCCAGCCTCTTTCTGCAGCAGGCCCGACATGCAGAACATTTTTTTTTGTCGTCAGAACTGCCAGTGACAGTGCCGAGAGATATAATGCAGCCGGAGAGAGTCAGGGAGAAAACAAGGGGGGGAACAGGGTAAACAGTAATGTGTTAGGAGAGGAACCAGTTTGTTGTCTGCGACATGAATATATGAAAAACAATAAGGGGTGGTGGTGGTGGAGGAGGCTTGCGTTTGTTATGTTGGACTTTTTAACCCTTTATCGGGCGAGGAACACGTATATACATCCAAAAAATGTCTTTCAATGAAAGGAGCAGAATCATGTGACTTTCTCCAGCCAATCAGTGAATGGCTGGCTTATTTACAGTAATGGTCCCTACCCTAACCTTAACATCTGAAATAAGTGTCATAAGTACCATAAGACATATCCGATGTTCCATATATTTTTTCAGAGGGACTGTATATGCAGGGTTCCAACACCTTTTTCATGAACAAATTCAAGCACTTTTCAAGCACCTTCAAGCACCAGTTTTTCCATTTTTCCAGCACCTTTAAATAGGTAGTCTACTAGTTGTGTTTGCCATGATGGTCATGGGAAGCGCAGCGGTGCCACTGTATGGCATAATAATATGGGTCTAATTAGCATTATTTCATATGGTGGTAGATTGACTGTTTTGATTTTTAACTAATTGAAATTTTAAGCATTTTCAAGCACTTCACAAAAAATTCAAGCGTTTTCACAACCTTGAAAACACTGAATTGAAATTCAAGCATTTTCAAGGAATTCAAGCACCCGTGGGAACCCTGTATATGGTAACTAGTGTTATACTGTTGTTGTATTATATTTGATATCCGGCTGCTCCGGGACCAGGGGAAACCAATTTCGTTTCATCCCATGTTTTACATCTGCTGCAATGACAATAAAACTCCTTGAATCCTTGAACTTCTTTGACTTTGACTTGCAGCCTAAAGCTAAAACCTTTTTTAAAATGTCTTAAATCCACCAATAACACTCCAGGATTGTAAGTATTTCAATGAGCGCCCTCTAAAAGGGTTAATAAAGCAAGAACCAACATAACAAATATTAGAAGTGGCATTTCGCAAGTTGCCAAAATAACAACAACAACAACAACACATCAGTGCCGTGAGTGATATTCGACATGATATTAAAAAGGCACAACTGTAAATATTCATCGTGTTTTTCTCACTTCCACAATTAGGAAGATAACAAGCTGGGCGATGCTTCATTTTAATAAATAAGAAAAAAAAAAGATGTCAGCTCAGTAATTCTTTCTTCTGCTATGATACAACACTTACTATGCTGAAGGTATAACGTCTCATCATTAATAACTATAAATATCCATGTCTTATTAGCTACTAGTTGACTTTGGAGCTTAACTACAGATGAGTATTCACGCATTAAATCATCTTGGCTAGATCACTGCACTTCCCTTTAACACCTGCCTCAGAGAAGAGTCTCTGCTGACCAGGTCCAAAACAACAACATCACATCCCACCCATCTTCTCTGCTCTCCACGCTGGCTTTGTTGTCACATATAGAGCCCTGCACTGTCAGGCACCGGCATACATCTCTGATCTGCTCCAACCTCACATCACAAGTAGGTCACAGAGGTCTCGTGACCAGTTCTTGCTGGTTTGTTCTTCGTGCACGAACAAAAAAAGGTGATCATGACTTTGAAGTGGCGGCTGTGACACTGTTGGAACGCTCTGGACTTGTTTCTCTTTTTTTAAACACGTTGCTCTTGTAAAGCACTTTGTGACCTTGCTCTGTTAAAAGGTGCTATACTAAATAAATAAACTGTGTGTTGCCGGCTTCTCCTGTCCGCACGTCGAAGTCCTTAGGCGAGATACTCAACCCTAAGATGGATCTATGTGAGGGAGAACGGGTGATTGAGAGGTCGATTGTAGCGCTTTGTCGGTTAAGGTAGAAAAATGCTACAGACGTTCTTTTAAAACATAATTTCTATGAGCAGAAATAAGCCAAAAACACCTGCCTAAATATCCTCAGTCCTTCATTATTTCCTATATGTTGTTATGTTTATCGTTGCTGCTTTGCACCTGTTCCACTTTTTGTTCCCCGAGGTTCAGTCGTTTGTTGTCACCAGTATGTTAAATTGAATTTCATGTCACCGACATGCCGTGTGGAGTGTTTTCATTTTGAGGGGATTGCTCCTTTAGACGCAGCACTCCTGGCTGCCGAGTGCTGGCCTGAGGCAGGACTGAAGACTTTAAAGCCGTCGCGGTCTCCACAGGTCCCCGAGGCAGAGCAGGCTGGGTCACGAGCAAAGCCAGCTCTGTTCCTACAACACAGTACAAGGACGAGCGATAAGCACCCTCGGAGAGTAGCAACACCACTCTGTGTGCCACAGACCACAACCTTGATCCTCGCCGGGTGGATGGTGGCAGAAATGGTTCGTTGTGTGCTATCGGAAGCGATGCTTAAGAGGGCTTGAAAGGTTTAGACACTGTTTACACTTGTGACTCTGGGAGTTTTGGGGATTTGAAGCAGTGGATGTGGAAAGTGCTCAAACTACTCCTGGGCTTTACAGACACAGAGCGGTGCAGCTGGAGGTGTAAGCCCAGAGTTATTCGGTTATTGTGAATTATAGCACAGTATCCACATAATATAACCCGAGAGCAAGGAGGAAAATGACCACAGTGATCACAGTTTCCAGTTCACTCCATCAGCAGTCACCCCCATTGTATGACTATGGAAATGAGACTCACCAGGCTTGGCCAATTACTATGCAAACAAACCACTGACAGCCAAAGCATGGGAGTGTGACTTAACGGTAATAAAAGATTAGATCACACATCGTTGATGCATATAGGAGAATCAGGACTGTGGAGCATGTGCAGCATTAAGCAATAATCAACTGCTGAGACAGCCCGGCTTTTATCTGAAACAGTAGGCGGCAGGGTTTTTATTTCTAAAAATCAAATGTTTTATTAACATTCGTGTTGAACTCGGAGCGGAGTGCAGAGTGGTTTGACACGTCTCTGTTGTCGTAGTGACAGGCAGCGAGCGGCACATCAGTCGCCTGGTGTAACTTTCAGTCACAGAAGCTGCAGGAGCAGTTGCTCAGAGCGGTTTTTCCACACTGATCAAAGAAATATGTAGATTGAGGAGTTGTTATTTGTGCGAGCTGAATGTATCTCCACGCCTGTCACCGTTTTTATTTTACTATCATGATTTCCCTCAGTATTCTTTACCTGGCCTTTTATTTGTGACCAGCGTTTATCTGTTCATGGCTATTTATCTACAAGACGATACGTTAAAGCGAGCCAACCTCTGTCTGCTTACAACATCTGTTAAAGCCGCTGAATTCCCAAAGCACGCAGCCAATATTTTACCAAATGTTTAAAGTGTCAAAATGAAATATTCAGGTGATACATCTACCTTAAAATTCAGCTTTTGCCTGCCATACTCATTTATAAATCCTAATTCATTTATTATGGTTTCGCTTTTAAACACATTTTATACTGCAATAATATATTTTATAGACAATTCAATACAGCTATATGCTGTGAGGCAGCTGGACGGTAAAGCAGTCGTTGTTGGAGCCTCAGACATGTTAAAAAATGACAGCTCCACTTGTATGAATGGGGAAATGGTTGTTAGTAATGGAAGTTGTAAACACACAGTAAGATTTATTGTGTATAATCATTGGTATGGACCTTTCACTGAGCAGCCCGCATTAAATTTAAATCCCTGAAGCTCGCTTACAAAGTAGTCTCCAGTTTCTTCTGTTACCTCCTCCGACGAACGACGCCTGGCTCAAACCTTTCTCGTTGGTTGAACGTCCTACTAGTTCCTACCAGATCAGGGGCGTCCCTCTCTACCTTTAAAAACCTCCTGAAGACCTCCAGCTCCTCAGAGAGGACCTCCTCTCCAACACTACCAACTACTGGACATGCTAAATCTATCCACGAGTAGTACCTCACACTATATCTTCTCTGAGTACTGGAAACATATTACAGCAACAAAAAGCAGGGTTCCCACACCTTTTTCATGAACAAATTCAAGCACTTTTCAAGCACCTTCAAGCACCAGTTTTTCCACTTTTCCAGCACCTTTAAATAGGTAGCCTACTAGTTGTGTTTGCCATGATGGTCATGGGAAGTGCAGCGGTGCCACTGTATGGCATAATAATATGGGTCTAGTTAGCATTATTTCATATGGTGGTAGATTGACTGTTTTGATTTTTAACTAATTGTGAAATTTCAAGCATTTTCAAGCACTTCACAAAAAATTCAAGCGTTTTCACAACCTTGAAAACACTGAATTGAAATTCAAGCATTTTCAAGGAATTCAAGCACCCGTGGGAACCCTGAAAAAGACAATGTGACATTTCTAAGCTTTAAAATAGATGGAAAACTATCAAATATACAAATATCAGAGGCTCAGGTGTGCCATTGGAATGCATACAGACTTTTTCCTCCGGTCGATTATAACCAGTGAATCAGTGCATGCTTTTATTTACATCTGAATGAAGACATTCCCTGAAGCTTATAGCGTGCAGAAACACTCTCCTTTCCAACCGAAGCAGGAGCTGAGCCGAGCCGAGCCGAGCTGAGCCGAGCAGGAAGAGGGCCGACCATGTGTTTGGACTGTTGGAGCGTTTTAGTCCTGGCTGCGCGACAACAGCGGCAACCTGTACATGAAGGACCGCTTACAAGCGGCTCTCTGATCCGAGCTTCATGTTCGCCACCCTTCATTAGTGCCTGGACTACAACTAGAAATACACTCACGGAAATTAATTAGCAAATATTCTTCAGAGAAAGAAAAAACGCATCCACACACGTATAAATATTGGCAGCTGAAAGAAAGGTGTCGTCGGGTTAATTGGAAAGCAGCCTGCTCCTGCAGCTCGTTCTACTTATTTACTAAACTACAGCAGCTATGTTTAATTCTTCCTCCGTGATCATGTCACTAAACTTGAGCTGCCTCTCCTGTTAGCCATCTGTCACCTTCTGCAGCATGCTAAACTTAACAGAGGCACAGATAAGGTGTTTGGCACAAACAACTGCTGTTAATAGACGTCACTGACCTAAAAATTGCATCACTGGATCACGACTGGCCTGAAAATAAAACCTGAATTACCATTTTGTTTTTCTTCACTGATAGCCTGACATCACGTTCAGGTTATTTTCGTTTGTTTTAACCTGATTAAATCAGTATCGAGTGACCGTATCCACCCTGTCAACATCATCATCTCCATGTCATGCTTTTAAACGTCTCCATCAACCATTGAGAGAGTCAAGGGCAAAATCCTGACTCGGGCTTGAGTTATTGCATCTCAAAACTTCTTTATGTTTCCGTTCATGTGACTTGCAACACAGCGGTTAACAGCTGGCCTTCTCCTGCTCGTAGCTGGAAAGTGTCCAGCTTCATAATACCGGTGATTACCCGGGATCACCAAGGTGCCACCAATCACACGCTGCCGACGGCATTGTTGTGTGCAAGTGTCTTGGTGCTCACCTTGAACCTGCATCTCATCAGTCTGCGTTTCTGTCTGTTTATACCGGATGTTGTGGCGCTTAGTACAATGAACGCTGCCTCCACTCGACTGTGATTAAACACAGAAGAGTGTGAGCTTGAACTCCATCAATAGGTAGCAATTTTTTTTTTAAAGGGGGGGGGGTCAAGTTGCCCTCTTTTGTACAAAGTACATCGTCCCGGTGTTATTTTGCACATGCTATGAGTGGCTTAATCAAACTAGAAGTGATTAGAAATAATTAGTGGATTTAAAACTTTTGATTATGTATAATGAGCAGAGTATTTAAGTACATATCAAGTTCATTTAACATATCAAAATGTCAATTTAAGAGTTGTGCACCTGCGAAGCTCTGATTGTCAGGCCGGGAGCAAAGCAGGTTTCAGATGCAGAGTTTGGCAGAGAGCTGTTTTATTCAAGTCTACAATACCCTCGAATAAGTGAGGCTATGAAACAAGGCCTAAACTAGGAGAAACTAACAAACTCAAAATCACTCTCAACGAGGAAAAACAAAAGGCTATGAAACTTTAACTTAAGGCGCTCCAATGAGGCTGAAAATACTCTAGACTAAACACAAAGAAACCAAAGGACTAGACTAAGAAGTACAACAAAAAATAAAACTCTTTCGAGGAAGGAAAACAAAAGACACATAAGCTATAATGCTGTGACTGTGGGCTATGAAACAAGGCTTTGGTGAACAATGCACGAGACGAAACACTTTGGCACGGGACAAAGGGAGACACAGACAATATATACACAGGGTGATGGGGAACAGGTGGAAACAATCAGGGCGGGGAAGACAATCAGACCGGTGACACATGAGGAAGGGCAAGTGACCTGAAACGAGAGGACAGGTAAATATCAAAATAAAACAGGAAATGACGAGACAGGACAAAAACCCAGCTTGACCTCACCGCAGTGTGACACTGATTGGTTGGACTGCTTGTTCAAATGGGAGTGCAAACAGCTATTCATAGGCACAACCCCAGAAACACTGAACAAATCCTCATTCAGAGGTCTGGTCCACTGTCCGTTTAGTTAAACTGAAGCACGTGGGTTGTCTTATCTAGTTAACTAAAAACAAAACTAGAGCCAGAAATGTGTTTCTGATTGGATAGAACCTACAAAGTCTGAATTACTGAATGTAACCATCTTTTTAAAAGTGGCTGCAGCAATGCTTCTTATTGCACACTGTCATCTCCTGGTGAATCCAGTAGGCCCGGTTCTGTCAGTAAAAATGATTTCAGGATGCCGAAAGAAAGAGAAGCGGAAAAAAAATCAAATGCCCGATGAAAGCTTATCATCTCAAAGCAGTGCTCCGCAGTTGGCAGAGATGTTTCCCTAAACCCGGTTCTGAATTTGTAAAACACTCTTCGTCGGCGGTTGAAGAAACCAGAGAGTGAGATTGGAATAGATGGCTTGGCGTGTGCAGCCTCCTCTCCTCTCTCAGCTCTCCTCTCTCAGTGTCCAAATTTGCCCCGAGGATGTCACCATGAAAGGTTATTACATCTGGGGTAATGATCTTTTCAGACATTAAGCGACACTGTGCCTGCGTACACACTCCATGGGGTCTCATTGCACTCCCTCGTGCGAACAGGCAGGTAGACGAGCCGCTCTGCGAGTAAAAGTCAGGCGGCTCTATGCGTGGTAACCATGGAAACGACTTCTGTGCACCATTGGATCCCTGTGTTTTTTCTTTTACGGGCTATAGCGACATATTAACATACGTGTTCTGGAAAATATTGAAAGACAGTAACATGACAGAGTTTAAGCAGAGAGCTGCTTCAGCCATGTCCAGTCATTTGCTTATTTTTAAATGAACAAGAGAAGGTCATTGTGGGTACATCCTATCCTGACTTCAAGGCTGGAGCATGGTGAATATCACCATCTGATGAGGGACCTACTTTTTTCAGCACAATCACGACAGTTTCACAGGATAGCCCTAGATTGCCGACGTTCAAGATCCAAGATTCATTTGTCCCTAGGGAAATCTGTCTCGGGACAGAAAGGCTGCCACATGGTAATACATATAATCAGAATGCAGGAACAGACATAAAGTGCAGACAAGTGCATGATGCGCCGCCTGTCGCGCTGCCTACGCCGCCCTGCCGGCCTGTTCGCCTCTTGTTGAAAATGATCAGGTGCGTCAATCACGTCTGAAGAGTCCGCCTTTCTCTCATGGTATCTTGAGAAATTTTATGTTATTGAGTTATTTTGTGACTTTGTTGTTGTTGTAAGCAACAACTGATTACTTTACTTTACTGAGTAGCAAATAAAATCCACACTTTACCGATCAAATAGGCACCTTTAGATCACAGCAAAGAAGACGATGATCAAACATGACTGTGATGTTAATTTATCATTGAACCTCTGTGTGTTCTGTTATATTTAGCACCGGAAATGATTAAATCTAAGTTCACATCTGTGAACTGTAATATTTTAAATTGATTCACATGGATGGTTCGGAGTCTCGACTCTCCTGTTCGTGTCCACCTTGGTTGGTAAACCATCAACAGCAACGTTGTCCTACATGTTTCCACAGAGCACATTGACCTAATCAGAGCCGTTTCACCATTTTAGATTGAAATCGGCGGTAATCCAAGCTAATAGCTACCTGACACTGACATGCATCAGTCTGACTCGGTTCAGAGAGACCACAGAGATCGCCGTCTAAGCCTTGAATCAAAACTCTAAATGTTATTTATCCAAAGCCACACTCTTCCTATCTATCCTAGACACGTGATGGTCATATTCTGAATGCTGACCTTAGATGGACGAGAGAACACCAAAAATTATCTAGCATATACTTTATATCTGCAGGGTTCCCACACCTTTTTCATTAACAAATTCAAGCACTTTTCAAGCACCTTCAAGCACCAGTTTCTCCATTTTTCCAGCACCTTTAAATAGGTAGCCTACTAGTTGTGTTTGCCATGATGGTCATGGGAAGCGCAAACTAACTAACTACCATAGCGCAATAACAGTGACCAACAGGTGTGGATAGTAGTCTACTGTTATTTCTCTGCAGAACACCAAGCGAGTATGATAACTGAGTTCTGCATGTAAAGGCATCGGATCAAGCGCGTAGCCGCTTAGGAAACATTTTTGTTTTCTCTTGGTTTATTGAGATAGACATCACACAAATGTTAAGCATTTTCAAGCACTTCACAAAAAATTCATTTTCACAACCTTGAAAACACTTAATTGAAATTCAAGCATTTTCAAGGAATTCAAGCACCCGTGGGAACCCTGTATCTGGCATTTAATTAGAAAAAGTGTTAATGCTACCTGGAACGCACATGAACCATGTATGAAAAGCTTTTTTCCAAACGTTTAGGAGAAACTGATCGTGTAAATGTTCAAAAAAATCATGACACTTGTGTATGACTGAGGGCGAGACAATGAAGTAAACACAGAGCGTGCAATAAATCAGCATTATTCTGCTACTGCGGGACCATAAGTCAGAGAAAAAGACCATTACTGCTGCCATTGTAAAACACGCATCCTTCCTCTGGCAGTGCAGCAAATCTTTGGAAGCTGACCGCTGCCGTGAGCAGAAACAAACCGATGTGATAAAAAGATGATCCTGCCTGCTTTACACCCCAAAGTCAACGGGGGGAGGGGAGAGCTTATTGCCGGCTTGGGGAGGAGGACAGAGGTCAGAGCCAAGGCCAAAGTTTATCTCCTGAAATACCTGCAGGCATCTGAGGCTTACATACACAGAGAAATGAGAAAACACCACCAGCTTCTCTCTCTCTCCTTCCTGCTCTGAGATAAAGTCTGGATTTAGTCTAATCTGCCACACCAGAAATAGTCCCATTACGTACAATTAAAACCTGTCAACAGAATCCAATCAATTCTCACACAAGTGCTGTTTTGTTCTTCGTCGCTGCTGGTCGATTTCATTTATTTTCTTCTTCCCCCTACCCCAGAAACTATCTCCTCTATCCCCTTCTGGAAATGATTTCTACAAAACTATTAGCACGGCTCCATTCACAAAGAAAATGAAGCATTTACATTATGGATCACGGCCAGGCCTAGCCGCTCATATAAGGTAAGCTCTCTATGAACAGTAAAAATAGATGAAACGTAAATAGTTTTTTCTGCTCAATGATGAGCACTGACACCGTTTCAGATGGCAAAGGTGTAGGAATCAGAGGGGGAGAGAGAAATATAGTGTTTGTGTAATTTTGTGTAAGAGAATCAATAGAGAGCAGAGAGAGAACAGCAAAACAAAAGGAGAGGAAAGTATACACACTGTATATATGGACACTGTGACAATTAGCATGAGCAGTGAGAGCTCAACTCCCCGCTGCACCACTACTGTTGAGCAACAATTCATGTGGTGCATGCGGTGAAGTGTAAAATGTGAGCCGATCCGTCACTGGACTGAACGCCAAAAATCAAATCCAAGGATTTCCCACCAAAATCTGCTCCAGTTTCCTGGGGGGACAAAAAAAAAAATACCTGTGTGCCGAAGACAATGACCGGAAACAGTGACGCCTTCTCGTGTCCTCATTACAGCGAGCACACAACTGTTACAGCTATGGAGGCTCGAAACGCTCACAAAAGATTACTCTGAAACCCACAACGGGCACATCTCTGTCATGTCATGGATCTGTAAATAAAGATTATTATTGTTTGGGCCTTTTATAATAGTACAGCTGAAGATAGACAGGAAGCAGAAAGGCATGGAGTAAATGGCCGTCCAATGCGGGATTCAAACCGGGGCCATCTGCAGCGAGGACTACAGCCTCTACACACGGGGCGGCCGCTTAACCCACTACGCTACCAACCATCCGATGCATCTGTAAATAAATATAAAAGAATGTCACAAATATAAAAAAACTAAACCACCAAATTCTACCACCTCCGTCTTACCTAGCTTGTTTGAAAAATGCAGTAGAGGGTAGTTAATATAGAGGTGCATTGCCTTATGGGTAGTGACAGACTGATCAATGTTCAGTGTAGCAGGAATACAGCCGAGGACGGAGCGATTGGTTGGTGACAAAGCTGCCACCTTACATCACCTGCCTCCAAAATCAGCCAATAAGGAAATTCAATTGCAAGAGTCGAGTTTCAACCACTAGAGGGAGGTGGCAGTTATGCATATTTACAGCAGAAGATCCATTCATCTTTCCATAACCACTTATCCTATCCCTATGAGGGTTGAAGGGGGCTGGAGCTGATAGCAGCTGACACTGGGTAAGAGACGGGGAGGTGGGAGGAACCCGGAGTACTCAGAAGTAGAGCATGAAACGGGCCTTAGAAATCAAATCAAATTTGATTGACAGCTTTGTAGAGCCCAAACCCGTTTCGCTGGCTCAACCAACAAAGTCACCACCGGCTAACCTCCGTTCCACCTCCTCAGCATCTATTTTTTGCACCTGTCTCGCGCAGTTTGAAACGCATCACATGATCGCTTATTTACCACACAGCAAGTCATACCGCAAGCCCGGGCCTGATTCAAATGATAAAAATTAAACCCGCCAGGTCCCATCGGGTCCCAATGGGTTCGGGCAAAGATTCCCAGCTCTACTCAGAAGGTCCAAGCAGACACGGGGAGAACATGCACACATAAAGGCCCCAGACAGTGAGGCGACAGTGTACAGCACAATATGTAGAATACTTTAGTTGGACTTTAAATGTGTGTGTACTGCTGCAGAAGGTGTTAAATATTTTGTTAGGTGCATGGGATGATGACTGTCAGAGCTCATTTGTCTTGTAACTTCAGCTCAGGTTAGCAACATGAACTCACGCAGTCCCGCTGGGCGTAGCTTTAACAACTTATTCACTCATTTCTCTACCAGACGTGGGAGGTCGGACTCGAGGTTTTAGTATCTGGGATATATTTATTCTTAAATTGTGTCTGCAAACCTCTGGCAGTCCGTCAGATGTGGAGCAGGGATTTTTTTGGCTGGTCTGTGGATGACATTTGCTGGTCAACAGTCTGGGTTAATTTAGACTGTATTTCTAAAAATCCCAAAGTGATACAAATCTTTTGCAAAGGATGCATCTCGCTGCCAGGACGCTCCATCCGACGCAGCTCATATCCTCCCGTCTGTGCCCACAGGGCCTTTTTCTGCAAATGCATCGAAAACACCCAGGGAGGGTGGATTTTTGGAAAATGGTATCGACAACCTTACGTGACCTACACGATATTAAAGCTCCATGTTGCCTAAAGCTGCTCCTATCGAATGATGCCTCCTCTTTAGATCTCTCGTTTCATCAGATGTCTGCACTCTTAGTTTGGCTGACAGCAGCCTCATCAGAATCACTGGCTACAATATTGATTGGACCTAATGTATATGGAGGGGAGCATGCAGTAGTTGGCACTGTCGCCTCATGGCAAGAAGGTTCCTGGTTTGAAACCTGTCTGTATTTCTGCATGGAGTTTTCAGGGTTCCCACACCTTTTCCATGAACAAATTCAAGCACTTTTCAAGCACCTTCAAGCACCAGTTTTTCCATTTTTCCAGCACCTTTAAATAGGTAGCCTACTAGTTGTGTTTGCCATGATGGTCATGGGAAGCGCAGCGGTGCCACTGTATGGCATAATAATATGGGTCTAATTAGCATTATTTCATATGGTGGTAGATTGGCTGTTTTGATTTTTAACTAATTGTGAATTGGCTTGTATTCTCAGCTTGTGAGCGGTGTATTGTGTAACTACCATAGCGCAATAACAGTGACCAACAGGTGTGGATAGTAGTCTACTGTTATTTCTCTGCAGAACACCGAGCGAGTATGATAACTGAGTTCTGCATGTAAAGGCATCGGATCAAGCGCGTAGCCGCTTAGGAAACATTTTTGTTTTCTCTTGGTTTATTGAGATAGACATCACACAAATTTCAAGCATTTTCAAGCACTTCACAAAAAATTCAAGCATTTACACAACCTTGAAAACACTGAATTGAAATTCAAGCATTTTCAAGGAATTCAAGCACCCGTGGGAACCCTTAGTTTTGCATATCTGCCATTCTCTGGCTTCCTTCCACAAAAACATGCAGGTTAATTGCTTGGTAAATTTCCCGTAGGTGTGAATGCGAGCGTGAATTTTTGTTTGTCTCTATGTGTACAGATGGGATTGGCTCCAGCCTCTCCCACAACCCGGTTAAGAACAAGTATAATCATAAAGTTATGGAAAATGTTCACGCAGTTGTAAGTGACGAGAATACATGATGCCAAACAATCAGCCATCTTGGCATTTCAATTCAATTCATCATTGAATCATTGAACTATAATCTGTACTTACAAGGAGCCAAACGTACTCAAAAGGCATCACTGATGTGTCAAATGAAGACACCAACCTTGACTTTACCCTCAGACAAACTAATTTAGCAGCGAAAAATATTAGCCATTAGACTGCCACAGAGTGGAGAATCTGTAGGTCAGCGCTGACACAGGAGATAAATGAGACGTAGAACCTTGGACTTCTTGCACATTTCTTTTTAATCAAATGTTTCTTAGACCTTTAAACCTCCCCATAAACGGATCACGGAAAGTTCAGATCCTCTCAAACACTGGACGACGACACCCACGGTCATCAGCAAGATTTCAAAACAGCGATGAGAATTCGTAGCATGAGGGAATCAATACTTTTGCAGGGTGGTGCACAAAAAGCGCAGTACTGCTCAACATCAGCAAAAACACAAAGACACACAGACACACAACCCCGTCTGTCAGTAAAGCTCAGGCAGAGCCAGTGAAGAGTTTGAGGTTTCTGGGAATCGGCATCACAGAAGGACCCGTCATGGACATCACACACTGGGTAAAGAGAGCTCAGGAACGACTGTAACTCTGTGCAGAGGAAAACTCCCGTTAACTTTCACAGAAGAGCAATGGAAAGCTGGGGACGTTTCAAACTGTAAGTACACAAAGTACACAAATCATCTCTCCGTGTGAAACTTCGGCTGATCCGGTGAAAAACTGCATCCACTTCACAAAAAGGTGTTTATGCATATGTTCCAGTCTCGTCCCACTTCACGATCCAACTGAGGGTGAGTATTTTAGATTACAGTCATAGGCTACTGAAAAATCAATTAAACCTGATGCTGTGACTGCTTTGTTTGCTGTAACTCTATCAAAAGTTCTTCACAAGCCAATGAAAGTGAGCTCTTCTCTCCGGCTCACTCAATCTTTCCCGACACTTCTACTCTGTATGGACCACATGGATTCCACAGAAGAATCTGGTTCATTATCTGAGTTAAACTGGATTTTAAACTGTGAAAACGTTTGCTCTGACCTGGTCAGCAGGTTGCCCCTCTTCTTTTCTCTTCTGCTCTTCTTTCCTCACCATGCTCTGGATGACGGCTGCACAAAGACATGCTGAACTCTCAGCCGGTCAGCACGCCGTTAACTGAATGTAAACGAGTTGCTACCAAACAAGTTAACGCCAAGCTGTTAACACACAGAGTTTGCCCAAACCAACACAAATCTCTTCATGTTAGAAGTTAATATTCATGTCTAGTTCCTGATGCGTTTTGTTTCTATTCCTAACATGAGGTTACTGTGTAACTCTTGTTCTGTGCTGCAGAGCTGAGATGTTAGATAACCTCGCAGATGAAAGGTGTGCACGCATACAAACTGACTCTTTCATACAGTGATCCTGCAGTTAAAACACACACAGAGGAAACCTGAAGCTCCGCTCCACGTTTCTCTGTCTCTGATGTGATGCATGTTTCATGTTCATGCACAGAATACACATGTGTAGATCAGAGACAGACGCACACACACCTTTTGTTCTCAGGGTTAGTTGGATTTCATATTGTGTTTCCTATCCTTTAATAAATGCTTGTGTATAAACATGCTGGTCTGTTTAATAATGAAGAGTGAACTCCAAATCCATCAAACTACTGGCTGTTGATGGTAATTCTGGTTCTAGTTAAATTAAAATTATAAATCCAATTTGAGTCCCAAATTAATAGTCAGTGTATCTTGTAATAATTGTTTTCCTTTATGTGCCCAGACGAACTTTGAAATTATTAGTTATTTAGGATTATCTTTGAACATTTTGATAGCTAAAATTAATTGATGATCGCACCTACACAGTGTGGCGGCCTTTTAAACCATTTGCAATCCCCAGATTTCTTTGGAAGTTTAAATGAACTGGTTTGGCCTCGTTTGATATTTACCATGTACATATTTTATTATATATCAATCATATCCTTCTGTAAATATTATAAGAATATGGTTGCTTTAATGCCCTGGCTGTGTGTCTACACTTACTGTAAGTACTTTTACGTCTTACATTGAACGTAGACGCGCTCTGTATGGAAACTGTCATGAGGTAACTTCTGTTAGAATTTGTCACTATATAAATAAAAGAGAATGAGAGCGGTGTTACTTCTTCTGTGTCTTCTTCCATTGGTAATTTCTCCGCTCTGGAGATTTAATACAGAGAATTTCTACATGTTTAATGCAAGAAAAGCTGTCAGTGAAAAATGCGCCTCATTCAGCTTCTTTGCCTAACATATTCTGACACATAAATCATGTCACTGTTTAAATTGCAGCATCTTTACATATCACAGAAAAACTATTTGGGGTAAAACAAAACAAAAAATATACTACTATTACTCTGCCGAGCAAAACCAGAGATGAAACAGCAGCTAACAGAACAGATATTGGACTTTGTGATTTATGTGATCATTTCAGCTACCATAGATTTTTCATCATTCACAAATTACTGTCTGAGTGGTGAACCCCTCCTCATCCTCACTTCACAAAGACTTTCTGATATGCTCCAAATCATGTTGCCAGTTAACCTCTTTAATAGTCAGATGTTCCGCCAGCTGTTTTCTTTTAGCATTTCACAACTTCAACAACATAATAAAGTTGGTTTGAAGTCTGACAAAGCTAATATTTTAGTCATCAATCCTACGAAACATTCTCTTTGACCAGTGTAGTATATTCGGTGGTGATGCAGTTGAAGATGTTTGAAGAGAAACTCGGCAGACACTGTCTTAGTTGTATAACAAGTTCATTACAACAAGTTCAGCATCGTAGCAAGTAAAACTACTTGGAGAGCTCCTGGCCGAATGATGAGAGACTCTCCCGACCTATGCAGGACAAGCCCTTATATTGGTAATTTACGCACCCAAGACATACAATTAAAATAGCTCACCCCAAAACATACAATGAAGTCACTTAAGTCAAAGGACCAGATAGACAAAAGAAATTCCCTTGCCAGGGAAGACCACCTGAAGGCTTAACTTTTGACCTGACTCCTTATCAATGCATCTAAAGAAGTCTTTGTTTCATCTGAACATCTAGCAGTGGCTCCGACCTGGCGGGCTCTTTAGCCCCCCACTTAAATAGCTTCTGACCTAGGAGTGGTCAAGATAACATCCCATGACTAACCAAGTAACTTCAAATAAACCACATGTCTATAACAGCATCAGCATTAGTACATAACTATGCATCTATGTGCAGACACCTCACCAGTCTCTTCAATTATCACAGCAGCAACATAATTTAATAGCAACAAACTCAATCTCTCAGCAACTGAACCATACAGCGTCGGCAGCTGATATGTACAGCCAGGACCCGTTTCATTCAGTACATGGCCTCTTAACAGTCACTAACAACCGGAGGGGCTGCAAAGTGAGATTAATGTGTTAGCAGGGCAGTGTTGTAACATTGGTAACCTCATGTTCAGAGCTTCAAGTTTCATTTGGGTGTGAAAAGCAGCTCATTATGTTCCTGATGAGTAATCAGGTGAGAATACGTTGTATATGCAAACTCGTTGAGCCGCGCTTTAAGCGATAAAGCTGTGTAGTTTAATTACAGTAATGCAATTACACCTCAAGGTTTTTCAACCCTGTTTCCTAGAAAAGAACGTTATGCATACTACTCAATTATTTCCATAATTATTGTGGCTGGAATATGGTCAGAGACCAGATCTTCAGTTTGAAAGATGCTCAGCATTTCATCAATGCACTGAAAGAACAATGGATCCACTTTGGCTGTATTTATGTTTGGTCCGTTTTACACAGAACACAGATTCGAACAATAATTAGTCTCAGTATTTATCACAGATAATAACAATTTGACTTTATTTGTCCAGGAGTATCATGTTTATATTCGCTGTATCGGGGCTTAAAGTTTAAAGAGCTCTACAATGTGCAGTCGTCCCGTCAGAAATAAATGGGAGGTATCGAGAGTGCATCGAGTCGATTAACAATTTTCCACCAGAATTCCTCTCTTGTCTTATTTTGTTTTGTGTGTGCAAGAGTCAAATGATGCAACAAATGCCACGTTTAATGGGATTGCACACAGAGCCTGAGAAGAAAAGCTGGGTTACCAAAGACGGTTGATAAACCACTGTCATCGTAGTTTTGTAGCACACCTCAACAAGAACAAGCAGCACAAGAATCAAACCCACAGTGAGCTTTTAACTCCTCTTTGGAAAATCCCAGCACACAAACAAAAAATGCTCTGCTCGAGACTCGATACAACCGTTGGCCAATGAAATTAACCCAAGTGACATCTCTTGCGTCTAATAAACAAGCTCACTGATTCTCCGACAGCTCCGGTGTACGGCTGTTAGCTCCAGGGAATAGCCAACCCGTGAGCCTGCCAGTTTTACGTTGGCTCCACGGAGTGATTAAGTTAGAGGAAAGGAGCTGGAGAATAATCTGATTCTGTAGAACGGGTGAACTCTTTATTACGGACTTTGTTGACAGGGACTGGTAAGGTAATCGACAGGGACTGAAGTAGATTAGTAGATGCACCTTTTCTGGTTTAAAAGGCCGGCAATATTTCCTGATTTGACCTCAGAGTCTTATTTTATCATTATTCTACTTTAAAAACATACCAACTAGCTTTTTCAGTCAGGTTAGGAGATTGACAAATTTGTTTCTACCCTGAAAAACAGAAGAAATGTCAAGTGATTAGCTTTATCGAGCAAATCAAGCTGTACACAAGTTGTGGTTGAGGTTTGACCAACAACAGATGTTCAGCACTGCAAAATCTTTCCTAATTGTTCCTGAGCAATCAAAAAGTACCTCCTTCCCCAGCTGGGAGTTTCTGAAACTATGATGTTGAAGTAACAGAGGCCGACACACAGCTACTAAAACGGTTCCAGGATCCTGGAATCAGTGAACTGTGAGACAAATCTGCTGAAACCTAAGCTGCTTTAAATGTAGTTGGCTATTATACTGTCAATGATTTATGAGATGATAAAGATATTCCCAGACAGTGTGCAAGATAATGTGCCTGCTCATAGATTCAGAAACTGTGTAGGTAGCTTTATTTCAGAGCATTTTGTACCCCCGCTCTATAGAGCCCACCTGTGGCGCTCCTACAGCAAGAACGACATGCAGAGGCTTAACGAGGCTGATGACAAATAATAATATTAAATCTAACATACAGAGCAAGCAGCAACCTCCATGCATGATAAGTGAAGCCAATGTAGAAGTGTCAACAACTGCAGTTCCTCAAATGTCCACTTGAGTCAGTCTCCATAAGTCCCCATGTTCAAAACTTCACAGCAGAAATAAGCATGTTTACAGCCTGGTACAAAAAACAGTTTTGGTCTCTGTAGCTAATTTCCCCGTTCATGACAACTGTACTGAGGGTGAATTTATATACAACTCACCTGTTCACATTATATTAAGGCTTAAAGTTATGCAGGATTAAGAGCATTGGTGCTGTTACAGGTGGCTTGTTTGAGCACCCAGGTGTCATTCAGCCGACCCCAGGTTCACTGACGCTTTGCATCTTTGCCCATTTTTAGTAGAGCATGGAGGTAGTGGAGTCAGGGATACAACGTCCATATTTCACAGAAATGACATTGTGGTGTTGAGCAATCCTGAGCTGAGGTCGGGTCAGGTTTTCATCCTCACACTGTGATGAACCGGCGCCCAAGTCCAGGGTGTACCCCACCTCTCGCCCTAATAAATCAACTGGGACGGTCTCCGAATGCCCCGTGACTCTGATGAGGATGAGCGGTCACAGAAAATACATGAATGTCTGATTTTTATCTAGTGTGTCAAGTGTCCTTAATAAAGTTGCATAAATCAGACATTCATAAGCGGAATTAATCAAACGAACGACATCCTACTCTATCTGAGTAACTTGATGAATGAAAACAAACCTTAAACATACTGTGGGGATGAAAATCACAGATATTCATCAGTAGCAGTGAAATATGTGCTGATTAATATCAGAAATATGAGTCCCCTAAAGGGAACCATCAATCAGGATTACACTAATCTTTATAGTAAATCATTACGTTGGACCTTTGAGGTCAGGCTTTTCAGCTGACTGCTTGTTTATCACTGCCAAACTGTAATCTGCCACATTGTCCAAAAAATGATAGCATGGCAGTGAATGCTTCACTTCATCCACACAAGCTGCTGCTGCTGCTGCTGGGCTGATGCTGGCGGCACCGGAGCGGTTACAGCCGCAGACCTTCCAGCCTGAGCCCCGATGACAGAGGGAGATAAATGGACCACACTGCATCACAGTGGAGAGAGCAACACCACCACGGCGTCTACACCTACTGTACTGTACTGACATAAAAAGATCAACACACACACATGCACGCACACATGCACATGCACGCGCGCGCATATATGCACACAGGTACAGGGTTGACGCCGGTCCCCGCGTGCGTGACAAGCGCGTCGGAGAGCCGCACGTGCAATATGCCCACGAATAATTCGTACAAGACAACAGGGGGGCTAATGGAAAGTATGATAATAAAATGATTTTTAATTATGGCATGTATGTCTGTATGTAAAATGGCAGGCTGGCGCTGCCCTGTGATGTGCAAACATTACATTCAAACTAAACTGCCTCAATAATACCGCTGTCATTTCAACTACAGCATTAAATAAAATAAAAAAAAAGTTGAGGCGTGATATACATTAATTACTGGATTAAGAGTCGTACTCACGCACACTGGACGCCAGCTGTGTTAGCAGGTTTCCCATCGACTGTCGGGGGCAGAAAATAAATAAAGAAATACAAATAAATAAATAAATAAAAATGAAGCGCCAGTTTCTGCAGCAGTGAGTAGAAATAAAAAAAGAAAAAGTGTTTCTGTAGACAATTAGTCCAGAGAGCATTCAGCCGGAGCTCTTCACGCTCCTGTTCCGTGGCCCAAATTAAATCCTGTCAGCTCACACTGACGGTTGTAGAGAGCCTGTTTCGAAAAAGCACGGCCACTGTGTGTACACACACACACACACACACACACACACACACACACACACACACACACACACACACACACACACACACACACAGTGTAGCATCCCTCCCTCACTCCGGTGACGTCACTGAGAGATGCAGCCTTGAGATGCTGCATTCACTTCCTATAGGACAAGACTGGTGACAGGACTTTTAAAGCAACATTGTGCAACTTTTCTACCATAAAACAACATTTTTGTTTTTTTTAAAGTGTGTTTTCATCATCTAAAAATATGAATCAATGTGTTTTTGTTACTTTCAAATGAGCCTCTGATGTCTACACAGAAAAAGAGAGAGAGGGTCCTCTTCCATGGAGTCCACCATGTTGCATCACTGTTTCTACAGAAGCCCTGAATGGACAAACCAAACGCTGGCTCTAGATAGGAGCTTTCACGTTGCAGCTACTACTTCTACTGGTGTGTGATACTGCATATTTTTGGTATCGATCCGATACCAAGTAAATACGGGCCAGTATCGCCGATACAGATACTTTTCAATAAATAAGGTGGATGCGTCATTGAATTGCTAAATCTCAATTAATTTTCATGACCTTAAGTGTGTTTTGTGATGTTTCCTTTTTTTTATTCTTAAATAGTTAAAACCCAGGATAGACTTAGGACAAAGTTTCTAATTAAATAGAACATGCTTTATAATCAAATTTCTTTTCAAGTACTCGCAAACCAGTTAACAAATAAAAACAAACATATACTGTTGAGAAACTATAATACAAAATTTTAATTAAAATTCTCAACAACAACTCCTGAGAACACCCGGCGACCTGGTTGTTACCTCTTTGCCGAAACCGCAGCATTACAAACAAGAGCGGAACTTAAAGTAAAGAATAGATCTCACCAGGCTAGTATCCTTCGGATCCGATACCGACTTGGTATCGATATTTGGGTTGATCCGCCCACCACTAACTTCTTCTCCATTCTTAAAAGGGGAGTGTGTAGGGAAGTGCAAGCATCTGTAAGCTCACCACTAAATTCTACACACTGGACCTTTAAAATCATTGACTGGTGTATAATTAGGTGAATGGTTTCTCTTACTTTGTGCTCCAGGTTAATCACCTGCAATAACGCATAATAATACTTTACACCACTAAGTCACACATCACCAACTGTTTTACTGATTTTGGTGATTATATTTTAAATGGAGAAAATGTTTTGTGCCTTCTCACTGCTGCGCCTCAATTCTTGATGGACAGTTAAGTAAACTGCTATAGCTGCCGTTAGCTCGGTTTGGTAGCTGGGCTGCCCAGACTGTGAGCACAGAGCACTCTAGCATTGTTAGTGTTTATATATCTTCATATCAAGTGTTTGGACCCACCGGGAAGAGAAGTTGTTCACGAACGTTGATGGAGAACGGAGCCGATGTCGTGCCAGAACTGGAGCTAGGCAAGCAGGCAATGTAAGGGAGAGTAGAGTAGAAACACTACTCTTTTTGTCCAGAATCAACAAAAAAATTAAAGTTCAAGAGACCACGATGAGGCAGAATCAGGTGACCTTGTTAGGTTCGGAAAAGAGACATTCACAGACGTTTGATTCTTTTTAAACGGCCGTAAAGTTTCGCTTCATGCTTTGTCCCTCAGAATGCAACCGGAGATGCTTCTTAATAGGATTTCAAAGTCATTTCAACAAGAAACAATTAGGCTAAAAACTACAGTTGCTTTTGCTCGTCAGGCGGTAAATCTTTCTAGGTTGCTCGCTGTGATATGGTAATTGTTCAATCAACAAATAAACAAAGCGAATGCCTACAGAAATCAGGCTGTGGAACATAGTATGAATTCTAAATAAGGATCTATGCCAACGGGAATAAAATGATTTAAAAAAAAAAGCAGTTAAAGCGAAGCTGAGACACAGCAGGGTTCGTTAGCATGCTGAAATTTACTAATTAGCACTAAACAAACTGAATATTTGACCTGATGGTACCAGATTAACTTTATATTACCTAAGGCTTTACAGTTCATCCCGTCTGTTGGCTGAGACTTAGCAGCGACTAGAGAAGTAGTAAAAGGGATGAACGCAATCATTTATTCTTCAGGCACCCATAAACTTTAAGGGGTTAGGTCTCAAACTGATAGTCCATCTTTATTTCAGGCCTCAACTGTGGTCGTGTTTTTCTGGGTATTGACCAAAAGTACGTGGTGAGAATTCTGATAATCTAATAAGACCCTCTGTGTGGGTGTTTGGGCAGCTTCACACTGGCTCGGGCATCTGATCAGATGCACCTGGACTGAAATTCCTGGCACATCTGGCTGGAAGGAGCAGGACCAGACCAGACTAACGTATCCCATCTGATCTTGGAAGACCCTAAATGCCTCATAGCATGTGTCTGGTCTCATTTATTTGTGTTTCATCAAGATGCACTATCATTTTTAAAACTGAGTATCTCGGATCAGTGGGATGGTCTGAAAATTTCAAGCATCCTGATCTAGATAATGATCATTGCAGGCGTTTACATTTTAATCCTGCTATTAATAAGCATATCTTTATTCTGGCTGAATTGTGCTTTGATTACAATATGCACATTAGGAAGGCAGAGCTGCCACAAAAGCATGAAGTAAGGAGAAGGAGAATGACTTAACAGACCGTTACAATTTGCAAGGTAAGGCTTACGTGACAGGGCTGGCATTACTACTTCTACTGTTAAAGTGTGTTTAAGTACAAGACCAGCGTGTGTCCCAAGCATCAAGGCTAAAGTCCTTAACCCAAGGACACAGATTTGATACCAGCCTGGGTTCTTTTACGCTCTCCTGTCCATCTCTTCAGCTGTCACTGTCCAAAAAAAGATAAATATCTTAAGACGTGAGACCAGAAAGCACCAGAGATAACTTTACTTATCCTAAAACAAAGACAGACATGTTTGAATAAATGTCAAAAATTCAAAGCTTTTTTGAAAAGATATGGGAACATTAATCCTTTAATAGAAAAAAAAACATTTCTCTCTGTCACCAAATACCATGAAAAGACCAACAATGTCCAACTTCTCCAAGACGTTTCTACTGAAGACACAAGTCTTCTTCTTTCTTTTTTAAAAAGTTCAACTAATTTCCTAAAAAAGATAGTCTTTAACACTAATTGGAGGACATTTGTTGGGGACTATTTTTAGTGGCAGACTAATCCACATTCGGTGCTCCAGTATGTATTTTGGGCAGCAGGACAGTGTGTGTGGTGTTGGATTGAGTTTGTTCATAGTAACGAACATTATTCTGTTAACTATAATGGGAAGACACATTAGGGGCACGGTCTTTGTTTGATTGAGAATTATCATTGTGCAAGTGTTTTTTTTAATACATTTTATAATTTCCCATGCTCTTGAAGGCAGCAGAGGTGTCCCTCTCTCTGCAGTTGGTGGAGCAGGGAGAATCACCAGGCTGATTGGTTGATAGGAAGACAGATGGCCCGCTCTGTGCAAGATAAATAGTTGAGACCTCCAACAGCTGACCAGTCAGCTCCCTGTCCCGCGGTGATGTATGTAGTCTCCCCATGGCCATAATACAGTCATCCTGCTGCCATACTGCTGCAGCTTCACTGTCACAGCAGCAGCAGCAGCAGCCGTCTGCCACCCTGCTCTGACTCTGCTGGGATGATCGGGTTTATCATTTGTTCTTTCTGCTAGCTGTAGAGAGGGGGGGTTTAAAAAAAAAGCTTTGGAGGTCTGAGTCACACAGGTGGAAAGACGGATATTCATTTTTCAGAGCCCACAGTCCAATTCAGCTTCAAATGCTTCTCAATTTTCTCCGCTGCATCACACCATTGTGTGAAAAATCCCATTAACCTGCCTGCTTTTATCACCTTAGCGAGTCAGAAAATAGCTGTCAATACCCAGCGCGCTTTGTCCTTTGTTATTATCTTTCAATTTCAACAATCAGGATTTTTTTTAAAAATGAAGATAAATATATAAAGTGCTGCCACTACTTTTTTATACTCAACAGTGTGGAAAAAACCTCTCAGAGATTTTAATTCCCCACTAAACATTTTCATGGCCCTAAGTAGAATTTCATCAGCCTGTAAAACATTGCATTTGTAATGTTAATACAAATATATTCATTATTCAAATGTCTCAAATTTCCAGAGCATACTGTAAATAAGCAAGTAAACACTTTAAACTCCAGCAGTTCATACCGGGTGAACAGAGTGAAAGACACTAGACCAGCTGCTGACTGCCAAGACATTTCTGATCCTATGCTCTCTTCCCATCGCAGCTTAAAGTGATCTAATAAGACTGTCAGATCATTTTCTCTGTCCTGCTGTTCTGCAGAAAAACCTGAAGATACCTGGAGAAGTCAGCCTGGGTTTCCAGATGTCCAATAGTTGTCAAACAACTACATGTCAAAGTGCCACCTACTGGCAACAGGACATGTTTTATATTAATATAATATGATGTATTATTCCCAACTGGTAGAGGTGGTTGAGTTTGATGATATTACATGTGAACTTTGTGAGTTTTCATTTAATATTGTGTCCATGGCAACACACCAGATTTGAAGTTCAGTAAACATCGAAACCTCCCTAAACTGCACATTTGAGGAGAGTCCCAGCTTGAAGACATGTACAGCTGAATATTGCACGGGTTTGGCCACCCACTAAATCTCAAACAAAATAGAGCTTGTCGTATACGTTTCACCTAGATGTGTGAATATCAATGTATCATGTCCAGACATACTGTCGCAGTTGAGTTTAAGGAGTGGACTCAAAGGCGAGGTGAACAAAAGTCAATTTAAGGACTTACCTGCAGAAACAAGCAGCCGGCGAGTCCAGGTGAAACAAACCGAGTCCAGCAAAAGTCCAATAAACAGAATCCAGCACTGAAAACACCAGGGAATAAGAACAACGAGACAATAAAACAGAACATGGACTGAATACAGAATGGAACCACAATGAACAGACACAGTATGATCAGACAAAGACACAAAGAGACACAAGGCAGGACAACCAGACAGACACAAAACAAGGGACAGGTGTAACCAATCAGGGAGGAGCAGAGCCAAGGAAGTAGAAATACACAAGACGCAGAGACAGGGAGAACTACAAAATAAAACAGGAAACACAAAACAACAAACTTTGAATTTACTGTGCGATCAGTTATGTTTTCCACACCGTCAGCACTGAGTCCATCCTCACCACCTCCATCACCATCTGGTACACTGCTGCCACACCCAAGGACAAGAAGATGATAAGCTGCAATCTGTCATCTCTCCAGGACCCCAAAGGTGTGTGGGGGTAAACTTGTGGTTGAGCCTCCGAACGTGGACACAAACTTTTCAGTTTCTTAGCTCCCTTCATATACGCCCTCTTCAGTCTCTTCATCTCTGCCATTATCTCCAGTAGAGGCTGCTGAGTCAATAACAGAGTTCACCTAATTACAGTCATTGTAGCACCAAAGTGATTTTGTACTTTAAGGTCGGAAAGTTTCCTGATGTTGCTTCACACCAAATCCATGCCCAGTTTACCTCAAGCTTTTGTCAGATAGAGAAGTAGAGAAATGTGTCAATTATGGTGCCACAAATAGCTTAACAGCCATGTTCCTGATCAACGATTCAAAGAACTACCTGCCTCAACTTTGGATAGATTGTTACCAAAGAAGTACAACCGAGTGCCTTTTGTGCTTTCTCACCTGGAACTATTCATGCATTGTGTGCAAAAGCTACTGTTATTCCAGTTTGGTCATTATGCCTTTGTGCACAGCCTTCTCTTGGCGTCCTGTGGTGCATTGTTGAAAGTGATTATAGTTGTTAAAAGTGCAACGGAGTGCCTTGTTAAAGTGTCAATGGAGCAACATGGAATAGCTTTCAATGCAGCCAACATCCATTTTCTAGGGAGAACTCACGTCGGCCTCTTAAGCTTAACACTCTCTCAGCTCGTGATAGTTTTTCCACAATAGAAGTTATCCACTTGTCGAGGCGTTCATGTGTAGTTGAGTCATTCTACCAATTGTGTTGTGACGAGGAACAAAGAGGATTGGATGGATTGGAAGAAGAGATGGATGAAGTTACAATTTCTAACTTCTAAGACATGGAAATGAGATGGAAAAAGATAAATATATATATATACGACCTGCTGATACTTCATACATTGATGCAAGTTGAAGTGTGCTCCTGCTCGGTCGGAAAGAAAACCTGTGGATAAGATTAGACACCTCCGCCCATATGAGGACTGTTTCATCTTTAGTTGATGACGTTTAAGCAATGATCAGGGGTTAAAATGTGCTTTCAGGGGTGCCTCATACAGATATGTGTGGCACATAGACAAAATCTGATTAATATCATTTGACAAACTGTAAATAAAACATAACAAGGTGAAACTACCCTCTGCTCTGGACAGAAATACTATATACTAGATAATAAAGGCAGTGCTGAAGACATTAAATCTTTCTGTCTCCTGCGTATCTTTGGCTCTGCTTCCTGAATAATTGATCATTGATAATGGAATTGGTTATAATTTACAGACAGATGTGCGTCTATATTGCCCAGTACGCCCGGCTAATCAACATTTTAAACCCAACGTTTAATCAATGTCAATGTCGATCCATTGCTTTCCATCTTGCATGAGTTGTAACTAAACCTTGACTGACAGACTAACTAATCATAGTCTTGTTTGCCATCACATCCATGTATTGTCTGGACCGGTTTCCGCAGAGGTTGCTGCTGGAAAGCATCGACACATGCTCACACCGTTGGATTATGGTCAAACAAAATAAATAGTTGCATTCTCACTTTTGTGTCACAAGAACACAGCCCACACGGACAGACTTAGAGAGAGATGCAAGCTTGCACATGAATATGAACATTCATACATTCATTCATTAGTCTTGTGGCGCTTGAGAGAGTGTAGCATTTCACCAGATTGCCACCAATTTTTGGAACCACTGCTTTCTAATTCGAGCTCTAACATCGTTCTGATTGGGCTGTCATCGAGCAATTGTTCCTGACCTTAATGAAGCTCAAAGTTTCTTTGCAACCATCACATAGTGTATGGTATGTTGTGTGACTTTTTGTACACTGGTACGTTATTTCAAACATCACTGCTAGATTGCTCCGACCCTTTCCTAACTGCAGGATAGTGCTCGACTGCACTAAGGTTCCTGTCTCTAACACACAGTCATTTGTACAGCCAGTACAAAGAACGGAAATGTTTAATTGGTGTCGCTCCCAATGGAGTGATTACCTTCACTGGTGACCTGCATCGTTGGAGTGCTTGAGACGAGATAATACCAGCTGACTGTTGACGTCTCCAACATCTACAACCAGCTGATATGGTTTTAGCAGATAAGGGTGTCACAATTTGTGAGTTTTGCACCCAGTCTTTCCATGTAAGTGGACAGGTCATGCACCATAACAGTATAATATCCAGCACTAGGACAAACATGGAGGCTGAACTGGTGTAAACCTCCATGACTGACCTCAGCTGGTCCCTTGTCGGCCTTCGTAGCTGCCCAAGCAGATTTGCTGTGTCTTTAAGGAGCGACGGGCACACTGCCAGCACTCAATCCCACAGAGATTAAACATGTCCCCTTTCAAAGGCAGAACCTACCAATTCACCCAGGTGGGTGATCGACTGAGCTAATTGCTGCACGGTGACCCCATTTCCCCACCAGTCCCATGAGACCGGTCATGGATCTTCTGTCCTGGAAGGCTACATCCCTCAGAGACAGTTTTGCATGTTGACGGTCAAGCAAACGATTGGTGTGCATCCAGTCATCGGACTGGATGAGCTCAATAGATCTCAATAGATCTGACTGACGTGTGCTTCCCTTACTGTTCCCATCTACGAGTACTGCAGCCTCCAATTCAGATACTCCCATAGAAATGGCATTGGCTCCTCTCAGGGAGAGAGTCGAGAGGATCCTGACCTATATAGACGGCTGGCTCATTGTCAACACATTCAGGCAGGATCAAGGAAAATGATGCAACCCTGCTTCTATAGCAAAAGCACCAACCAAAATACAAAGGAGAGGGTTAGTGTGTGAACACCTGTGAATGATGCTTCTCCATCAGCATACATTTGCAAACAAGCGCGGCTTCACCAACTCGTCTCCTATTTAGATTAGCCGGGAGGCGGAGGTAGCAGCTCCTCGGAAACCTGTGTTACAGATTACAACATCCATATTTGTAGTTTCTATGGTAACAAAGATTGCCTTAAAGTTTCACATAAAACCACAAATTTAAGTTAAAGTGGAAGCACTGAAGACAGTTAAGGTGTGCGCCATGTAAGCGGTTAGTTTATAAGTTGATAAACTGACAGTCAAAAGTTTGAAATATATCAAAATCCTAATAGAAGTATAAATAAATGAGCTGAACGTTTTGAAGTTGACCGCACGCTCGCTGGCACACAACACCTTCTCCGCTCTCTCTTTCAAGGTTACAGACGCACGGCAATGAGCGCCTCCTCCGTCAGCAGCGTTTCACCAGGCGGGCGCTTGTTTTCCATTTTCATATTGCAATCATGAACGGATTATAAATGGATTAGCTCCATTATCGTGCTGGTAAACGTTGCCTTTCTACGTCGCTGAAGTGGGGGAAATGACTGACTTGACAAAGGGCATCGTGGCTGCTCTCCATCTTCGGAGCTGTCATCAGTCTCCTTCCCCAATTTCCCATCAGTTTCTGTGTGACTGCTCCCTCCTCCATCATGTGTCACCTTCACCCACTACAGCCCTAAAATTACGGTCCACGGCCAATTTTTTTTCTCAACTAGCACCCACTCAATCCCTTTTCGACTCTATCACAATCAATTATCACATTTTTCTTCCCCTTTCACTTCTCAGCTCTCCAGCTCATCTCTCTGTCTCTCTCTCTCTCTCTCTCTGGGCTGTCTGGGTGTATTTATATCGCTGCTGAATAATTGAAGCTCAGAGGAAGATAATTGTTTGTTGGTATCTCTTTATTTTCTGACCATTAAGGTTCACAAAGCACTCCTGGAGTAGTGGCCAGTCGTACTGCAACTCAAGTTTTGTCTGCACATATTATCAGTGTCATTTAGCAGCAGTGTTTTATTATAAGCAGGAGATTTGCTGTTGTTAATACTGGCTTGATAGTGCACAGCATCATTTTAGCTAGAGACTGCAGATGGCTGTAATAGCTAATGAGCAAATTAAACCGTTTCAGCCTTCACCAGATGAAGTGACCAAAGAATCATGAAACACAAACGCACTGAGCTGTCGACCAGGCGGGCAGCAGACCGTACAGGATGCTCTTATTCTTGACACCCGCTGGATTGGCATTGTCAAACTTTCCACTGCAACTCTCTTCTAAGATACTAAACTGGCGCAGTCGAGGATATAACCTCCGTGCACCCAGGAAACGACCACAAAACAACACCCAATTAGTCTCGCTGATGTAGATCACGGTTTACTTCTGCTTAACTTTAATTGGTTTAACAGCACAGGCCACTGTAGAATATTGAATTCACATTAATTTAATGATCAGGTCTTTTGGGGAGGGGCCAAGGGCCTCAGGTCAGGTAAGTTTAAGTGTAAGTGATTGTGTGAAAACTGTGTTGCTTTTCCATCTAACAGGAAACAGGGTGTATCACTCCATCCCTCATTTATATTCATTAAATACAGAGCGGCAAAGTCACCATATTAGATACACTTTGTGTTATTTTAATCATGTACCGAGTGAATATGCAGGAAACTGTGAAACACTGCAAAACTAAGAAACATAGCGTCTCTAGAGACACAAACGCGTTGAAATATGATCCAATGCAAAGTCCAAAATTATTGCGAGGGTGTTCAAAAACACCTCATGATCTTCATCATACAACCCTATACAAAATGTTCTTTATATTGTAGATTACCAATTGTATCTCAACAAAAGTAATTAGTGGAATTTGTTGCTGTCCTAACGTGTGAGCTTAATGAGCATCAGTTGTGTTGGTCAGATATAGTGTTGGCAGTAAATAGCCCTATTTGACCACCCTAGTAATCCATATTATGGCAAGAACTAAGTCAAGAGAAAGGACAGTTTAGCACATGAATGTCAGTCAGTGCAGCAAATTTCAAAAACTTTTTGAAAAGTGTCTTCAAGTGCAGTCGCAAAAAACCATCAAACACTCTGATGAAACTGTCTCTGCTCCTCTGCTGCAGAGAATAAGCTCAGTACAGTCACCAGCCTCAGAAATCATCAATTAACGGCACCTCAGATCAGAAAGCTTCACAGAGTTTAAAGAGCAGACACATCTCAACTGCTCCAGAGGAGACTGTGGGAATCGGACCTCCATGGTCGAATTGCTGCAAAGAACAAGAAGAAGTGAACTGCTAGGTGCCAGTGATCCAAAACACACCCATCAGACTCTGTAAAGATCTATTTGACCCAACGTAAACCCAATGGCTTTGGATGATATGGACTGCAAAAGTGCTCAGAATATACGGGAACTCCTTTTAAGAGAGTGTGTTAAGCTGCTAAAATTTTAAAACATCTTGTTCTGGTTTGTTTACCACATAATTCCCTTCGATATCAATCCACATGTAAGAAAATAAGAAAAATCGTGTGTCCAAAAGGTGTGTCCAAACTTTTGACTGGTGCAACAGTTTTTTTTTTGCCAAATGACCATTTCTAACTTCAAGAATGAGCTTACACACTCAAAACGAGTTCAATTCTGTAACTTTTTAATAATGAAGTTCCATAAAACAACATTTGCATGTTAAATAAGTTACGTTATCCGATGCCCCGCAGGGTTATACATCTGTTAACTCTCGACACCGTACATTAACTCTAAACAAACTGTTAACGCAACGTTTTCTCCAGCAGCGTTGTAAACTGAGGTTAGAATGAATATACCGTAACGGAAAGATTGAGTGCAAACACGCAACAAAGTGCAAACTCACTTTAAAGAAAAATTTTAAAAAAATCTAATCACAGCACAGCTTTGCAAAAGAAAGTATACACAGAATACTGTTTGGATCTTAAATTCAAGTCCTTCTGTTTTAAGTTTTCACCGGCTGTACACAGAGTAAATCATGTAAACCATTTGCTTCCTGTTGGATTACAGCAGATTCATTTAAAATTAAATTAGGACATCATTCTCTCTATATATCAGGCTGATGTCAGATACCGGTCAGTATCACTCAGTTATGTACTGATTTGTACATTTGTACATAAATAGTTATAATTAGGATGTTCAGATGGATAGAAATCATGTCTGGAGTCAGGATGAAGTTTGACTAGAATAGAAACAAAGGGAAACAGTAAAAACTGGTTTTATGGTGCTGGAATCATTTCCGACATTTTAAGAAATGGATATAGATCTCTTGGGATTTCCTGTATTTACATGGGCCTAACCTGAAAACAATAAATACTCAGACACAGTATGGCTTCAGTCTACCTTAAACATAAATAACACACAACATAACGTAATATAGAAAACAAACTGTTAGCTCTCTCCGGTGGAAGTAGATTCTCCGTTGACCAATAATTAAATAATTCTACATTATAATTCAGTGTATTTGTAAATAGAGTTAGGACTCACAGGCACTTTAAATGAATCATAAACTCATCAAGCATTTGGCGGTTTCTGTCTGTAGGCATAACTCGGGATATGGCTATCTGTGCACCAGCAGACACCAAGGCCTCTCGTTCCATGGGCAAATCCCATCTGCTGAGCAAGGCGGCGGGTTACGACCTCCACGCTCAAGGTACTGGAGGTGGTTAAACTCAAAGGTCCAGTGTGTAACACTGACAGAAATCCAATATAACAATTAAAAGCGTGTTTTTATCCATCCATTTTTTCAAGAATAATTGTGTTTTTGTTTCTGTGGAGTTTCTATAGCAGCCCAGAAGGGACAAACCAAACACTGGCTCTACATTTCACAAGTTTGACGGTTGCTGTCGTATCTCCTTGAACCTAGAGGGAGAGGTGTGGGGTATTCAGTCGGCTACAATCTGAAACGTCACCACTAGATGGCACCGAATTCTACACACTGGACCTTTAAGAGGAACTAAAACAATGAGGACTACTGAAGGTTTGTCTGGAGGTTGATGGATCTGATGGTTTGGTTGTGGGACTATAAACACAGCTTATAATTTTATTGTTTTCAAGCCTAACTTTTCCAGCCTCAAAACCAGCAGCGTCGCAGTGATCCAACACATTCCCGCTGCACCACATCGTCATGAAACTAGAAGATTTTTCATGCACTCCAAGCTTGGAGAGTTTTTTTTAAGTTACATCCTCAGCTAAGTAAACTATTTAAGCAGCTTTAATCGGACAAAACCAAGATCAAGATCAAGACCAACAAAGAAGCTTAAGGTTCGCATTTTAAGGCCCAACGACAACCAGTCAGTAAAAAGTTCATTTGACGGTTAATATCTCACTCAATACCTCCTTAAAACTGCACTTAGTTAATGATCTTATGCACATATTTACACGTTAATAAATACAGCTGAGCGCGTATGGCTATGCTCACTTCATAAGGCAATGATAAAGTTTTGGCCACATTATTTGAAATAAAAACATTGAAGATTTCTTTTTAGTCCCTTTAAAGGGTTTTATCAAGATGTTGCAAAATATAACTTTCTAACTTTTTTTTTTGTGCTTCATGATTTCTCCTTGGACGTGCTTCACTGCTCACGAATGACAAGAAACCCCCTTTTAGTGGAACCAGTCTTATTATATAACTCGCAGAAAAATGGGGAGTCCAAAAACCGCAGAGATGAAGCCAAAACTGGAACAAGAAGCACGTTTGTCCAAACCCATAAAGCGAGAACATAAGTCGATTTCATGTCGGCACGGAAAAACACAAAACTCGAGCACGTGTTTGCGTGGTTTGAGTCCTCAGCCTGTTTCATGCACTTTCACGTTGAGGTTTTTCAGGCTGTGGGAGCGACAGACCGGATCATACAGGGTACAAATGTGAGGGGAGGTCAGTGCTTCCTGCAGGACTGCTCTCTGTTTATTGCTGTCACGTAGAGATTCATTAGTGTGCGGCCGATGTACCTGCCAACCCCTAACTTGCACTGTCAGTGTGGCGCTGTGTCAATCACTGTCAGCCTCATATTCCTGCCAGCTCGGCTGATTCCTCTCAGTCGTGGTACTTCCTCTCTCTCCCCTCTAATTTCCTCTCTGATCCCTCATCATACACTCGCCGTGATCCTCCACACTCATCAGCCTTCTCCCGCTGACTATCATAGACTAACACTTCTGTGGTGCTGTTTGACGAAGCTCTCCTGCTTCTCTTTGCTAACCGCTCCCTTCTCCTGGTCGTCCGTCTCCTGCTGGGGCTCCTCCTCGGTCACCACGATGCTGACCGGCCTCTCCAGGAGCTTCCTCCTGCAGTCCCACTCCTCGCCCAGCACGCTCCCGACGTCGCTGAGGTCGCCCAGGTGCTCCACCGAGTCACACTTCTCCAGATCGGAGGCGATGGTCTGCAAGCTGATGACTGACATGCAGTCCGAGCCGGCCTGCTCCACCTCCAGCCGCTCCCTCTGACCCCAGCCGCTCTCTCTGTGCCTCTCCACCCACAGCCTGGTTTTCTCGCCGTCTGCCCAGTCGCTCTCTATACCGCCGACTCCCGCGCAGCTGCTGACCTGAACCCCGACAGCAGCTCTGACCTCGGCCTCGGCGCCTACAGGGGAGCTCCGGCCGCCGCAGACCGCAGGACGGCCCCTGCTGGCCCTGATCCGCCCCCTCTGTGCGTGGATCTGCTCGCTGATCTGTTCCAGGTTCCGCAGGGCCACCGAGTAACACGTTTTTACTTTCGCCACCTGCCCCTCCAGCTGTACTACTTTAGCCTTATGCTCCTGAAAACAGTTAACAACAAGTTAGAAAGGCATTTAAACGTCTCCTGACACTTAATGAAGCAGCTTTATTGGCCGTTAACTTTAGCTTTAATATCAGCGACTGACGTTCTGTCGAAGTGATCTTTAAAGCTGGAATAATGGATTTTGTGGCCACTCGAGGGCAGCAGAACAAGTTGTAAACAGAACATTGGCATCACTCGTTAGAAAACAGTTGATTATGTACACATCCACACACATTTAAATACCTCTTTGTGTCCGTAACAACAACAAATCTAAGAATTTACCGAAACAGCAACGTTAGAAAGTCGTAGCTTTACCCAAAAATCCAGGCGATCCATCGATATATAAAATATAAGTGCTCCATAAAATGACGCCCGACCTCGCCCGATACACCAGTATCGGTTAAATTGTTGTCGTCCGATATGAGAACAAAAAAAGATTTAGATCTAAGATTTAAAAGATTTAGATCTATTTCCAATTAAGCTGAATGTTTCTTCTAATCCAGTGGTTCTTAACCTGGGTTCGATCGAACCCTAGGGGTTCGATGGAGCCTCCGTCCTGGAATTTTTTATACCATTTGTTACAACATATCTTTGTGAGCAATCGTTTTCGAGGATGCTGGACATAAAAACTGAGAAAAGGAACAGACCTTGCTGTGAAAATGACACGAGACTGGCACTTGCCAAGGTGAAGCCACGCATATCTGAACTGGTCTCTCAAAGGCAACAGCAGAAGTCACACTAAGTTGCTGTGAGTTCATGCACTGTGTTGGTTTTGTTATTTGAACAAGGTGATGTTAATGCACGGTTCATTTTGTGCACCAGTAAAAAAATCATATTTTATTTTTTACTAAAGAAGGATTCGGTACCTCCAACAAGGTTAAGAACCACTGGTCTAAGATACAAGAACACATAACACTGCATGAACGTCAGCACGAAACAACATTTTAAAGTTCTCCAAAGCGTTTCGATCACATCTCTTACAAAATAATAAAGAAACAGAAAGCAGAGCTGCAAAGCTGCAAAGCTGCAAGCCAAGTGAGACATTTCCATATTTTGCAGACTCTGTGTTTACAATGCAGCTGAAGGTAGCTACTACGAGCTTGGTACATTAATAAAAAATCATGTGGTGTTTCTGCTCAGTCTTTGTTATAAAGGTGAAATTATTTTGTATATAATATAAAAAAAGAAACTGCTGGTACACACCTCCAGAATGTGATTAAACTGAGCCTTGAGTTCAAAGTACGGCTTGGATTTCAGGATGACCTTCTTCAGGGCTTTCTGCAGGGTCTGGACTCGAGCCTCGGCGTCTTGGCAGAGCTGCGTGACTCGCTGGTGCTCTCGCTCGCTGCGGAGGCGCTCCTCCTCTGCCTCGTTCACCTGCCCGGCACAGGAAATATGACTGACGGGCATCCACGCGGCGGGATCTCATAAATCACACATTACCTTCAGCCTACAGGCCCTCCATGACTCTGATATTTAGACACGTTCCTCTGGCCTTTTTTCACACCTGATATTTGGACTTGTCATGAAAGAAAAAGCAACGTGTCGGTGTGGCTTCACAAAGATTCATGCTTTCATACCGGAGAAATACTCCAGCACTTCCAGCCGGCTCTGATGAAGACATTTGGTCCACTCCGCTTCATTTCAACTGACCTGCACTAAAACAACACTGCTACTAAAGCTGCAGCAGAGAGGCTGCTCTCCACTGCATCAGTAACACAGTGCGGGGCTCTTTTTCTTTTTCTAACATATAGGTCAACCTCTGTTTTACATTTTAATTAGTGATGCTGGTCAGTCACCTACATTTGCATCCCTTAACTGCAGTTGTAGATGTAGAAACACTGATGCCATATTCGGGATTTGACGATATGAGACAACATGTGTCTTTATAACACATTCAGAGATGTAGAAATATACATTTTTGTATATAATGTGCACTTGATGTTGCCCGTTCAAAGATCAGAGCTTACAGTAGGTTAATGTTTTGGCATAGAGCTGATTAAATCCGCCACCAGTAACTAATTTTAATTCCAGTATCATGTTCAACATCTGACGTCAATAATAATCAAATCTCATGAAAATCGGCTCAGAATGAAGCGAGTTAGAGTCGGTTTTGTCGGACTCACAGCAGGTGACACACAGCAGCAGCAGCCAATGCAGGTATCCATGTGTCTATAAATGTGGGAGTGACAGACTGAAAACGGTTTTAGATCAATCGAGAGATCCCACAATCTCCTTGTCTGTTTTTTTTGTCAATTATAAGATACAAAATCATAATCATAAAGTGCAAACCCGTGATTATGAGATACAAACTGGTAATTCCCCCCAAAAATGTTGGTTTTCTTACATAATTATGTTGTTTTTATTTCCCAGTTTGTGAATGTAACGTGTTCTTTTCTGGCATTGAGTGCCGCAACTTCACGGTAAAAGTTAAGCCCAGTGAGCAGAAAGTTTATAATCAACAAAAATGTACTGAACCGTGGCCTCAGAACCAAACGCATACATTGTTCTTTTCACCTGTTTAAATTGTGCTATGCTATTCCAGAACTTTCAAAGAAAACCGGCCTGACTTGCAGAACAGACTGAACCGCAGCGGTGGCTCCATCTGAACTCTGCGGGCACCTTTCCCAGTCTCCATCAATCATTAAAATTGCAACAGCACAATGACCTTTAAAGTTTAATACTGAAAGAAAAGACGTCTGGATCTCTTTGATCCGCACTACTCAAACTTTTCACTGCGGCTACGACGGATTACTGGATATTCATTTCAGGAGGTGCTTCTTTCCTGGCGGAGAATCTTTTCAAGCCGCAGTGAAACATCGTCACTGATCTTCAAACATGCCAGTCACGTCCCGAGTCTAAATAAATATTGAATGTTAATCATCGGTACACTTAGAGGAGGATGAGTGGTTGTCTAAACAGCTTGTTTCTGACACTTCATAACTGTAACCCATCTTTTAAATTTTCATTCAATTTAAGGATCGAACTTATAATATTTGTGTGATCACCACCAAACAGAGAGCAGGGCTCGGGTCAGAATGGAAAAGTAATTGGTTAGAGGAGAGAGGATTAGTCATTACCTCGTCTGAGCCGGCCTTGTTGTTGGGTTATTTGAGCATCGACTGTGACTATTTTAAAAAAGAAAAATCTATATTTCGCCTTGCAGAGGGACCCAACTGACGAGCAGCCCACCAGGAAAACTCCCCGGTGCTACAGATGGTCGCATGCACGGCCTCTTTTTGAATTCCAAGTGACGGAAATCCGTCGCACAGATGGAAATCTTTAATCCCTGGATCTTTGGCTTATGGGAAATGGTGTACGTGGAAAAGCTGCTAAAAAAAACAAAACAACCTACACATGGACAAACTGACTAGAGAAATCTTTATTACTACATATGTCAGCATGATTTTGAATGAAACTATCTTTCTAAAAATTACCTAGACTCGCCTGTATTTACAATTAATGTGGTGACCATTCGACCCTGAAGCTCTTAAGCCTGCATCCCTTAACAAGTGTCGCCTGGGGCTTAAAGACACCACGTACTGCAATTAACGGGTCAAACTAGTTGAAGATATACAAAACTAATTTTGCCAGTATGGTATGACAGCTGAAAATGGTCCCCTGGATAAGTTTTTTTATGATCTGCAGGGGAAGAAACAGATTCCAGGGTCGGGTCTGGGTGTGTACCTTGGCGGTGGCGTGGTTGAGCATCTCCTGCCAGGTTGGGTCCATGGTGTTCCGGTCTGCCAAGAGTCCCTGCTCGGCCACATACACCATCTCTCTGGCAGCAGTATGCATGGACACGGCTCTCTCATATCTCAGAGCAGCCTTCTGGGTCTCCTGTTGGGCCTGAGGGAGGGAGGGAGGGAGCAGACAGACAGACAGACAGCAGCTAAAAGACTTTCTTAACAATCACAACATCTACTGCAACAACAATGAAAATGCAAGCAGAGTGGAGCAATAAGCTGCCACCCGGAGCTTCTATTCAAACTGCTGACTTAACCCTGTGGAGTCTGGAGCAATCACCCATGTCCTGCAAAAGCGATTGATCGTGCCACTGCTCAGAGAAAACTTTAAAGACATAAAAATGGACATAAACGTATAAAAATGCCATGTTTTGGACGCATGCTGCTGCGTTTTTTGGACGCATGTTTCCAAACATCTGTGGACAGCTGATGGATTTAGATCAGGGGTGCCTAAACTGTTCCACAAAGGGCCAGAGTGGCTGCAGGTTTTCTTTTCAACCAACCAAGAGCACACAGTTTGACCAATCAGCTCTCTGAAGAATGAGATCAGTTGATTAAATGAGTCAAGTCTGGTGTGCTGCTGTTTGGTTGGAAGAAAAACCTGCAGCCACACCGGCCCTTTGTGGAACAGTTTGGGCAACCCTGATTTAGATCCTCTAACTAAAATTTAGTATCTCAGGGGGAGAAAAGTCACATAACTGGACTGAGATATACAGATATGACCACAAGCACCATTTATTGAACTGGAAAGTGACTCAGTCATACTCTGTGGTTATGGGAAGTGATGCAGCATCTTAAATTAGAGAGAGTCGAGTATCTGGTTTGTGGTTTCAACAGGAAAATCCCCAGCAGACTTTTCTGCTCTGAGCTCTCTGAAACAGTCAGTATGATAATCATTATCCGCGACATGTCACACTGTAAAGCTGCAGATCAGATGGTCGAATAGTCTCAGGAGCCCCCGTCCGTCCTTCCAACCTGATCTGATGTCAGTTTAGTTGGTCTGTGTCCAACCACAACCACGTGACTTTCTCAAATCTCACAATCTGACACTTTACGCCATGACTGGTCATCTGTGTAGAGGTGAGAAAGGAGTCGAGAGTTTGAACTTCTCTGTCACTTTTCATGTGAACACAGCCAGGGTTGCAAAGAGGAGGAAGCTTTCCAGTATATTTCCAGAAACTTTTCATGGGAATTGTGGAAATCTATGGGAAATTTGAGTAATTCAGTAATTAATATAGCAATAATAATAAGACAGCCTCATAAATGGTCAATGAAATGATGCTCGCTATTGACACATATTGTCAATCCTCTTAAGGTCATGTGTTTTTTCTGTTTTATTGTGAAACTTTATGATTTCTATTTTATTGTGAAACTTACCCTTCCTCTCGTTTCAGACCGCCTCACTTCCTGTCCCTGTGTTTTTTCCCTCCAGTTTTGATTGTCTGCCCCGCCCTCATTAGATTCACCTGTCCTTGTTACCACTCCCCTCTCTACAGTGCCTTACGTCCCAGCCCTGTGAGTTTACTAGTTATCGGATTTTACTGTTTTGTTGTATTTCGCCTGGATTACGTTTCAACCCTGAACTGTTTGAGTCGTGCTTCTGAGTCCTACCTTTTGGGAAGTACCAGTCTTAACAACTATAACTTACAGGCCAACCTCAAATTTTGTAAATCCACGGTTTATTCCCATAAATTCTCATTAATGAAAGTTTCCAACTTTCCCTACGCACAGCGCACAGAGGAAGAAGTGCTACAACAGGTCCTTCATTCCAACAGCTGTCAGACTCTTTAACAGCAGCGTGACTGTCTAAATATTTCTTATTTATGAGTCGTTTCTTATCAACCTTGTGCGTACAAGCTGCTGTGACAAGTGAATTTCCCCAGGTGTGGGATCAATTAAGTCTGACTTCTCTTATTTCACAGGTTTTAATGTTCAGCTGTGAAAAGGAAGAGAGAGTGTCAGTGAGTTCAACTTTTCAAATTGTGAGAGAAAGGTGTTTTTTTGTTCAAAAGTTACGTAATCTCACTTTTGGGCCTGTGAGTTATCATATTTATTTAAGTACTTCAAGTCCTCAGGTGTCACTGCTGTTTATCCTGATTAAAGAACAAAGTCGTTCCAGACGTGCGGCTCTGTGAGCTCCGTCGAATACCCGGAGGATGGTGCATCTGTGTGAGTTTGGGAGAAAGCTGTTAGAGTCAAGGTTACTTTGATCACACGGGAAGGTCTGGTCGACATCTCTGCATGAAAAAGCAGCAGGAATGCCCGGCTGGGTGGAGAAGGATAACAGAGGTCGCCGCTGAAAGATTAATGACTGCATCACTGTTTCTGATGACGGCTTTTATCATATGGACTCAGGCATGTTGTGCTTTAGGTGACAGAGAATCGCAGATCTGCACACGAACGTGACACAGGTGACATTTTCCAATTTGCATCCTGATAACTACAGATGACAGTGTCTAACGGTTCAGATTAATAATCTATTATTTGCTTTATTACTATCAATTAGACCCCTCGCTCTTTCTCCACTCTAATCTTCATTAGTTCAATTACGGTTCCAGATGACTCCTCGGCATGTTGATTAAACATGACTGCCATCCGTGCCCCCGTTCCTTCAAGGGGTTAAACGCTTTACGTGATCAATTAAGTCTCATTACGGACAAACGGCTCAATCTCAGCCAGCGCTCCTTACATTACAGATATTACATATGCATCAGTGTGGATGAAATGAGTCCATTACAGCTGTGCACTGTTCTGACATTGACTCTATATCATGCATCCTATAACTTTTACAAAGATATAATAAATAAATCTAAAAGAATTTGCATGTGTATGAATATATTTTCATATAATACATGCATATTTACTTTTGCAAGTTGTATATATTGCATATTGGAGTTCTGAGACTCTTCTGATGCATAACTGTATGTTGCATTTAGGTGCTGTTGGAAAACTCATTAGCTTCTGATCAAACATTCCTCTAAGTCTTCCTGGGGTCGACACAACCTTCCTTATATGTGAAATTAATTTACATTTATTCAAGTTAGCTTGTGTCCACTTATAGGAAGACAAGCGCAACCGACATCTTTTTATTTGTGCATCATGAAACACATTTAATGACTTATTTCTCTCTCGTACATAAGCGTACAATGATGCCTGCAAGGCATATGGACAGTTGATGGTGTCAGTGTCTGTTATATGGTAGCACATGTGCATACACATGCTGTTGTTTCTTGTCAAAGTGTACTTTATGTAACCATTTTGTAGCTTGTGTTAAAAAGTACTACACAGTCGGTTACATCGTCTCTGGATGGAAATCATTTGCACTATTTTTTAGACTATCAAAGTCGGCTTCAGGATCTATATTCACAAAGAATATCGACCGTTTTGAAGCCTGTAGCTGGTAAAACTGTTGCATTATATTGTGTTATACTCTACTTTAACACTTTTCGTCGGGTCCTGTACAGCCAAAGAAAGTTCTGGTTAATATAGTGACACGTTTGAAGCTGGAAATACGACACATGTGAGCATGTGTACAACAAGTACAGATGTCAACACACAGGTGTAGAAAATACAATACACACACACACAACAGGGCAGCAGAGTGTGGGTAGTTCAAGTACAGCATGGTTGACAACATGTGGGAGTGTAAACTGATAGATGGAGAACCCCCTAACTGCTTTTGGGGCGCAGCCCATCACTCCACATTTGCATGTCTGTAAGGCCTGTGTGTGTGTGTGCGTGTGTGTGTGTGTGTGTTATGACTGTGGTCATATTGGTTTGTAGTCTGTGTGTGTTTATATAAGGAGCCAAGATGGCGGCTGCCAGGTGGACACCACGTCCTCATCCTCCTCCTCTCCCAACTATTGCCACATGTCCTTTTCTGAAACCGTTTGTATGAACTCAGAAGTAGCTGTTTGTTTGAAGCGTAGGGGTGGACTGCCGTTTTGTTTGATCGTGTTTTCTCCTGTTTTTGTTAGTTTAGGAAGTTTATCGTGATTTTGATTTTCTGAGGGAAGTGATTTATTTTCAAGATAGTTTGTTTTGGTTGTTGTTTTGGCCTGGGTCCACCCTGAAGTTAATTCCTTAGTTATAGTTGTTTGAGATTTTGACTTTTGTAAATAAACCATTTTTTCGTTTGTACATAAAACCTGTGTAAGTGGCTACTTGGGACCTCGGGGAAGATGGAGACACCTATTTCTTGTTATGCTCTAGGCCCCTAGACTGGGGCATAACACCTGTGTGTGTGCGTGTGGTTGTCAGGCCTGCACGAGGTGTTAAAGGTTTGAAAGACAGCCTCTGCATTACTTCCTGTCAGGTTACGTAATACTTTGTCAACCCAATTTCCAATCAGTGAGTGTGCAAACACCCTGAAACAGCAGCACAAACTACAGCAGAACATCAGAACCTTTGTGGAGGCTGCAGAACTATCTGTATATATATGTGCAGCTGCAGCCCGTACCTCTTTGGCAAGTCTTCGGGCTTCATAGTAGGGCCTTGCTTTCTCAATGCACGCGCCGAGCTGAGACCCCTGCGCGTTGAGCTTCCTGGCAGAATCTGTAAGAATCCTTCTGTAGCTGGACCGGGCATCCTGCAGGGTGGGGAAACAAATCACAAACACACACAGAAACATTCAGCGACACGACACCCCCCGATGTGAAAGCTGAGGCTGTAATCACAAACAAAGCCGCCTCACATCCAGCTGCAGCTCCAGCTTGTTGATCTCATCGCTGGCCTGGTTGAGATGCTCCAGCTCCTCCTGGAATGACACAGAGGAAAACTCAGTGTTAATATATGATCAGAAAGATGCTGCAGAAAGATGCAATAATAATAATAAGGTGTTTATAATAAGGGATGCAGGCTGCAGAGGCTGCAGGGTACCAGCCTGTGCAAGCCTGCAGCCATCATGTGCATGATTATTACAGCTGTTTTGATCATATAAAACATATGCATGATTTGTGCATAAGCCACATCTGTCTGCTGCATCCACACTGAGCACATGCCTGTATCCTCGGGTCCAGTTCCTCCTCGTGTTTACCAGCATCTTCCTCCTGTCCGGCTTTAATACAGTGTTCAGCATCATCCCCACACGGAGCTTTCTCCTCCTCCTCCTCCACCTCCTCGGTGTTTGCATCCACTCCTCTCCGCTTCAGCATCCCGGTGCTACCTGCTCCTCCTCCTCTCGCTTCTTCCCCCGGGGTCTCCTCCCGAACGCCGGCCGGTTTAGGGCACCCCGCGTCGGTCGGGATTTCACGCGAGGTCCCTGGCTCCATCTGCAGCCTGTCCCGTTCGGCTTGTTACTGCTATTAACGCGCGTCTCTCCGGGACAACTCGGCGTCAGCGGCTACGCTGCTGGAGAAAGTTATTATTTAGAAAGCAGTAAATACTTAAAGTATTGAAATGGGACCGGGTGTCTCCGACATAAAGAGTCCGCCTCATCGTCGCCTGTGCGCAGCCTGGCTGCTGCTCATCCGCGCTGCAGAGCTCCAGACCCGCCTCACTCCTCCTGCTCTGCTGCCTCCAACATGTGCATGTTTTCATATGTTTTTTATGCACTTACTTGTAATTTTCTATAGTAATACATGTACTCTGTGACAGGCAGACCTGGTAAAAACAGTATAAAAGTAGATGTAGGTCTTAGACAGAGACACTGCACCACAATAAACCTGAAGAACAAGCAAAGAAAACATCAAATCATAGATTAAAAGCTTCAAGGCGTCATTATATGTCTGCTAATAATCCAGATGTTTGTTCCAAATAGTATTTTATTGTCTATGGGAATGTGCAAAGATCCCAAAACATCTGGAAGGATGTTTTAAAAATGTTTAACACCAAAAACCAAAGCCCAGGTTCAGTGTGTGAGATTTAGGGAACTATTATTTACAGAATATGTCAGAAATATATGAATATAATATAAATATTTTAAAAACTCAACAACAACCATGAGTGAAATATGTAAAACATAACAGAGAGCAGGTTTACTATATGTCAAGATCCCCTCTAGACATGTTTTAAGACAGAGAATGTCTTAAAACATGTCTACTGTTAAAACAGTATAAAAGTAGATTTAGGTCTTTAAATGGGATCAAACAAGGATTCAATTTAATCCCATTTTAAACAATAAACCTGAAGAACAAGCAAAGAAAACATCAAATCAAAGATTAAAAGCTTCAAGGCTTCATTATACGTCTGCTAATATTCCAGTTGTTTGTTTTAATTGTCTGTGGGAATGTCCAAAGATCCTAAAACATCTGGAAGGATGTTCTAAAAATGTTTTGTCAGACATGTTTAAAATACCAAAAAAACAAAGTCCAACAACCATGAGTGAAACATAACAGAGAGAAGATTTGCTATATGTCAAGATCCCCTCTAGACATGTTTTAAGACAGAGAGAATGCTTTTTCCATAAGAGCTGAAGTTGAATCAACTATGTATACATTATTTAAAATCATTAACACTTCAGTCTTCCCAGTGTATAAAAGGGACCTGGAGGTTTTCAAGCCTCACATCTCTCTTGTGCCAGAGAGTGGGTTTGCATATAGGGCCTGATGTTCCTATATGCACGATCTGAGCACATGTCTGCATTATTTTTGGAGTGAAGTGCTCAGAGAGAGTTATGTCCCAGTGTAGGATGCATGCTGGACTATGATTGTCATCAAATCAGTTGAGACACGGTTGAGACTTGAGGTGAGCTCAGAGAAATCCTTCAGCAGATAAATGTTTTTAATTTCCTCTGATTGGTGGTTTTTAACTTATATGCACAGTTAAACTTTAACACGGCTAATATTATATTCTCGTTACCTGAACACTTTGTAGGTGGTGTTCATGGTCTGTATGTATTTGAAGCTCCCTGTGGACTCTTGAATTTAGATTTCCTAGGAATAAATCTGTAAGAGATCCAGAGTTTTGGTTTCTGATGTTTTTAAATGTGGTTTGAAGACGACAAACAGAAACATCTGTCTGGCCACAGCACTGGGTGAAAAGTTTAATCCAATGTGATAGACACGTTTCTGTAAAGTGACCTTTCATAATTCCCCAACTTCACTGGAAAATTAATGAAAGCCCCACTTGGCCTTTACGCAACAGATTCAATATTCCAGATATCTCAGAAGTAACGTAATGTTTTGTTGTAAATCAAACAAATGCGCAGTTTAAATTTGGCATTTCTCAACAAAAGCCGTCGTACATATCCATCAAACAAAACAACAGAAGACGTTTGAGAAGCTGATTTTCAAGTCCAGCATTGTTTACGTCCACGTTTTATCGCCAACTGTCTTCCTCTACTCTGCCTTTGTTGGTGCATTGCTCAGTTTCTTGGTGCCAGCAACTATCAATCGGCAGAATAGTGTGAAACCAGCGTGGACTACTTTGTCCACATCCAAAACAAGTAAACCCTCCTCTTTCTTTAAGTCGCAGCTGAATGACTGAATGTAAAATGAGCAGACGTGCATGTTTTCTTCTTATAGCCATTTAATTCCATATACATGGACGTCAACATCTTTATCAAACATACAAAATAAAAATATCTTCCCCGCTTTCTTACAGAATCAGTGACAGCACAGGAATAACTCTCTTCAGCCGCGACGGCGCTCGCACCTCTCGTCTCTCTCCCTCCTTCCGGTTACGTGTGAGACTTCTGTCGTTTCCAGAACCTCTTGACCTCGCTGTGTCCCTGCGGTGTCACCACCATCACCCTGTGAGCCACGTCCTGCCACACCAGACAGCCCAGGCCCTGCACGACGACGACAACAACTACATTAAACATCGGCAGGGCAACAGACAGCATCAGCACTTCACTGCCGGGGAATTCATTAGAGAGGTACAAAGGTCGTCTGACAGGATTTGCTGTAACTGCAAGGAGTTGATGATTATGTCATTAAAGGGTGATGGAGCAGCAGTGATGGAAAGGTCAGAGACATGGATCATTTTACAGAGCAGAGTTGAAGGTTGGTTTACATTAGTTCAACAATCCCTGCAGGGATCGTTAGAATTTACAAAGTAACGAACAAAGCAAATGAGGGTTGCAGGATCGAAATGAAAACTCTGACTCGTACGCTTCAACACTACGGTGTCCGTGACAGTGTGTTTAAAGAAAGTTTATTACAACTTTAAATTTAGGCTTAAAGTTAGCAGAATTAAGAGCGTGGACGCTTTGATTGACAGGTAGCTTGTTTGAGCACCCAGGCTTCTTTCGGTCCGCCTCAGGTCCGCCGGTGATCCACATTTTGTGGAATAGCCGGGAGTCGGAAAGACTCTCAAAGCATCTCTTCATGGCTCACACATACACGGTCCATCCTTTATACCCTCAGTGATTTACAGTGGTCTGCCAACAGACGCGACTCCTAAACCATCATTAGATTTTGATTTGAATATTGCTAAATCCTGATTTGTGCAACAAAGTTTTTTAAAATCTACTTCAAGCTAATGAGAGTAACGCCCGCAAAAAACACAAAATATGCAAATCAGTGATGCGCGGGTTGATCCAAATTGAGCGTGGGCCCGCGGAGTCACCAAACAATATTTTTAATGATATTCGGGTCACGCTTGGTCGGGTCATTTGAAATAAAGATGCCGAGTAAAGTTTTGTAATTTATGTAGTAGACAAAATTTTCTTTATTGGATGAATAACTGGCACGAAGATGCCACAAGCTCTACAGGAGGTAGAGGAAGTATAGACTGCTTTTAAAATGCGGGTCAGGAAGCGGGTTGGGTACAGTATTTCACAATTATTTGCTGCGGTCCGAGTTCAGGCGGGTTAGTTTAAAAAACGTCGCTCGGTGCAGGTCGATTTAAACATGGAATGAAATACCAAAAGTGGTTCAACATCTGCAGCATGTGTAGGTATTAAAGACCAACAAAAACAGGACTATTCTTATTTTACGGTGATTTTAAGCAGACACAATGTAGATATAAGGGCCACATGATGCTGCAGAGGATCTGCTGAATCTGAACAGCAGGAAGAGAGTAGGTCACAAAGAATGGTGTCACCTGTCGGGGGGCGGTCTCTGGAGATTCATGAAACAATAGCCTGATACCTCTGCAGGATTACTGAGCATCTTTGGGTACATTTTAGCATGCGTGTGGATAACTGTCAGCCACCTCGTAAAGTATAAAGTTGGTTGGTTAAGTAGCTTTGAAAATAAGACCCAAGTTGTAAAGAACGTAAAGATTTCCCGTCACTGGAACTAAGGGGTCTGACACAAACCACCAAAAATCAAAAGTGCACAAAAATACATGAACAAAAGTCCATAAATTGATCTGCATGTTTGATTTTAGTGCTGGAAATTTGCAAAAACACCGACAATTGCTGATCCTTGAAAATTCATGAATAAAATGTGCAGCTGGAGCATTAACGAGGCATAAACCTGCAGTGGCAGTGACAGTAGCGCGTACGGAGATTTAAAACAATGTCATTTATTTATAAATCTAAACTAATTTACAGGAGATAGGAAACAAACCTGCGCTCTGTCTCGCAGCACCTCAAAGTCAGCCTGGGAGAGGAACTGGTTGTAGAGCACTCCTGAAGGAGACACGGACATCAGCAAAACACAGGAAGGCAGGTGATGAATGAGGGTTAAAGGGCCAGAACAACATCGATACTCATCTTCTCCATTACAGTGTACAGCGGGTCAGACAGCGAGAGCCGCGGCTCGGCTGCATTGACCGAATGCTCTATCAAAAAGCCAACATCTGTCAGTCACACGTTCAGGAAGGACAAATTAAAAATAGCGTGAGGAATCAATCAGCTCGGACTCCAGCGCACAGATTAACTTCTGCAACAGATAAATCCATCAGCACGGCTCCTGGAACATTTATTAAAACACAAATAAATGTTTTTATCATTTGAATGGTGCTGAAAATCCAGTAAATTCTCAAATTAAACTTAAATTATGAGTGTAATAGTCTAATAAAAGCTGAATTAAGCCGTATTATTATTATAACGGCTCACAATGGTGAATGTACGTTTCCACAGCGCCGATTCAAATCAATACAACAACAACATACTCTGCGCTCTTCGGTAAATATCATTACACCCTACAGACGTTTCAAATTAAAAGTCCACCAGGATTATGACCTTCAAGCCGCTGGAAGCCTTTAATGTGATCTGTGCGGGGCACGTTGACTTTCACAGATGGTGACAGCGATAAAAGAAAGCAGGAGCAGCTGTAATTAAAACACTGCCCGGGTTCAGACCCTGCAATCTTTCCACTCCACCGAGCTGACTGATGGAAAGTGTAACGAGTGGACAACTGTGTGTCTGATACCAGGGAAATATAGACTTCAGTGTATGATAGTAACAAAAGAACATTAATGAATTCATATTTTTTCTATGTTTGTGTTCCTTAAAGATGATTTTCCTGTTACAAGGATCCTGTGTTTCAGATCCCGATCTTCAATGGTTGGGATAATTTCACATGACTCTGTGACTTTTACGTCCGAACACCTATAACCAACTACAACCAATAACACCTAAAAGAAAAAAAAGAAGTATGACTTTTTTTAAAGTTTAACAGGATCCACCAGAAATTAAGGCGACATAATCGATTTGATTCAAGACTTTTGTCACATGCAGTCTGTTCTGCTTTAGATAGATGTTGACGATAGATAGACGCTGGTGTTAAAAAAAAAAAAAAGAGGACGTGTTCTCAGCAGATTATGACTTAAAACGGACTTAAACTGATGGAAATGTAAAAAATGTTACACAGAGGAAATGTTTAGTGTGTTTAAACAGCAAATCAGAACCGAGGCACATCAGAAAACAAGAAGATGTGTTATTAAATGCTAAAATAAAACCGGGAGATGAGTTCATCTAAGGCTCGCTCACCCTCTGTGAACTGCAGTCGATCTCTCTCCAGCTCCCACAGTCGGATCTGATCTGTTATAGTCGGAGGCAGAGCTGGAGTCTGAAGCACAAGAGGAGGATGGAGGGTGAAGACGTCATGCAGACCAGGAAAAGGCTCATCATCATCATCATTATTATTATTATTATTATTAATAAAATGAAACGTGAGATGAACAGACTGACGTACCTGTTTGAGCATGACAGGGTGAGCTCGGGTCCTCAGGAAGTGGATAATCTGCACAGTTAAAAAAAAAAAATTACACATATTTACACATTTTTGGTTAAAAGCTCATTAATAAGAAACAGCTGATTAACTTAAGATGTGTTTTTGATTCACTCGAAACAGTCAATATGTTAATTAGTGTAATTACTCACTTACTATATTCTCATTGCTGTAATTAAGAAGCATATACCTGACGACTACACAAGCTGTAAACCGAGACAACAGACGCCGGCTTCAATGCCATTATCTGAAGTTAATTATCCCATTATCGAGATAACAAAGCTCGTTCTCTCAGAATAATGAGTGAAGTGCATCTATTAACACAAGGCCTTATTTATTAACATTTATTAAATCAGAGTGCTGTTTGCATCGCTCCCTCAGATTGTCACTTTACTTCAAGTGAAGATTAACTTCAGTAGTACAGCATCACTGTCAGAGGTCTAACGGCAAGGTTTCACCTCTTCTCCATGACTCAAACTCCCCTGTAGAAGTACGGCGTGTGCAGCGGCTGAGTACCTGTTGGGCGGTGATGCCGTTGGCGATGGCCTGCTGCACCGACTCCCTCGTCACTTGAGCCACGACTACATTTGGGAAGCGATACAGCATTTCACTGAAGAGAGCCACCAGGGCGATCTGGAGTTCTGAGTCTGGGAGGGACGCACAGATACAAGTTGGTGGTTTCAATGATTTAACTCTTAATATATGTGAGATATAATCAAAACAAAAAAAGCTTCCAGTGTTCAGACATACTTGTGTAGGCGTAGATACGATAATTGGTTTCTACCACGATGTAGCCTGCGTCTCCAGCACCAGCACAGGAAGCCAAGCTAGAGGAGGAAGAGGTGGAAGAGGAGGAGGAGGAGGTGGAAGTGACTCCTGCAGACAGAGTGATAGCCAGTCTGGTGGGGTAGTACCGCCTCGACTTCCTCTGAGGATAAAAGACAGAAAAATCAACATGTCATAACTAATTTATATTTCTAATTGTTTAGTTTCATGCACATATAAAGAAACTCTGACTCCTGATCACTGCTACCCGACCTCAGCTCATAAACTCTGCACCTCTTCTTAATGAACGAGGCCAGACTGGGACCGAACACAACCACGGAGACCAGCAGAGACCAGTTTGACGGAACACAGGTGGTTTTTCTTTCCAGATGTGGCTCCTGGTGCCCCAGGCCTGGATCAGGTAATGGGATGGACGGATAGCTGCACGGCTTACTGACATAACCAGCTAACGGCAGCTACAGTTAAACGGTTCAACTACTTTGGCAAGAAGTCTCTGTCCATTAGGAATCTTTGTACCATCATGAAACTGGTCTTATAAGTCCAAAATGTACCACTGCATCTGGTAATGGTCTCATAAAACCAGCTACATATGAGCGTTTAATGTCATGTTGTCTTATTTTTTAACCTGAATGTTCTTATATAAAATCATATAAACCATTTGCTCTCTTTTTTATTTCAGCTGAATGAATCTTTTCCTTGATTTACTGACGCGATGCACGCACAGTTTTGTGCATAACGTGGTGCTGACTGTATTTTTTAAGCCTCTCCATCTCGGCGCCTCACCTTCCTCTGGAAGACCAGTCCAAACTCCCTCAGGTGCTGCAGGAAGGTGAGCAACGACTCGCTCATGCCCTCCACCGAGTAATCCTGAGGCAAACAGGCGACACATGATGAAGCAGGAATTAAAAAAACCTTAGACCACTGCCACACACACACACACACACACAGAGCGGATGAAACATCATCAAAATGTTGTGCACTCACTCTGCCCAGAGTCGAGAAGCTGAGCTGGAATAAGAATGACAAAATCTCCACCAGGTCCATCCCTCTGGACTGGAAGAGACAAAAAATGAAATATGTATAAGCAAATATTCAATTAATGAAAAATAAACGCTGATCTCTTATAATTCAGGGCTTAAGACATCGAAGGGGAGGTGGGATTACTTTGCACTTTAATTGCTCGAATTCAGTCTAATAAGAAGAAATACTGTTTTCATTTACTACAGGTACATTTCCTGCATGTATCTGACATTAGGTTAATACCTCTGAGCCTCTAGAAGGCTTTTAACGTGAAACACCTCTGCAGGAAGTTTAACACTGAAATGGTCATTTATCCTGACATGAACAGGATAAATGACCATCGGTCTTGTGAGTTTTCCTCATACACAGTTCACGACAAATTACAATAACCTACTGGAAATCCAGAGTCACCAATTAACCTGCATGTGTTCGGACTGTGGGAGGAAGCCCACGCTGACACAAGCCGAGCTACATACTGCGGATTAAACTACAGGTTTTAATTGTAAATTATCATTCTGATGCTTTTATTCAAAGTGACTTACAAAAAAAAGGGAAACACACAGTGTGACAAGTGTACAAGCGCAGAGTCAAGGTACAGTTGTAGAGGGAAATGGATTTAGGTCCCCTCTGAAGAGCTCGAGGTCTGCAGGAGGTTTTTGAAGGTAAAGAGGGACGCCCCTGATCTGGTAGGAACTGGTAGGACGTTCCAACAACGGGGGAACAACAGACGAGAAAAGTTTGGATTGCACTGGCGTCATTGGGGGAGGTAAAATATGTCGGCATGAGGACGTTCAAGTGGGTCAGTGCAGAACCGGAGGCTGCTTTGTTACAGTAACCGTCTTGCAACATGAGCACAGCCTGTGTCAGGAGCTGGGTAGCATGTAGAGTCAGGTGAGGCAACCTGGGCAATGCAATCAGAGGTCAGTTAATCATTGATCACGACTCCGAAGTTTCTCACTCTCTTGAAATTATCGTTTAATTGTCTACAGCTATGTATAACACTAATGCTGATAACACGCTGGTGTGTATTCCACCGTGCGGTCACTTGATTGCACTGCTCGGTCTTCCAGCACTCTTTGGATTTGTCCTTCTGTTCATGTTGGATGTGAGAGGATCACGTGACACTGATTGGTGATTATGTTTAAATGGGTCTCATCAGGGGGAAGAGAATCGAGTGTGATTGTGTCGGCTGGAAACAAAGTTCCTGTATTAAGCCTCTTTTCAATTATTGGTTCTTCAGAGCCGACAGAACAAAAAAAAAAAAAAGGACGGAGATGAATTTACCTGCTGCCGTGGCAACGTTTTCTCAGTCAGATTTAGTTTTTCGGCACTTCACGGTTAGTTAGTCGCCCCCTTTTACTTTTATTTAGTATTCATTTCACTCGGGCAATGGAAATGCGGCTCTGATAAGGCTTACACAGGCCATTAACCAGAGTCTGGCAGAAAGCAGAAATCCTAGAAATGGATCACTGTAACCAAAGAGGCTTTAAATCTCAGCAGAGGCTCACATCACTGCTTGAAGATGTTCGGGTAGCGTTGATTCTTTGATACAATCCTAATGATACATGGCTGATGATACCTGAGCTGTTTTGAGGTACTGCAGCGTGAAGTACCACAGCTGAGAAGCCGTGTCCAGTAAGAGGAACTGGAATCCGGCTGAGGTGATGTACGGCGCCTCTCCTGCCTCGCTGAAACGAGAGAGAGAAGATGACAGGACAACGCGTGACGGCAATACAACAATTCCAACCTGTAGTCCACATTTATTTCCCTTCCTGTTCACATGCTCACTTCAGACTGGATCTGTCTGGCTTTCCCGTAATTTGTTGGTCTGGTCTTTGGGTGGAAGAAGTTCATCTATCTGCTAAAATCTAAGTTTTCTAAAGCTTGTATACCTGGCTGACTGGATTACTGCCTTCTAAGCAAACTATTTTATTATGAATGGCTATTAGAAAAAGCCAGAAACATCCACTGTGTGAGTGTCAGGCCTGGATGCTGCTATATGTCAAGTCTAGTGTAACATCTGAAGCGCTGTCCTGCTTTTTATTGCACATTTCACACAAGTTTTTCATTCACGGTGTCAGTGCTCTGTACCTTTTCATGAGTCCTGCTTGAACCAGCAGCTGAGCCAGGTCCTGACTGACCGCAGCACTGGGAGAACCCACCATGAAATGCAGGATCACCTCCCAGCGCTCCATAGCGTAGCGGTCGAGACTTTCAATGTCCCGCGCGTGGCGGTCCGGACCCAGAGTGCTGCCCTCATCCGCCCATGCTTTGCCCCTGTGCAGTGACACGGCAGAAGAGTCTTTAACTTAAAAAACAAACTGCAGTTCAGCTGGCTTAGAAATAAAATATTTGGATTGATGCTATTTTTGGATCTTCTTCTACAAACAAACCAGGATGTAGTGTTTGGTTCTGTGCGCGCACACAAACAGTTTAGTAAAACAGAGCGCTGCTGCAGCCCGTGTGATTAAACGGAGCAGACGTACCCGCCGAGCAGAGCTATCCTCAGGTTGTCTTTGAACACTGGGTTTAAAACGTATCCCTGCAGACCTCCCTGCAGCTGCTGACTGTGCCAGAGGCGGAGTCCTGCCAACACTGAGACACATTCATCATGATCCCTGCAGGTAGACGCCGAAGACAAAAACAAAAAAAAACAAAAAAGAAAGAAGTGGTTATTACTCTGAGATGTGCAACTTTGTTTGTTTTTGTTTTTCCCTCCCGCAGAATCGGTGATAAATGAGCTGCTAACCCCGGAGAGGTTATTTGCGGTTCTGGCCGCGGGTTACTTTCACTTTAATGAGTTTTGCAGAGGTGTGCTCACCTTACAAGAATACAACTCTGGTGGGAACGCTATCCCACACGTGCACAGATCTCATTCTGTCTGACACCGTCATCACCTTGAAGATTTATAAAAAGGCACGCTGACATCTCGTCAGGTGTCTGTATCAATCCCTTTAATGTCTCTGTTTGTTTCAGGCCATCGAGGCACTGTTGCAAATCAGTGAGCGGCATCTCTTTATACACTCAGTTGCCACTTTAGGGAAGACACTTAAAGCTAAAACTACTGCAGTGCAATCCGACCTCCGTGCCAGCTGAAACTGTTTTAGAGAGCTGCTGATTCAACTTAACGGTCATTTAGAGGATGGAGTTTGGAGTGCTCTTGATTTTTCATTGCATTTTACTGAGGTGTGTGTGTGTGTGTGTGTGTGTGTTCCCTCATTCATATAAATGTGATGGACAAAATATTAGAAACACTACGAAGCTCTCTTGGTGTAAAAATCAACATAATTTTCTCAATAAAGACTTAAACGTGTTTTCATATGGCACATTTAAAATGACCTCAGGGTTGAAGGGGATGAACAAATACTTTAACTGAATGCCAACAAGAAGAGGTCGGTCTTTAGCAGCGACTTTAGGGATTTTATCAAGGATTTGTATCAAGTTAACAACAAGTCACCAGTTAAGTGCATGTGTTTGGACTGTAGGAGGAAGCCGGAGTACCTGGAGGGAAGAAACCAGAAACCTTCTTGCTGTCATGGCCGGCTGTTGACTTAATCTTTAGTCCCGCAGCAATCTCTGACCTCACACATCCGTCTCTTTCAGGGTTATGCCTAATCAGGCATCGTATTGGTTGAAGATGCAGTCACATCCTCGTCTTCCTGAGGTTTCTTCCAACTTTTTTTTTTCTTGTTTTTCCTCACTCGAACCGAGGGTCTAAGGACAGAGGGTGTCACTCCCTGTACAGATTGTAAAGCCCTCCAAGGCAAGTGTACTTTCTGACTTTTTGGGCTATACAAATAAAATCTGATTTGATTTGATATTAACTTTCAACAACAAAATGAGTCCAACGAGTGAGGCACAAGAGCGAGAGCACCGGTATCGGATCGGTTTGTGTCAGGAGACACTGAGCCTGAGTCGAGGTAGCAGGATCTCCATCAGCGAGGAAAAGCTGCATCAGTGCATCCCAAATTCAGAAACTTGTTACTGAGTGAACGCCAAATCTTTCTGGCTGACGACAGCTGACACAGGATGGATTCATTAGGGAGGTTTTTAGAGAACTGCTATGGATGTACCTCTGTAGACATCTTAAATTAAATCAGCCTGGCTTTGATTTAAGGTGCCTCATCATTCACTGCTAAGTGTTTAAGTCTTATCTTTGTTAAGGGATTTTTTAAAAAGAAAAACCCTTGAATAAGGAGGACTGGAAGTATCAAAGTTTAATTTATTATTCTTGTATAAGAAGGAGCGTTTAACAGTGCAACACAGAGAAGGGTTACAGAGAAAAGGCTCCTCGAGGAGCTCTAACCGTTGGTTCTTATATTTTTTTTTAAAATGGGGCTGTCTCGGACACCTCCCATCTGTTACAGATAACATCACAACATTCCTTTAGTTGGTTTTCTGCTCAGGAATGAGCATTATATTTTATATCCACATGGTACTTCCCTAGCCTGTCTCTCCTGTCCTTGTACGACTAATTTATAATTGTCTCTCCCTGCCATTCTCAGTAAATCAGAGGCCAACTAAGGCAAGACATACAAAAGACAGGAGAGACACACACAAACACACACACAATCTATATGAATAGATCTGCACCCCGGTATAATCCTAATTTTTATAACAGTCTTCTTTCTTTCTTTTACTTTTATCCCATGTGTTTATTCACCTCATAGGTTTTTATGTTTTGCTGAATTGATCCTTAGTTTCTACGCAACGGTTGTTTTTACCTATTGGCTTTTATTTAACTGAACATTTTATATTCTATTGAACATTTTATATTCTATTGTTTCTTTTGCTATCACTTACCGTTTGAAACTGCGGTAACAAAAACAATTTCCCTGTGGGGATTAATAAAGTACTTCTGATTTTATATTATATTTATATATTTTTTTGCTAGATTCAATTGAATCTTTGTCTATTTCTGTGTTTTATTTGCTGCATGTTTGCATGAACGGTGCTGTATACATGAATAAAGTTTGACTTTAAATGAAATAGACATGCATTAGTTCAGTGCATGCATGAAACTCCCAGGTCGTCAGTGTGTGTGAAGTGTTACAACCACTGACAACACGACAGAGTGACTCACTTCTGACTGTCTTTCTTCACCCACAGTGCCACGGCTGCCAGGGGGAGAGGCTGATCCAGGAACAGCATCCGCATCACATAGTTCTTGGCCAGAGAGGGGAGCTCCCTGCAGAAAACAAACAAACAAACAAACACACAATCTAACACAGCCCTCCTGTCCTCACACACACCTGTACGGTACATGTTCAAGCCCGTCGTACCTGTACACAGCCAGGCATGTTGCAGGATGGTTGTACAGCCTGTCCAGGATCTCAGGGCTCAGCTCTCTCAGGTATTCATGCAGGTTCTTGCACTGCAGCTGGACACGCAGCTTCATGATCTACCAACACAGAGAGAGGAGTCATTGAACGCACCATATCCCCTTTAAAAATGGAGCTAATTATCAATAATTTGTTCATATGTGGTCATGGTGATTTAATAACAAGTAACAGAGGAGTATTCATTATTAGGACGCACACTTTAATTCGGTGTATTCACCCTGTAACTTTATTTTAAATGTAGCAGCATCTTATTTTGAAATTACATGCATCGAATACCTACAGAGATGTCAAAATAAAAGCATTAACATATGCATATATATATATATATATATAAAACATCATTTACCGTGCAGCCGGATATAAAACTTGAACGTGCAGTTACTTTATGTCACTAAATAATAACAGCATTGTTGCCACTCCGCACTGACTCTCTCTGCTGCTTCTGGGTCATGTGACCTGAACGGAGCTTTCTTATTGGTCCTCTTGTTCCTCTGCTGTTTGAAATGGAGGTCGTTGAACAGGTTGGAGAAGAGTTTACCGCCACCTACATGTGGATGAAGGATAATACATGCACAAATGTATTTATTTATCCACTGTTTACATTTTGTCTGTTGTACATAGATGTGTATATACTGTTATATCCACCTGCCTCATGTACAGGACAACTGTATTTATTCCATCACCTGCACAATTGCACCATCACCAGTCATTTAACGAGTCTGATACACACATATCTACACCTATATATTTATGCACATATATATAAGTTACACAAGGTCACGTGAGGTCCTCAGCAGTATTAGTGGTTTGGCTTTGGTTGGGAACAGTAGGTGCCAGTCTATCTCAACACTGTAGTGGCCTGGGTCACAGAGACCTGTAACCTCATAATAGATAACTTGCCGTTGACGTTCCAATCTGCGCAAACAGACATCTGTGTCTCCAGACTAGAACATGCTGACAGTAACACCTCCATGCGTAAAGACATTCTCTTTGACTCATTCTGGGCGTGTAGTATTTGTGCTGTTATTTTGGGGTTTAAAGTCGATCCACCAGGATGAGTTGGGCAGAATGTGAGACCGACTCAGACACTTCTGATGAACTTTGAGAGTGTCTCTAATTCTCCTTGATCAAGCGTCAATAAATAATACAGCATAAGACATCAGAGGCTCCTGAACACTTTCTTCCTTCCTGACCTCAACATTGACCTTTGACTTCAGCAATTTCTCAACATTTATATCTTTTAAATATACACAGTTATTTTTTGTTTTATGTTTATTTTTATGTTTATGTCTGCGTCTACTTGCCATGTTCCTTGTCAAACTGCATGTCTATACCTGTATGTGCAAATTTATTAGAATTTCTCCTTCTGGATTCTCAAGGAATAAGTCAACTTTTCTATTTTAGATATTTCCAAAACTGTATACATGTGAATGAACATTCTTGTTAATCTATCAGATGTCTGTAGTAAGACTGCAGACTGTTTACTGAAAGTCTCTACAACTCAAAACAAATAACAGAAGCTGCCCTTGCGGTTCAGACGACAGTGCCACCCAGTGACAAGTTGGAGTACTCATCCCATGTGAATGATCAAGACCATGGATACACTTTGCGAGGATATTACACAGAAACTCAAAGTTTATTTTTTAAACATAGTCCACATCAACATCAAACAAACTTTTATAAGCATTCTTTAAAAAATGGTGGAATTTACTATAAACAAATTCAGTTGGATACATGTCACATCTTAAGTAAATACATTTTGTTCATCCGCAGAACATCATTAATGTCAAGAGTTACACTTATTTCATGAAATAAAGCAAGGAAGTCGATCCTGAGTTAAGATTATTTTGTTTGTGAGAGCTGAACCCTTCGAACTTATATTTACAACCCACGTGTTGACGACGCATCCGACCAGGCATGCGATCAGATGCATGGAGAAGTTTGATTTCTTCTCACGAGTCCTCCTTCTCTTGATACCTACAAACACCAAAATCAAAAATGATCAGCAAATGACGACAAAGCAGCACAAAATGCTCAAATTAAGTGTTCACATGGATTACCTGCAGTGTATACAGGTGAAGAAGACGGTCTGCCCTTCGTCTGCAGATCTCATCTGTCTGGTGTGGTAAACCATCCCCTCTTTGTTGCAACGAGAGCAGCGTCGGTCAATCTAGCACAACGGGATAACCTCATTAATCAGCGTTCAATTGTTACTTCACACACAAACACACACAGCAGACAGTGAGCAGCAGATAGACAGTCTCTTCTCACCACAGCTCCCTTCAGTTCTGAGTCTTCCTCGTCCTCTAGAGCCGCTGATGACTGCTCCACAGGGTTGAAGACGATTGTAGAGCGGATCTCCTGGCCTGAGAACTCTGCATAATAAAACATTTGCAGCGTATGTAATTGAAATCTGTGCTGCGTATTAACAAAAATAACTCAAACTATTTGCATCTGAATCAGAAATACTAATCCCTGCAGGGAAATTGTGTTTGTTACAGCAGCTCCCGAACAGTAAGTTAGATAAGTAATAGCAAGAAAAACATTTAAAGGTTGGATAGACCTATAAGATATCCATTTTAACACTATATACACAGGTATAAATAACAGTTAAATAAAACCAGTAACAGTAAAATAAAAGCCAAGTGATAATAATGTATAACTATTTTATATAAAGCCTGACATATCCTGTAAACACTAAGTAACTGGTAGTTTAAAGAGCATTCATACCTGCTACAGGGATGCAGAAGGAGCAGCGGGGACAGCGCACTGTGTCCTGTATTCCTGGGAGAGGAAGAATATTCCCACATTCTGGGCAGAAGTTGGGATCGCCACCAAAACACGACATCTCTGTTTGAAGGAAGAAGAAAAAAAAAGGAGCATCAGCAGTTTTAATATCAGAGGAAGATGTTGTCATGGAAACCCTAAATCAGAATTAGAATCAGAAAATACTTTAATAATCACAGAGGGACATATTATTATTATTATTATTATTATGACACAGTATACACTAGCTGTTTTTATAATGTACATTATAAATAAATAAATAAATGTAAAATTGTGTTTCTGATTAGATAGGTTTATGGAGCGTCTGTGGTTGTCATGGTTACGACAGCTGTTAAAGACAGGAGCTGTCCTCGTTAATGCCATGTTTTTTTTTTGTTTTTTTTACTTTAAAACGTCAGAAATACACCTCTATCTTGTCTTTCGTGTCTTTCTTTGACAGCTACGTATTGTTTTTCACAACATTTGCTAACTAACTGTCACCAGTTAACACGGTCGCCAGTTTAACCGAGACACTGGTCCACTTCAGAACGCACGTGAGAGTAAACGAACCAAAATACGCAACGGTTACCGAACGTTATATTCGACTTTAGCCAAACCAAACGTCGGTTTCTCAGACGGTAACTTAGTTGCTTACCTGTCCGACGTGTAAATAACGTTAAAATCCTCAAATGTTAGGAGAGTTGTCACGGCGGAGACTTGAAACGTGCCTGTAAAAGTCTGGCATCTGCACGGTCACGCGCTGCAGGGTCCTTGGGGCTCATACTGTCTGTGACGTCGTTTGCGTACTTTATAGTGATGGGAAGTTAGGTTCTTTTTAGGGAGTCGGATCATTTGACTCAGAAGAACAGGCTCCTTCGGCACCAAAAGACCCCCACTAGTCCCATCTGTATACTGTGAAAAATATTAAGAGCTTATCACGGCAGGACTGGTTTTTAGTCCCACCTGTCGACCTGCGTTTGTTTGCGGTATTAATGCGAATTTGCTTTACTTCACAACCGGGCACAACACTGGCTCCCATCGTTCACCTAAAAGATTCGGCTCTTTTGAACCGGCTAGTTCACCAACGACACATCACTAGTACGTCGACGTTAGCGCTTTACTTTGAGCAGACGCTGTGGTCCGTTTATATCTGTTGGTATTTTAAGGTATGTATATATATATTAAACACGCAGCATTAACAATACACGCAGCGATATATTATATATTATTTGTTTAAATTTTGGTGTGAGTTTCTTGTCAGCCGTCGAGCTGCAGGCTAGCTATCAAAACACTTACAGCAGGTGGATGTTGTTACTGTTCGTTCACTAACCTCCCTCTGATAAAACTATCACACATTTTTTCAAATCTCAATTAATTAATTATTATTATTATTCCAAATTTATTGCATATTAATGTTTGAAATACCACAAAAACAATTTGTGCGTGTCTTATTAGCACCGACCCTCGACATAAAACAACATAAAACTTCCGGATTATTCCTACAAAATAAAAGCACTGAATTTGCATAATTGTTTTTTTTATATTGGTCTTGGTGGTCAGTCCTAAAGAGCCTCTCAAGTTGTCTGGACGTGATAAAAATAAATATACTATTAATGAACATGCATCCAAAATATATGTTGAAACTTCAGGTATTATTCAGAAATTAAGTTAAAAAGTTGAAAACAATCAAAAAGTTTTGATTCTAGCAACATAATTTTTGTTTGACAGTGATCTGCTGCAGCCAAGAATTATTTTTCATTATGGAGACGTTATTTTTTGTGATTAATCAATGAAATTCTTCAGACTATGTTGATATTAAATAGTATAAATTCAGAGCTTGTTTTGTCTGACAGTCTAAAAAATGATATCTATAACAATAATTACTGTGTAAAAACAGAAAATAGCGACCGTTCTTTTAAATTTGAAAACCTGGAACCAGCAGGTGTTTCTACATTTTTGCTGGCTGATGAATATAATCAGTATTTGCTATGTCCGAGAATTCCCTTTGAAACGTAATCCTGTTTTTACGACAACAGTCTCGTCATAAATTCCACCTTTAAAAAAAAAAAAAAGGCTTTCATACCTCTGAGGCGTTTGACACAACAACATGTGTTCTGCAGCTGCGTCAGGATGACTGAGAACGACGTGGACAACGAGCTGTTGGACTATGAGGAGGACGAGGTGGAGGCCGCGGGGGTCGGAGATGTTGGAGGTGCGGGCGGCATGTCGATAAGAAAGGAGGGAGTGAAGGGTTCATACGTGTCCATTCACTCCTCTGGGTTCAGAGACTTCCTGCTGAAACCTGAACTGCTCAGAGCCATAGTGGACTGTGGGTTCGAGCATCCGTCTGAGGGTGAGTAGCTCGTGAAAGGTTCCAATAAACTCAAAAGACCAATATAAGTTGTTTGATTTCACGTGTGCATTTCTTACAGTTCAGCATGAATGCATCCCTCAGGCGATCCTCGGCATGGATGTGCTCTGTCAGGCCAAGTCCGGCATGGGGAAGACTGCAGTGTTTGTTCTGGCAACCCTGCAGCAGCTGGAGCCCGTCACCGGACAGGTGATCCACGGTTCATCTTACCTAGATAATAGTCCTGCCGTCGAGGGTGTAATTTGTACCAGAGATGGCGAAGGGAATCCCCGACAAAAGATCTATTTTTGTCTGCTGCCAACATTCAGATTAGAGAAGAGAGGATGGCTGATTGTTATCGTGCGCTCACAGCAATAAGATGCCGGAGCGGCAGGGAGTGATTTACAAACCTGATGTTAGATTACACAGTACCAGCCTCTGATCTCTGATCTCTTGTCAAAGAATAAACATTGTTATACGTCCAAATTTACTCCTGTCCTTGGAAACGACAGATCATCAGCATCTCGAGCTGTTCTGGAACTAGCTTGTGAGATTGTCTTCTTAAAATGAAGGATGAGGAGATAACACAACATCTTTGGTTGCTGGTGAAGTCTGTATATTTAGATTTTTGTCTGATCTTACCAGAAACCTGGTTTGAAGCAGTGCAAAGAAATCCTTTGTAACAGATAGCTCCTCCATGAGTGCACTATTGAGGAGACAGTGACCTATTCTGATCATAAAAGTTTTTCTTATCCCTTTCTCCAGGTTTCTGTCCTGGTCATGTGTCACACCAGAGAGCTGGCTTTTCAAATCAGCAAGGAGTATGAGAGATTCTCGAAATACATGCCCACTGTCAAGGTAAAAACTCTGATTTAACTTGATTCTTCCCTTTAAAACCAAAACTGTGACTCCCTCAGTGCTCATGCCACGTGTTCGTCTGCCTGCAGGTGGCAGTGTTCTTTGGAGGGCTGTCTATAAAGAAAGACGAGGAGGTGCTGAAGAAGGACTGTCCTCACATTGTGGTTGGAACACCGGGAAGGATCCTGGCGCTGACCCGCAACAAGACACTCAACCTGCGTCACATCAAACATTTCATCCTCGACGAGTGCGACAAGATGCTCGAGCAGCTCGGTCAGTAGATTTTCCCTCCTGCATCCCTTCATATATTTACAGGATAAAGTACATACGTGATCTGACTCTGCTGTTCTGTTCCTCAGACATGCGCAGAGACGTCCAGGAGATATTCCGCATGACCCCTCACGAGAAGCAGGTCATGATGTTCAGCGCCACCCTGAGCAAAGAGATCCGACCGGTCTGCAGAAAGTTCATGCAAGATGTAAATACGCTCCCTCCACACCTCAACCACTACTCCTCCCCCTGCTGTGCCACCCCCGCTGCTGGGACAGCTGGTAACCGAGTCCATGCTGCCCTGCGACCTCCGTGAATCCAAGTTACAAGCAAGAAAGAAGTTTAACCTCCAAGCAGCCCCTTCAGCGCGTGAGGGGGAAATGTGGGGGAAACGTCTGCACCCACTCTGCTGTCGTGTCACAGCCCGTTACCGCTGTGACTGGCCGACGCTGTGCCTCTGATGCAGCCTGTAAACACGCTGCTTTACTCTAGTTCAGCCTGACTTAAAGCTACAATATGCAACTTTTTGTCTGCGAGGAAAGGAGTCGAGTTTCTCCATGGCTGCGGTTGCTTGAGTTAGCCACATGCTCGTAGAAAGTAGTTTACAAACCTTAAAACTGTTGAAAAGAAAGTCACAGCCACACAGTCCGGTAGCACGTTGGAGCAGTGTTTTAACGTTAAGCCATGTTGCATACTGTAGCTTTGAGACCAAAGTTCATAAATTGTCTGAATTGGCATCACTACACCTGCCTGGCTTTAAGATAACCTGATAAGATTCACGTATAAGCCCAGTGGCAGCATGTATCAAACTTCTTACACCTAAGAAAGCTCTAAAAAGACGAATTAGGAGTGATAAAAATTCACTACGAGCTGTAAAAGACACATTTATAGTGACTCTCTGCTTCCTATAGTAAGTCAGCTTTGTCACGTGTATGTTAAGACTCAAGGATTTAACTTTAACGTCACAGTCACAGAAATTTTTAGATTTCTTATCTTTTCTTTTCTTTTTTGAATCATCAGAAATGTCGTGTAGCAGAGCCGAGACAGAGAAAACCAAAACAATCAGAGGAACCTTTTTTTAACACTTCCTCTTCGCATCGAATCAAACGTATGTTTGCAGTTAACGGCTTAGAAAAACGTTTAACCTGAAACGATTACATTTTTTTAAAAAGGAACCAACATACCTGCTAAACACAGCTGTCACTTACGTCTCTCGTTACACCAACTCAGTCACATATATATATTAGATAGGAATAAAAGATCAGCTAACAAAACAGGCATCAGATATCTTCTGATAGCCACAGTCAGCTGATGACGTGGATTCAGCGAAGGCCACTGACCTTTTTTAGCACTGCTTGTTTGGGTGGAGAGAAACCAGCCGGTCCCAGCTGGTCGACTGACTGCAGAGCAGACGTTTTGACATTTGATAGCAGATATTAATGATGTGTGTGTGTGCTGGTTCACTATCACCGTTACTAAAACACTTAATGGAACTGAGCCCTCGTTACTAAAGTCAAAATGTCTGCTGTGCAACCAGCCAATAGAGCAGAGTGCATAGATGATACCACGAGAGGCGTCACAGAGGCTTCGCTTGCTGGTAGACTGTAGAGCTGGAAGCAGATCCAGTGTATTCACTGTCAGGTTGTAAGTAAGGAACCAGCACCAACTTCAAGCTGCACAATAGCAAAACCACGAAACCAAAAAAAGACTTGAGTCGCATGATGCAGGGCAGGGATGTGAAGCTGGTTAACTTAAATTAAGGCCAAGTTAGATTAACTACATCAGGAACAACAGGGGGGAAGTACGGCTTTAGTGGGCTGCAGCTTTTTTGCAGGTTTCTTCTTGTTGAACCGGCGTTTTATAGAAATCAAGATAAATTACTTTTATTGGCGTTCAAAGAACTTAATGCTCAATCAGTAACGAGTGTTAGCCTCGTGCACCGACACAGAGAAGAGACAGAAGAGAAGTTACAATTACCAAAACTATATTTTCTGATTTCTTTAAATACAGATGAAAGAAATATTCACGCCATGAATGATTCGGTGCAGCCGCATTATTTTTCACATCTGCACACGTATTTGTGAGAAAAATGCTCGCAGTGTTCCGCTTTTTTATTGGCCTGCAACTTTAACTGCTTTGGTTCAGTTTCAACACTTGCAGCTGTAGGCAGCTGTTTACATCTGACTCTCTGTACAACAACCAAACAACAGACAGACACAGCTACAGACGAGCTGATTTAACTTTTAGCAGCTACAGAGACATTTTTTTAACCGAACGAGCAAAAAGAGGAGTGTGAATGGACAGATGAGGAACGCCAATGTTGCTGTGTGTGTGTGATGTGTGTCGGTTTTGAGTTGTGTTGAGTGTTTGCTGATAGATTTTGAATAGGAACTAAGCAAAGAATGACTGGAGTGGACTAACGAGTGTGTGAATTCGGTGTGAAATCCAGTTCAGAGCTCCTACGATCAATCGATCAGTGGATTAAAATCGATTTTAAATAGTTACAGCGTCTCCATATTTTGGGCTTTAGTCATGTTTGCATAGACCAATGAATCGAGCGTTGAAAAAAACGGTTCATTGGTGCTGTAATCTAATTAATTACAGCTGGAATCACTGTAATTTGCATATGTCATTAGCATATTATTTGTCGTGTTGATGTGACGCATTGTCTCACCTTCAGGAGGCAGATAGGGATTAGTGCATAGATTGAAAAACTTTGTGTGTGTGTGTGTGTGTGTGTGTGTGTGTGTGTGTGTGTGTGTGTGTGTGTGTGTGTGTGTGTGTGTGTGTGTGTGTGTGTGTGTGTGTGTGTGTGTGTGTGTCATGAGTGTTGTCACATCACCTCCCCTCTCCTCCACCTGTCCTCCATTTCTTCCTGATACCCTTTTATCGACACTGCATCCTCACCTCCCCACCCTCTAACCTGCCTTTAATAAATTCCACCCTCCCTCCTCCTCCACCTTTGTCCTTCCTCCAACCTTCTCGACACCTCCTAACTCCTCCTTTACAACTCCTGCCCGCTCCAGCCGATGGAAATCTTTGTGGACGACGAGACCAAGCTGACTCTGCACGGGCTGCAGCAGTACTACGTCAAGCTGAAGGACAATGAGAAAAACAGAAAGCTCTTTGACCTCTTGGACGCGCTAGAGTTCAATCAGGTACTACAGTGCGCTCTGTGTGTTCAGCCTGCTGGGACAGAAAGGTCTTCTTCATGTCTCTGTTGAAGCACTGGATGTGTGTTCGTTAGCAGCATGCACTTATGAACTCTTACAGGGTCATGCTTCAAATGAAGTAGGTTGTACGATGTGTCACGGGACCACGACTGAAAGTTAAAGTGTGTGTAACTCTTACGTAAATACTCAGTTCCTCTTGGTTTACTGAAGCTGGTCCAGAATGGAGGACTGACACACTTTACACTACAAGCCAACGTTCATCCATTCATGCACATATTCAGTATAGTGAAGCCATGCAAGGTGTAATGCTCATTGACACGCACCAATGCTACAGCCTTCAGGGGTCGGTATCTTGTCCAAGGACGCTTTGACCTGTGGGATCAAACTGCTGATCCAATTAGTGGACCACCCGCTTCACCTCTAAAGCCCCAGCTGCTCCTTGCTGCCTTCAAGCCACGTTAAAACTACACTCCTTCTGGATGATTGGCCTCATGTTCACTCTGAGGACCATGTGGTCCCTCATCTTGGTTAAATTGGAGAAGTCAGGACAGCAGAAAACTCAGTCTCTCAGACTACACGTCCACCTCATGCTAGATTTTACTTTTTTAAAAACGAAACGAAGCAGTAGCAACACGCTTCAGGTTGTTTGAGAGAGATTACCCATGTTCCAGTGGAGCTTGAAGACGCTTTGGACAGCAAAGTGTTAGGCTGTGTCCGAAATCACTCCCTAACCACTATGTAGTGCACTATATAGTGACCACGCCATTTTGTAGTGGTGTCCGAATGTTTAGTGTCCACTATATAGTGCACTGAATGTATCCCACAATTCACCGCGAAATGTAGTGAACATCCGATGGTCACTAACCGAAGCAAGATATCCCATCATGCATTGCCAGAAGTTCTCTGGGCGCGGAAAGGAACATAAATATGGCAGATGGACGGGAGTCAGCAGGGGGTGTAGTTTGACGGAGGATGGTTTATTAAATTAATTAAAGAAAATGATATCTACTCTAATTAAAAAGGCGCTAATTTGACGACGTCTTGCTAGTCTTAGAAGAGCAGCGCATCTTCTCCTTTCTCTCTCCCTCTCACTATTCTAGTTCTCCTCCTGATCATCAATAATTTAATTATTGATTATTTATTTTATATTGTTTATTTTATTACACATTTCAAAACTAGGCAAAATTGCTTTCTACGTTCATTTAAAAAAAAGTGTAAAACGAACAGCATATAATTAAACATTGCAGTAGATTACACTGTAACTTTCTGTTACTAAAGAGCCAAAATATAAAAATATGCAAATATAGAAAACAAAACACAAAAATAAAACGTACAGGACAGTAATCAAAAGACTGTAATTTAATAACAATGCAGTAGTAAATGGACAAGTATTACGTGAGACGACATTAATGTGGTACGTTTTAATTATGCGACAGCAATGACGTAATTACCGGCGCCAAGAGAAGTGTCCGAAAGTGTCCGAACATTCCTTCTGTTAAGCTCACTATATAGTCCACTACATTTAGTTCCCTATGTAGGGAGTAGGGAGTAGGGAATGAGTGAGTGATTTCGGACACAGCCTTAGTCTGTCCTGAAAGGCTTTCAGTGAGAAACCTTCTGAACCATCCTGTTTAATCACCTCCACAATCTTCTGTATTTTCTGTCCTCACAAAGGGAGTTTCAGTCGTGGTTAGATGATCCACCCACACTTCATCTGAAGCATTTAAAGGCCTTAGTTCTTAAGATAGATGCACAGATTGAATATGCACAGTAGCTGAGTGTGTCTGTGTTGTTTAGGTGGTGATCTTCGTCAAGTCTGTCCAGCGGTGCGTAGCTCTGGCTCAGCTGCTGGTGGAGCAAAACTTCCCAGCGATCGCCATCCATCGAGGAATGCCTCAGGAGGAACGGTAACCGCCCCTGTCTCATCTCGAGAAGTCTTTTCTTGTCGAGTTGTGACGCAGCATACTGAGCTTTGTGTGTTTGTAGTTTGTCTCGCTACCAGCAGTTCAAAGACTTCCAGAGGAGAATCCTGGTGGCCACCAATCTGTTCGGACGAGGGATGGACATCGAGAGAGTCAACATCGCCTTCAACTACGACATGCCCGAAGACTCTGACACTTACCTACACAGGGTGAGGCTGTCACACACACACACATACACACACTTGAACCCTACAGTAACCCAATGTCTGACCTGGATACAGACATGCACAAATTTAAAACCCCAATTTATTCTCAGCTCTCAGCCCCAAGCCTGTTAGTTCATGCTGAAGATTTGAATTTTAAAAGTCTATTTTCACCTGCAGATGAATCCTAATAATCTGGTGCTCGAAGATTTTTGTGTTTCTCGAACTTTTTACACCACGTACCACGTGACAGTTCAAACAGGAGGCAGGTTTATTCTTAGAGCAAGAAGATTATTCAGAAGAAGATTATCTATTGTGGACTGTTCAAGATCTTCTTGTTCTTAATATTTCCCGTTTGGAGCCATGATCGCAGAGAGTTATTTTACCTCTTTACCATCTGCCCTTCACATTATAACTCACCAACTAACTCATGGATGTGCATTAATGTGACTACAGAGCAAAATATTATTTGAAATTTAGCATTTGTCATGTTTTATATTAATTTTTAACGTTTAAGAAACCCTCAGAGATTCCTCTTCGTACCATCAGAGGGAGGTCGTGCCACGGTTTTATAAAAGAGAAAGTAACGAGAGGTGGTCGTAAATATTTGAACCGACCCTGGACTCAGAAGCGATCGATCTCATCATGAATACTTCATTTCTCGACATGATTTTGATCTGAAACAGGATTAGAAAGGTTCATCATGATACAGTTTTTTTGGACAAAAATTCTATGAGACAGATATCCAACGCTCTGCTGTAATCAGCAGGAAGTGTAACTAAGGTGTGTGTTGTTGTTGCAGGTTGCCCGGGCCGGCAGGTTTGGCACGAAAGGTCTGGCCATCACGTTCGTGTCCGACGAAGGCGACGCCCGCACGCTCAACGACGTCCAGGACCGCTTCGAGGTGAACATCAGCGAGCTGCCCGACGAGATCGACATCTCATCCTACAGTAAGTTCACGTCCACTCTGCAGGATTCATTCAAAGTTTATTCAAAGTTCACCTCCGCTAACACTCCCTCCCCTTTCTTGCCGTCCCTGCAGTTGAACCAGCGCGATAGACGAGCCGGACGCGCCCTCGGGGGCTCGCAGTCACTTTGTATTTGAAGTTTCACTCTGACGGTAGATGCAGACTGTCTTTATATAAACCCTGGCATGTCAGACAGCTGATATAACCCTGTGACGTTTGCTCTTTGAAAGACTGAAAGCAATAGTAGTACAGCTCCCTCTGCAGAGGAGAAAGCAGGAGAGAATTTGTTTAATAATGTTTGTTTTATTTAAATTTCTAACGTCCGTATTTGTTAATGGATATTTAATTTTGATATTGAGTTGTTTTATGGAGGATTGCTGGTTTTCTAGACGTGATAAGTTGTTAACAGAGAACACTGCTCACTGCTGCGTGAAGTAATAAATCTGTTTTTCCTGCCTGGTAAAGTCTCTCAGTCATTCTTCATCCAACAAATCCCACAAAAAAACCAACAATACGATCTTTGACATCTCATTTCCTGAACACTAAAGCTTTTATCAAATTCTACTTTAACAGGAAAGAGGAAATTGTGCATTGTTGCGGGGGGGACTATTTTCAGCAGTGGATTAATACACATTTGGGAATGTGGTGAGTATTTCTCACCGCAGGATCAGAGCTGCTTTATCCTGTAGACGTGCTGTAAAGGCCGTGACTACTTTACTTTAAAACATTGCTTGTAACCAGTGTAGTTGCTGATTGCAACCCCTTAGCCTCATCCTCTCCTTTCCAGCATGTTGCTATATATATATATATATATATATATATATATATATATATATTATGGCATGCCATTCAGGAAATAAACCTTTGAATATATTGAATGAAACTTTGAATATATGGAGTGAACCTTGAATATATTGAATGAAGTCTTCCATATATTCAGACTTCATTCAATATATTCAAGGTTCACTCCATATATTCAAAGTTTCATTTAATATATTCAAAGGTAACAAAACATTTTTAAATTCTTATTTTCAGGCGATTAAACACCAATAAAAACATAATTATGCATATTTTATTAAATTTCTGCCATATTCTATGAATAGAGCCTCTTTAATCTGACACACTGGACCTTTTTAAATATGTGCCTCAGTGGAGGGGTCAGAACAGTCAGCTACCTTTAACATGTTTGTGAAAGAGGAAGTTACAGAGCAGGAGTCCAACAGGACGACGAGTCAGGAAGCAGAGAGATAACTGCTGATCAGTTCACTTTGCAAGGACGCGAGCACGTCTTTTTTTTTTTTGACACATCATTGTTTTTTTGTCAACTTTCACAGCCCACTGTGAACTTTCTGCTGTCGGTGTCTCCTCTCATGTCCGACATGTTTTGGTCTTTCCCTTCACTACTCACTGATTGGAAACAATTTGAACCAACAGCATTTACGGCTGTGTTTGGGGTTTCACCTCCAACTCTGTAGCTACATAAATATAAAGTGGACTTTTGTCTCCTTATTGGCTAAACGTTGGATTTTTCTGAGTTGGAGGTCTCTTACTCTTGCTCCGTCCTCTTACTCGTCTCGGATCAGGGACATTCTTGTTTAATAAAACTTGATTTTTACTGTTCGGCCATCCTGATTGTCTCCCGAGTTTTTCTTATTGTGAATTTATAATATGTAGGGAGCGTTACTTATCTACTTCTGTTCAAGTGAATTTCATGCTTGTCTTTTAATCAGTAGTGCGTGACCAATTTGTTGCTTTTTTCTTGTTTTTGTCTTATTTCCTTTTTCTCAATTTGATGTTTTCTTTTTGTACTCAACATGGTATTAATACTCGAAGTGTTACCTTTCCATACTGCTGTGTCACTGATGTCTGCAGCATATTTTAGTAGGTTGTGTTCAAATCAATTAAAACCATACGTACGTCAGTTTTTATTTCAGCTCTGCCGTCTTTCTTTGGCAGCGATTAGGAACAGATGGCCCCCCGTCAGTCCAAGCTGGGGAATGAGTTAGACATGAGGCATTTATGGCCGTCGTACCTCTGACTGAAACCCGGCCATGTGCGGATCTTCTTCACTTTGATCAAAGCTTTCTCAAACATCTTGTCGGCAGCACATCATTGATGTTTGTGCCAAAGCGAGCCTCATTAGTCGCCTACAAATGAAACCATTACGCCTTTAAAGTGGACTTGTGTCAATGAAAGCGCGACTCCTTCAGCATGTGGACAAATATCAAAATAGTTGATTTTATTTATACTGTATTAAAGTTATAAACACACATCAGGCAGTGGTTTTACACATCACCATACAGACATGGGAACCAATCAATCTTGTGGATTATCCCCCGAAGCTAATTACAGTACAGTGATAATCATTTCTCTCGCCGCTCCCCCTCTGCCGAGTCTTCTTGTCGCAGAAACAAATAAAAACTATCAAACAATCTGGTGGTTTTTCAACAAACCTAAGCGGACCAAACCGTGGTTTGGATGTCATTGTAATTACAACGTGCCCTGTATCAGGGCTTCAGGGCGATTCATCGGTAAAACGTCGAGACTCAGTGATGCTTCAATCTCATTTGCAGCTTGGACAAACCTGTTAGAACTTCAAGTCCGAGAGTTTTTTAAAATAGCCATTATCATTTCATCCTTCATATAACAATTAACATCCATCCTACACATTTAGACATTTAGACACTAAGTTCACCCACATGTAGAGTTGTTGTGGCATAAGTTCAGATTCTTTAAAACCCTCTGAAAGCAGAAGAGAGTCGCAGAATTAATGTTTTTCCTTCAGTCAGTTCTCTTCAGTCCTAAAGTGCTAAAGGTGTCTGAACACCTTTGACGGTGAAATGTAGGGAGCCGGGTCCGAGCCGCCAATCACACCGACTTTACTCCATGATTGGACGGTGCGGTATAGAGGTGTGAAAGTGTGTGTGCGGTTCTGCTGCTGCTGCTCGCGAGCTCCGTTTTTGTGTCACTTCATATAAACCGAGTGCAACGCCCAAGAAAGATTTTGAAGGAGAGACGGTCTGAAAGAGTGTCGCCATTATCCCCAATTCATTGTATCAAGACCAGGGTTGAGCGAATACTTCATATCCGGTACCTGTAATGTAGTTTTTAAATGAGTAAAATTTGTCTAATAAACAATAAATATTATTAATATAAGTCTAAATCACACACCACCACCTATTTCACTGATTTTGGTTTCCCTCTAATGTCCTCCATCTGCTCCACCTCAACTCTCAAAGAGTGAAGTAAACTGCTGCCAACGGTAGCTGCTGTTAGCTCAGTTTGTTAGCCGGGCTGCCCGGACTGTGAGCTCAGAGCAACGAGGCAGTATTGAGTGTTTATATGACAGGCTTTTTGGACCAACGGGAAGAAGAAGAAGAATTTTAGGCGTGACAGGGAGACGGTGTCGTGCTAGAACAGGAGCTGTTCTAGCACGAAAGCAGGCTCAGCAGCCTCTATGGGCATAATGTCAGAGGTGAAAAAACCAAAGGAGAGAGTTACTGGACTTCTTGCTGTTGGACTAGTAAGTAATATTAACTGGCTGTTATGTCTTGTGTTGTTGACCTTGCTTGATGTTTGGCTGTTGATCATAAATAATGAAATCACAACAAAAACACGTGTACAGCTGTCCATATTTACCACAGTCTGAAACTGGGGGCGCTTAATCACAAAAATACCAGTTTCTATGTGATGTTGCTTTAAAAAAACCTTCTGTAAATAGTTTAATAGCTTCCGATCAACCTCAGTCTTAAATTAACTACTACTGACTAACTACGTCCTGTTTGAGCCGGAGCATTCAGAGTACAGCTACAGGTAATTTAGTTGGTACACATGCAGGTAATGGTGTACTCGCTCATCCCTAGTTCAGACTATAAAGACAAGGCAGGTTTTCTGCACGTCTTCCAGTGTGGCATCTCAGAACAAGTATCAACACCGTCGCCTTTAATTGTAGTCTACACTGAGATCCTCTCTGCTTTGATTTAGTGTTGTGCACTGTCGTCACGCCGCTTCCAAGGCCGTGTTCATAAACCCATCTCAGGACAGCCGTGCTAATAATTACAAAACTCCTCCCACATCCACCACTTGTCCTGTACCAAACCTTTTCTCATGGAGCATCATTAAATTCTTGGTACTCTTCTTTTTTGGCAACTTCAGACTAATCTAAACTGATGACACATTTTTACGAGCCGTTCAAGTGACAGAGGGATTCGTGGTTTATTGGTCCTGGGTCAGGGCTACTGTAGTTTGGGAGTCGTCTCTGCATCCACTGCATTTCCTTCATCTTTGAACCATTGCTGAAGAAGTCCTTCGTCTTTAATTTTACCCATCAGGGCTATGACTTCATAAAAAGGACTTTGTTCAGCACTGGATCTAAAACATTAAAACTTTTCATTTCCCTTCGCACACACAACTCTGCTTCTGATTAGTTTCACAGATTTAAACAGTAACATGAACTGATAAGTTGGGTCAATTTCAACAGCTTCTTTCAATAATGTTTGTTAAACTTTAAAAAAACAAAAAGAAGATGGCCCAAGATCTTTACACATAACACACACGTATGTCACTCTGCTTTGCGTAATGCCTCCAGTGTATCGTCAGCAACACTGAAACATTTTTTCTTCCTGTATTATTTTCTGCTACCAAACTCCGTTTACAACTGCTGCAAACATCTGAATGTGATGTTAAGTCTACATTTGGCCTGTTATTCACAAGAATAATAAAAAAAACACCAAACAAAAATGGGCCCAGAAAGCAAGGCACGTTGCCAATAGCTGTTTTGAAACAGTGTTTTAAGGGAATTTCCCCTTTCCTCAAAAGTTTTGACTCCGTGAAGTCTGTGTGGCCGTCGATCTGATCCTGCATGAGCACCCTATACCCTCTAGAAGCTTCCCTAAACAAACAGGCCTCGATCTTCCAGCTCCGCTGATTTGCAGCCCGATCTGTGCCGCTTTAATTCCTTCATGAACCAACTGCTTCTTCGCAGATATTCTTTGGTCTGAGAGGGTGTTTCCTCCCCTCTTCAACACCGTTCACATTGTACAGTCTGGATCAGTCGCTCAGCTCCAGCTGATGTCGTACTGCGTCCAGCCGTCTGGTGGAGCCAAGAACACCCTTCGACCTCGATACAAGAAGCTGACAACTCCTCGGTAACCTGTACGAGGAACTCCGGATTTCAAGTCATCCATCACCCCAAGATTTCGGGCGAAGACTTTAAAACTGTCCCGACTTGAGTACTGCACCCTGAAAGGTCCGGGGCCTTTTAAGCTGCCCCCTTGTTGGAGGTCCTCGATCTTCACCAGTTGGGCGCCGTAAACCTCTTTGATAAAGTTTTCTTCATACTTCTCTTTAAGCAAATAAGACAAATCCTGTTTGGTAAAAGGCACAAATTCAGTGTTTAGCTTAATATAGCGAAGGTACTGGTCAAAGAATTGACCTAAACTGACGCCTTTCCGGCCAAAGGTGATAGTCCGGGAGATTTCCGGACGAATGCAGGAGCGGCCCTTGCGCTGCTCCGGTTGACGCATCCAGTCGTCCCAGAAGGCCGAGGGCCATTTGGGTTCCAGTTCGTCCCACATGTCCTTCAGCAGCATCCAGCCCAGACCGGGGAAGAAGTCTGTCCTGTAGAGGAGCTCGGCTTTGGATGGATCCACCAAGGCGTCTCTGCCGTTGTCGTTCCAGGCGGAGACGCACCACAGGCTGGGGTCGGAGCTCAAGATCGGGTACAGGGCTCGGAAATACTCGAAGAAGTCGGGTGCAACCTGGAGGAAGGAGACGTCGGGAGTGAGATGCTTTCAAACAGATCAAAAGAATCACTGAATGGATCGTGGGCTCATTCAAACCATATTATCCAGCCTTTGAAGAATAATTCCCCCTCCTTACAATGTGGCTATTTGTTATAGTTTGTCCATCAGTTCCATTAGTAATAATAATAATAACCAAGGTAATAGCTGAGATCTGGGAACACAGCGACGTGCACAACAACAGGAGACGCCAAATGGAAACAGATTAGTCACTGGGCAGGCTGTTTGCGTGTCCTACGCAGATTTTTAGCAGCTTTTAAAACAGAAAACTCGTGTTTTATCTGGATATTTGTTGATCCATTCACACCTTTTATTATTTAACAGAGAAATGTGCTTCAAAGTTGATATTTTCTTCTTTTGATTAAACGCCTGCTGTTGATTACCCATTAAACATCAACGGTCAGAAAGTAACTTATGCTCAAAGTAGTTTTCGAGATGAATATTTGTTACTTGGCTCAAAATTTTCTTCATTTAAAAACGATAACAAAACTGAGTGTATCGTATTTGGAAATACTGTGACGGCTGGCCTCGGCACCCTGTCCTCTGAAGCTGAATTCAACCGTCAGAAACCTGGGAGTGACCTTTGACAGTCACCTCAGGTTTGACAAACACATCAACAACGTTGTCAGGACGAGTTTTTTCCAGTTGCGTCTCCTGGCCAAAGTTAAAATGTTTTTAAGCCGTCACAACCTAGAAAAAGCCATCCATGCTTTAATAAGCTCAAGGTTAGACTATTGTAATGTCCTTTATGTTGGCATCTCCCAGTCGTCCCTTAGTAAACTTCAAGTCGTGCAAAACGCTGCTGCCCGTCTTTTAACTGACACCAGCAAACGTGCGCACATCACTCCTGTTCTTAACTCCCTTCATCGGCTTCCTGTCCTTTAGAGAATTGATATTAAACTTTCAATATTTGTTTTTAAAGCTCTTAACGGCCTCGCCCCTTCGTATTTATCTGAGCTTTTAACTGTCCACAGTCCTGGTAGAGCTCTGAGGTCTAAAGATCAACTTTAGCTTGAAGTGCCCAGGTCAAAATAAAAAACACTGGGGTGACCGAGCCGCCCCCAGACTCTGGAATCAGCTCCCCGTCGAGATGCGTCTTGTTTCCGACCTGGGCCTCTTTAAATCCAGGCTAAAAACCTTTTAATTCCCAGTAGTATGATGACACTTTTATCTTATTCGATTTTGTTGTTTTATTGTTTTTATTTTGCATTTTATTGTTTTGTTTTTTTACTTATTGTTCTCTTTATTTATTATCTGCTGTAAAGCACTTTGGTACACCGAAAGGACTGTTGTAAAGGGCTGTGTAAATAAAGTACATTTACTTTTAAGTACTTGTGGTTATGTTTCAGTAACATAACCGTACTTCTACTTGAGCACTCTTTACACCACTGATGAAAAGTACACAGAGGTGTCATGGTATATCAATATTGACAGTAACCGTGGCATGAATAATGAAATACTGATGTTATTTACACATTCTTTTCTTGTATGCTTTCCTTCGGTTATTGGTTACAGACTACGAGCCACATCTTTGCCCATTTTTAGAATCGCTGGGAGGCAGAAGAGGCACTTTAGAAACCTGTGATTGACGTCATGCATACGCTGTCCATTCTTTATACTGTCAGTAACAGAGAACACCCTCTGTCCTCTATCTTTAGACCCTTTTTTAATGGTCCTAGTGGAACAAGGGTGTGTTTTAGCCAAGGACATTTATTAAGATAAGATAAAATAAAATGATCCCGCACCGGAAAAATTCCCCATGTCACAGCAGCTCGTATAAATCATGTCATCCCCAATCCCTCAACTCCCGACTACCAAAAAAAAAGAATTTTGTGCGTTTGACTCTAATCTAAACATCTGCATGTCGGGTCCACTGGTGGATCTGTCAACCCAAAGACGGATTAGCCAAAGCAAACAGGGAGAGAGTCGTGTCTGAATTGTCAGTCATAAAAAAAGAGGAAGCCAGTGGAGAACAGTTACATAAGTAAACCCAGAGTTTCCTCGCTCACTTTCTCAAAATAATTGCAGATTTACAGGGCACAGTTTCTCCCCTGTGCTGCTGTTCGAAGTTACTTATTTTCTGCCGCTGTGACACTTCTGATGTTTTTTTTTATTAATTTCTAGCAGAAGCTGTAAGGAGGTTTTTTTTTTTTATGATTTATTGACATTTATTCTCTGTTCGGTGCCAGCACGTATAATGCAACCGGTTAGGAGCACGGATCCCAACATCCAGCTGTCGGTTCAGAGTATCTGATATTCTCTGCCGTTTTCCAAAACACACACACACAGCATACTTAAATAAGATGTATATGCTGTGGAGAGGCTCTCGGTGGAAACCAGTCTGGGCTTCGTGACAGCACACTAAAGCGGGTACTGCATAGTGTGCAAAGTTATCTGAATAAGCTGCCGCTGCACATTTTAGGGGAAACTGTCTTTAGTGATGAATACTTGAGACAAACCAGTCGGACCACCCCGAGTCATTATTACCCACATTTGATTTAAAGCCACGTGTAATTACAGTTTTACCACGGAAAGGCTTTCCAATGTCTTCAAACCCACCAGTGGGAGCATAATTACGAGCCCATGCTGTGTCTACAGGTACGCTTTAAACCCCCAGACCATTACTCTATTGTTTCAAATCTACTGGGGATCCCAACGTTTACCAAACGTGGAGTGAAATCAGTAATATTTCCATTTGAAAATGGTGCGGCCGTAAAATCGTGGGGTTGTTTGTCTCTGCGTTTAGCATCATAGAGCTGCAATTAATGTTTCCAGTGTGTCACAAACACAAATATATGCCAATTTGTGGCTTTAGAGGGAGAAACATTCATTTATCCATTTTTCCATAACGGCTTATCCTTTGCTGGGTCGCTGGCGGAGGGGCGGCTGGAGCCGATCGCAGCTGATACTGGGCATGAGGTGGGGTATGATCATTCACGTTCACACCGACTAACGTTTTAATCTAATGTTTATTCAGTCTGTTGGTATCTCCTCTGTTTCTGGTGTGAGACAACCAAAAAATATGATATTGGGATTGTTCCAGATATTGATTTACAAGATTATGTTTGTATTTTTCAAGGAGTATAGCAGGCAGAGGCCAGACACTGTCTCCACGTTAAAGTTTAGGCTTTTTTATAGAGCTCAGCTGAGTCCTAAACCATCCCTGAGTGATGCTGCGTGTTACTAACTTGGCTTCTTACCCCAGAGTTTTATCGTCTCGCTGATTCTCGTGGATCGTGGCTACACAGAGATCAGTGATTGGCAGAGCCCGCTGCTGTGGCACTGATGATGTCCACCACAAATACTATTTATATTATTATCCTTATTGCTAGCTTTAGTCATCTTGCCGCCAACTGGTGGGCAGCAGATGCCTGTTATAAGGAAGTTTTTCCCCTTACCACCGTTGCCAAGTGCTTGCTCATGATGGAAAAGAAAATACGGTCTAGACCTGGACATGACACAAGACGCTACCTGTAGGCAAGAGCTACACAAAATGTAACGTAATATGAAAAACATTTTGGAATTAAAACTTGGAATCGATGAGCCGAATCAGAGTGGATACAATTCAAATGAAACCCTAAGCATCTGGGATCTAAAATGTTTTGTTGATGTCTAGACTGAGCTCCTGTCTGTGCATCAATACCAATCTGAAGAACCTTTTCTGAGCTATAGAAGCCGTGGATACGCCGTGTCGGCTTACAACAAGAAAGCCAACACTGTCAGCAGCTTCCTTGGCTTAAAGCTCACACATAAAAGGACTCATGCCCGGGATGAGGCGAGTGGCTCCCTTTCTTTGCAGCCAGCAGTGTCCATTTTAGTCCATTCCCCGTCTACTTCTGTACACAAAACCCTTTGAGAACATCAACACCCAACACACATCTTTCAAAATTACGGCTTTGGCGAGCTGCTGCCAACTTTAAATATGGAAACTTAACGTCAGAGGAAGATGCTCTACCGCCGTCTCGCCTCTGCTGGGAATTGGTTTTATTTTTTTTTCCAGCTTGCGAGCAGCTTCTCCATTTTTCATTGTAGTGTCTGTCAACATCACAGTTGTGGATCAATTTAGTATGCATACTGACTTCTCCGATTACATTCAGGTCTGCAAACTAAAGCGGTATGAGAAAAACTGACGTATCCCGATGGGAATATATAGTTGCGGCCTTAAGAATCTTTTCTGGCATTTCACATGCTTGTTACCGCTGCTTAGCATCTCCCTCACCTCTTCCTCAACTTCTCTGTGCTACACTTGAGGACGTCTGACAGTGAAACTCCACCACCGACATCCTGTAGCGTCACTTACCGATGTAACAACCTCTCCTTTGTGTCAAACTATCCGATAAAGGCAGAAATCTGCCAGCACTCACCTCCAGGTCGTCCTCCACTATGACCACAGTAGAGTGCGAGAACGTGTTGAACACTTGGTTGAGCGCCCAGCGGTAATGTCGGGCGATTTTGTAGTAGCCCTGGAATTTTCTGTGCTCTGGTCGGACCCTGATGTCCCCGAGGTCCGGTTGCTTTATATGCGTCACTTGATCTCCGTATGAGCCAATCATACGAGCCGTCTCGCCGTGGCCGCAGTCCTGACTGACGATGATTGGATATAGTTCTGGGGAAGGGCGGTACTGTATCAGTTTGTCGAGGCTCCGTTTTACCGTCACTCTGTCGCAAGCGATGACGAGAATGGGGATGACGACTTTTGGGCTGGAGGCCGAAGTCGCCACTTCATTGTTCTCGACGATCTCTTCGTTCTTTTCGACGGCCTGTTGCTGTTCTAACTTGGAGTCTGAAGCCTCTGTAGGAACAGGTTTCTCTGTTTGTTTCAGTTCAGCTTGGTCCCTGTCGTTCCCCTCCGCTTTAAGAGGAAGTGGAGGTTTCTGCGGCTGGCGGACGCCCTGTTCTTTGACATCTTTTGTATCATCCGTTTCTCTTTTTCCGATGTCTTTCTGCCGAGCCCACACCGCCCTGTTGCTTTCAATCTGCTTCAGTAGCTTCTTCTGTGTCTCGAGTTGAACTTCGACCTCCTCCGCCAGCCGGATCACCTCCCCGGCCAGGTTGACGCGACCACCTTTCCCTTTGCCCACGCCCCATTCCTCCTTTCCTCCGGGTTCGGCGCCACCACCTTCTCCGAGGCGGCCGATCGGAGGGCGACCCCAAAGATAAAGTAGAAGCAAAGCGTTCCAGGCGACAAACAGGAAAGCACCGCATAGTATAAGAGAACCTTTCTTGCGAACCATGGCCCAATGACACTAGATAAGGGATGGAGTAGTGGAAAAGGCTGCAGGCAGGGAACAAGTGACGGGGACCAGAGTGAGAATCCTACAGACCAAAGTGGCAACAACGATGGGTAGGAATCCGATATCTGGTCACATGGTAATCGTTTCAAAGTCGAAAGTCAGGAGGAGGATTGTCTGATTTAAAATGAATTTACATGATCCTACGGTGGAATACGTGCAGTCCATGAAATCCCATAGAGACGGTGCATAGAGCTGAGTCAGGACTCAAAGGAGGAGATTGCAAAAGTGCAGATGACAGTGGAATAAGGGGAAAGCCGGGGTCACGTCGGGTCAAGGGGATGTGACTCCTTGTATATTATCCTTCATCCATTATCCTGAAAAACAGAGCAAGAAAACGAGCAATCAGCAGAATCAACGCAGCTCGTTTTAAACAAAAGCCTCTTTCAGACATCTGCCCTGCACGTCTGTACACATGTGAATAAAAAGCAGTGTCTCTGTCAGGAGAGGCTACCACAAGATGGTCACGCTCTTATGCAGGACATATTTGTGTAGCATGTGCAAACGAGAAACTAAGGCTGAATTATTCTATAAATTAAACTACAGGCAAGACACGTTTGTACCGTATTAAACTTGTTTTTACATGAATAAAATCAGATAAAATAACTTGTAGTTGATTGTTGTTGAGGTTTTTTCAGGGTATAAACCAAAAGGGCAGAGAAAAAAAGTCTTTGACTCAATGCGGAAATCCTTTTTTTTTTCATAGGTTTTACATACCCACAGGGCTTATACACATGCAAATATGGCGTGATGGTGGAGTGGTGGAGCGTCCTACCAGCTACCAGTCAACACTGGCAAGTCCCCTACGAACGGAGCTACTCCAGCCACAGTGATTTTAACATTACCCAATAATACTCAAGTATAATGTTTGATTAAATGTATCAATCATTTGCTAGTCCCTGGTTCTCTCAGCTCTCTGTAAACTGAATATCTTTGGATTGTTTATTGGACAACACAAGTGATTATCTTCACCAGTGTGCATTTGGGGGATAGTGTTTGTGGTGTGCTGACAGATAAAGATTAGCTGGTCCTGGTTTCTTTCCGTCTATACAAAGAGCTGAATAACATAGAAGAGAACAGAGCTGGGTATTAGTATGAAGAATGGACGGCGTACGCGTGCCTTTGGAGGTTGCTGCTTGGTATTAAACAGCTGTATCTAGGTTTATAATGCACGTGTAATCAGATGCAATCTTTATTTACTTAATATTCGATTATATTGTCTCTGATTTCAATTAAAATGTTGCTATTTTCCGACTTCCTCGCTTTATTTGGGAACTTTCTTACATAAAAACAGAAGAAATAAAGCTCTACCTTTCCATCAGGTATTATAACATGCGCAAACCAAAAACTCAGTCCTGTATATGTGACAGTGTAACAGCATGTTGCAACAGCATGTTTAATATTAGATGGACACTGCAGCTCTATCTCTTAATGGCACTGTCAGGTTTGAGCAGAATCAACATGAAGTTTCCAGTTTTCCATTGCAGAGCCCAAAATCCAAAACCCCCGTTATGTTATCAGACAGACGGAGTCAGCAGTGTTACATTCCTCTTGAGGGATGGGGATAAACGTGACGGAGGCTCAGACACCTTATCTGAGATATTCAGAGGGACTGACAGGACATCCTGCTCACCTCCGTATGAATTTCACTGTTTTACTTAGCGACTCGTGTAAACAAAGATGCCTTCCTGCTGTGCGCCGAACCGCCTCATCCATCCTCGACGATCATGTGGTTTCTCGTAATAATAAAAAAAGGGGGGAATGCAGCTAGAGAGAACATAATTCATTGTTCTCCACACCGAATCCAAGAATGGGAGATTACCGCTATCCGACAAGCACGCGGGATGGAAAATAATGATTGGACGCGGCAGGACCAGAAATCACCAGACGTCACTGAAAATATTCTGATATGCTGATTATAGTCGTTATCATTCTCAGGAAACAATGAGGTCAGTGTTGAAACTAGCACTAACAAACACGAGGGATGTCTAAAAAACTCAAGATGACCAAATTAGGTACTGACAGATGTGGCTGTAAAAGACTTAGTAACTTTTTTAGACTTTGAAGTTAGAAGAACAACAACAAAACGCTCACAGATGAATTATATCATAACTATAATTAAAGTCTGTAAATGGTCAAGTCAAGCAGCTGGTTTAGATCACCATGAGCTCAATATCTTTGGGTAATAGGTTGTTTATCCCTCTCTCTGTTTTTCAAGCTGCAACCTCCGTGAATTTAGACTGGACCCTTCAAGGCTCAAAGTTATCAGTAGAACTTTGATTGGCAGGTAGGTGCTGTTACAGGTGGGCCTGTTTGAGCGACCAGGTGTCATTCAACCCAACCTCAGGTCCACAGATGATCCACGGCAACTAGAGCCACCTATTATGAGCATCAATCACGCATATGTCGTCCATTCTTTATACTGTCTGTGGCGTTCAGGTACCGAAACTGAAACTTTTCTTGCACCTTTACGCTGCAACTAGAGTTGCACGATACCCACGGTATACACGGTACCCTGCGGTGCCAAACCGTCGCTACTATACTAGAAATTTTACACGACGGTACTACCGTGGATTACTATATTACCGGTGCCAGTCTCCGCTACATAGCGGCCGCCTCTGCTCTCCTCCCGGCTTCTCACTGCATACTACTCACTCGTAAACAAACCAACATGGAACCGCAACCGAACTACACAGCTGCTGAATGATTGGCTGTTTGCCTGTTACTGGTGATGTGATTGGTTGTTTCCGCGCGCTGGGTCCGCCCGTCTGTTAGCTGATTGGCTGTTCGTGGGTTTCTGCCGGCAAGAACGAATTCCGTGAAGACAGCTCCGCTTCGATAGAAACTCGCTTCAAAACAAACAACAAGCTAAAGTTCCGTCTCGCCCAGACACGAGACAACACACTCACCGTGGCAGAAGCACCGGGCCCGAGCAGCGAGTCTGCCGTGGCGTCTTCGTCAGTGGCAACACTAATTTAGCTTAAAAAACAAACGTCGTTGTTTCAAACTAACACCGCAGTATCGCGATAATACCCAGAACCGCGATACTTTGCCTGGTATAGTATCTTGGTTACTCATTTTAGTATCATGACAACTCAAAATGCAACGCAGGCAATAAATGTTACGTTTGGATGAAGTGGTAGATGGAGACTGTAAACTCTTCAGAGAGCCGGATGAGCTGGACTTAAGGCGACCTGTGGCTCTACACTTTAAAGCTGATTACGAAATACTCACTACTCTCGTTCTCAAAGCAGATTGCAAAGAGAATCTCAACTGACTGGTTGTTGCAGAGATACCTGAATTACCTGAAAGACTACGTATCAAAAGAGGTAACTGTAATTAGCCGTCTATTTAACATCTGTCAATAGCTGATTTTCCTGCTCGGTCGAAAGTCCAACTTCCATGAACAAACAGTCCAAATGTTGAAATGCTTGCACAGCGATCTCCAGTCAAACACAACTACCGTGTCAACACTGTGTGTGTGTGTGATAGTAAAGGTCTTTGTTGTCGATAGGGGGGGTGGTGGTGAAGAAGGTCACACCGATTCCTCTGCAGGAACTCCACGGCATTAGAAAAGCCTAAACCAATTAGTGCCGATAAATATAGGCGCGCTGTAATCTTGTAAGGATGGATGTTTGACTACAAGGGACAAAACGTGCTGATTAGTAATGAGTCTGTGCTGCGCCCTGAGAAAAAGAATTTGACTCTGAAAAGGCTTTTAACATGTCAGACCTGTTTATCTCCATATTGCTGTCACCTTACAAAGAAAATATTAGATCTTCGTCCCACCCACTGACATGTATCAGATGTCTGAGGATGGCTTTTACAGCCTTGGGATACAACAGGAGCGTTTGCAGCTTTGTGCATGAATTCCTGTTTATAGATCAGTTATAAATAAAGATTTAAAAAACTGGTTTAAGTATCTCAGTAGGTCACCGTAATAAAGACATTTTTAAAAAATGGTAAGGCTGCGATTTTTTGCAGTATTAAGCAACCAATTATTTTTTTATTTTGTCTATTAAACGTCAGAAAATTGTGAATTTAAATCACAATTTCTCAGAGCCCGACGTCTTTGTTGTTTTGTCCTGTCAGCAGTCTAAAAGTCAAAAAGATATACAGCTTAAAATTCTATAAAAAAGAAGCTGGATCATTTAGTTTGATAAATGACTCGATTATTAAAGTTGTGGCTGATTAAAACTGAGCTGACTGTTGCAGCTTTTGTTTCGTCAAATACTCCCAAATCTTTGACCTTTCTCTTGCTTTGTTATGAAAGTTGACAAGTCAGAAAATGTCAACACGCGATTAGTTCCCTGCTTTTATCTTTTAAAAAATAAAAAGTAAAATAGAAGAAGAAGAAACCCAATGGACCATAATCAAATATCTGCTGAACATTTGAGCTTGATGGACTCAAAATAATCGACTCGACTCGAGAAAGAAGCAACGTGCAGACACACGCGGTGAGGTTGGGTGACAATTTAAGTGAGGAAAAAAAGACTGAAAGAAAAGTCTGCGAGAAGAAGAAGAGTCAGAGCAAAGGGTCTAAAAAAGCAAATCTGTGTCCGACAACATGTGAGCTCCAGAGTTAAGTTATAAAACATGCAGATTGAAGCTTACCTGAACTCGGAGCAGCCCTACAGATCTGTCATGCCCTCTCTCTGTCTCTTTCAATACTGCTGCAAGTTAAAGCTTTTGCAGACAAGATGAGATGATAGTGAACAGGAGGGAGGAAAGGGAAGGGAGGAAGGAGTTTAAGAGAGAAGGGAGGGAACTGTTGCTCCTCTCACAAAGTGTACCAGCTGAAACTCTATTCTTCTTTTCTTTTCTTTTTTTAAACCCCCTCCTCCCTCCTTCCCTCCCTCCCTCCCTCCCTGCAGTCAGACAACGTGGAGCTGACTGGTAGGACCAACTGGGGACATAACCAGCTAATGTTTGCACATGCATGCAAACACACTGTGAGCAGTGACAGGCCTCTTCTTTTTAAAGTTTGCAAACACTCAAAAATCCTGTTTGCTGATGCACAACGCTGCAAACAGCAGCAGCTGCTGCAGATGCATGTGCAGAGATGAAATCCAGCTGCTGCACTTCACATACAGGCTTCCTATGTTAGCAGCACACGTAATGGATGTTTTAATGCATGCACCTCCGGCACATGGAGGACTGTCTCTAACAAGCCGAGCAAAGCGGAGCGAGCTAATGCAAAGCTAAACAGCTGACATGCTGCTGTTAGCTCGCAGGCTAAGAAAAAAAAACGCCTGAGCACAAGAAAGAAGTGTTTTCATTCATGCACCGTCCTGACAGGAGACACGGTTGTTGCAGCAGCTGGTGGTGGTGGTGGTTAGCGGACACACTCACCTCCTCACATGCCCGTTCTGGAGGCGTCTGTGCCGGCTACAGAAGCAGCGAGGCTCCCACATCCAAAGGCTGCAGGACCGCTGACCCGGCTGGCTAGGCTAGGCTAGGCTAGGCTAGCTGACGGTGCTCTCAGCCGCTGGTGTTTCCTCTCGGTGTCACGGCTCATCTCTGTGATCCGGTGTAGCATGCACCTCCACCTATGGTTTCCATTATTACACCACCCTCCTCTCCTCCCATCCTCCTCCTCCACCACCTCCTCCTCCTTCTACGGGCTGTGCTCTTTTATCCAAACACAGCAGCAGCCGTTAGTGCCACGGTGTCTGTAGACTGCCGCCGGCTCTCCGTCTCCTGCAGCGGGCAGGACTCCTCTCCTCTGCCCGGGCTCACGGCGGCTCCAGCTGGGTGTAACGGCACAGCGGGAGACCGCAGCTAATTTATGACGGACTACAATAAACTACACTTCCGGATCAGTGACACCATCCAAAGCCTCATCTATGATAATATAATGGAATAATTATATATATATACTATACTATACTATACTATACTATACTATACTATACTATAAACACTTATACAATACTATACTAAACTATACTATACACACATATATATACTACACACACACACACATATATATATACTATGCTATACTATATATACTGTACTATACACACATACTATACTATACTATACTATACACACATATACTATACTATACACGCATATACTATACTATACACGCATATATACTGTACTATACTATACACACATGTACTATACTATACACACATATATACTGTACTATACTATACTGTACTATACTATACACACATATACTATACTATACACAGATATATACTGTACTATACTATACTGTACTATACTATACACACATATACTATACTATACACACATATATACTGTACTATACTATACTGTACTATACTATACACACATGTACTATACTATACACACATATATACTGTACTATACTATACTGTACTATACTATACACACATATACTATACTATACACACATATATACTGTACTATACTATACACACATATACTATACTATACACACATATATACTGTACTATACTGTACTATACTATACACACATATACTATACTATACACACACATATATACACTATACTATGCTATACACACACACACATACATATATATACTGTACTATATTACACACACATATATATACTATACACACACACACACACATTCATTCATCTGTTTACAGCCTAATTTATTGTACACAGTCCTTTATCCCCATTTTTAGTTCTTTCTCATATTTTTATAAAATAATTTTCTGTCACTTTATTTTTTTTATATGGTTTTTGTATAGATGTTTAGCACAGGTTAGCCTCTCTTATCTATCTATATTATATTATGCAGTGCAGGGGTAAATACAAGTAATGCAATTGGTAGATTTATATACAGAATAAACAGCTAGATACGAGTGTGAATGCTTGAACACTAAACTGCATTACTGGCTTTAAAAGCTTTAATACTAACAATAATGTGTGATATATATGGAATATTGTAACTACTAAATATTTTACAATCTGATGGTAAACTGCACAGCTGGCTTTAATTTGTAAGGGGCTGCCCAGACTGTGAGCTGAGTGTTAATGTTGAATATTGTGATGTCTTTGTGAAGATTTTATGTTCAAAAAAAGGGGAAGTAATTATG